>CM040400.1:46586417-47091417 GCA_022702515.1 Ilyophis sp. 1 JC-2022 | reverse complement strand
GCACAAACTAAAATGCATTGTTTACAAGAAAATCATGTTCAGATATAGCTAGAAACAATAATATTTTTTTAAAACGTTGTACAAATAGGCCTAAGCATTCGGCATTTTCTATTGCTTACTGTAGGCTACTGGCTACCTCATGCACTTTCGGTTTAGAAGACACCTAATTTTTTTCTACAAAATCTCTCGCTATAAATATGTTAATGAAACCAAATATCTTACTTGTATGCTATATACAGCTACCACTGTGTTATGATTAACCCTGAAGAATTTATCTTGTTACGTTTCGCCAAAGTCCCATACAGTCGACATTTCCACAGTGACCTATTGCATATAGGGCTGAAATAACTACATCAATGTATCTATGTAAAAACACACACGGTGCTTTTGTAAGGTTTTTTTTTTTTAACTTGTAGCTACACTTATATTTTATTTGTGTTTTAGAGTGTTCTTTATTTATTTTTCTATTTGTGCGCTATCAAAATATCATAATTGGTATAATATTCAAATATTCAATTACTTTTGATTTCTAAAACTCTAAAACTCCTAAACACAAGTACTACTGGTACTTTACAACCATAGCCTACATATATACTCCAAAAACTGCATTTACGGTAAAATTTATGGAACAGAAATTTGCTGCATGCGCTCGCATAGCCTACATACTGCCAACAACCATATTTTCTGCCAGGAAAAACCCTGAATACATACATTTTAATATCCTTTCATTCCAGGCATATATTTATTTAATTATTTGCAAAAATCACCGGTGTGCCCTTTTATGAATTTGGGCCCCTGCCCCTCTAACATCCTCTGCACGTGCCTGCACACACACACACACACACACACAGTCTTTCTCACACACACACACTCTCTCTCTCTCTCTCACACACACACACACACACAGTCTCACTTCCACACACACACACAGTTTTTCTCACACAGACACACACACACAGTCTCACTTCCACACACACACACAGTTTTTCTCACACAGACACACAGTCTCACTTCCACACACACAGTCTCACTTCCACACACACACACAGTTTTTCTCACACAGACACACACACACAGTCTCTCTCTCTCTCTCTCACACACACACACACACACAGTATCACTTCCACACACGCACACACACACTCTCTCTTATACACACACACAGTCTCTCACACACACACACACACACACACACACACACACACACACACACACACACACACACACACACACAGTTAGTACAGAGCCTCCTCAGTGAGTATACCTGTCACTCAAGACGCCAACACGCCCCCCATGCCAGCCACAGGCCTGTCGTGTCCCTGTCTCTCACCTTCCTTAGTTTTTAATTATTATTTTAGCTGCTTGTTAAGCTTGTAGCCAATTATTGTCACTCAGTTTAGAAGTGTGTAAACACCGGTCTGGTTTAGGAGAAACCTGGCAATTATGAGTGTGTGTTTACACCACTAGAAGGTAATGTAAAAACCACACACTCACCCACACACAATCAATTAATACAACCACACACACACACACACACACACACACACACGTGCACACTCACACACACGGACGCACACATACACTCACACACACACACTCACACAAACACAAACAATCTCCCATACACACTCACGCAAACACACATGATTTTCCATACACACACAAACACACTCTCTCTCGGGAGGTGAGAGGGATGGTAAGAGAGCGTCAGACACACAGCTCTGATCTCCCTGACCGATGGGAGCAGTGCATTGTGGGATTGCACGTGGGCAGTGCAGTGGATTTTTTTCTCCTGAGCCTCTATAGAGTATTCAAGTCACTACTTCACGCTGGTTTCGGAAGTAAATTCCCATTCATTTAGAGCGTAGACATTAACTAAAGCTTACTTTTAAGCCATTTCCTTGTGATTATGTCTTAACGTCAATTTCCCAGATTGTTCAATATAACGCCCGTTCGCAAACTATGTCGTTTTTCTGGACCAGCTTCGAGTATATTTTACGATTTAGTATTTTTTTTGTGAACGTACCAGCGCTGGCACCAGGGTGGTGTCAATGTATTTATACATTGTGTGTGTATATTACTCTCCGAGCCCCTCCCCCCGACCCGGGAGCAGCCGCTAATTGCCGCTCCCACAGGGCGCAAACTCCGATCTTCGGAGTGCAACTGCACCGACTGAAAGTCGACGCCTTTACCGCTGTACCACCGCGCCGGCTTCACAGCTCCGTTTTTAGACAGTTTTTTCTAATGTTAGCTAGCTAGCTTGACGGACTAAAAGCTAGAATTGCTTTATGTGGTTAACCGTAGAATAGTTTCTGACCTTGTTGGGCGGGCTTCTCTACTTAGCAAGCGAACGGTAGCTTGTTTTCAGTCTCCCATCTGCCACAGAGCAGACAGACGAGATGATGATATTCTATTGGTCGAGAACCACCCGTGCGTTGCAGTACTGGATATGCAGTCCGTTAAAGTGGACTACAAGTCGAACCACAATCATTAATGCATTACTTTAAAAAATAAAAATTGGAACATGCGATATATGGTCTATATCCAATATATGGTCTGGCTATATCGGCTAATTCTATAAATCAGATTTCAAGAAATAGTCGACGGTCTCTGAAACACATTCTATCTTCCATTGGGAATTTACTTCAGAAACCAGACTCTGCCCATGACTGACGTACTCACTTGAGTACTCTATTGGCATTCCTCTTTGTTTACAGGACCCCCAGGAGCCAAGCTAATCCCCAAAGCGCCCCCCAGTGGTGAAGGGCAGTGTATGACAGCAGGTGCCCCGTGTTCAGTCTCATGTGATTTTAGAACGGAAGGAGTGGGCAAAGGAGAGCCGTGGCCATTTCTGGATATCATGCCGGCTTCTTTTCTTCATTATTTAATTAGGCCAATCATTTTACATCAAAATTGAAATATTACATACATTTATCTACTGCTCTCGTGTCTATATGTGAAACGTTTTTACAGATTATCCAGGTTAAGATGTAAGTGAATTGTTATGCTTGGGTTGTGGATTAGGAGGCAGTCGATTGGTTTTGGTGGGCATCCATAGGGCCTCTGATTGATTTGAAGAGAATACATGCGGTCTATAGGAGGCGGAGGTGAGTTTATAAACCAGTGGGCGTGGTGGGTAGTGTGAAGGCTTTACGGACATGGTTAGACAGTTTGAGGGGAGCGGTTTGTTGCAGAGTTGTGGGCGTGGCTCAGAACACTGACATGTAGTGGGCGTGGCCTGATGGTCAGCTGACTGCTTTGTCACAGGCGGGCTCCAGCGTACAGAGTGGCATGTTGCCTGCCGAGGGCAAGCCATCGAGATGTGGGAATGTATTAAAACTAAATGGCCCAAAGGATTCTGACCCCCGCCCCATTTCTAAGACCTGTGTGTTCACGGGCGGGTACTGCAAAGTACATAAATTAGGCACTTCCTGTCTTGAGAGGGATTGTCTAGCCCTCTCTGGAAGTCCGACAGGACACTGTCACGTCTGATCACAAGGCCTTTTGTTTCACCCAAGCTCTACTGCAGTTTCAGTAGCAACAACACATTTTCTATAAAGAGTTGCTCATAAGCTACACGGCAAAACCTTCAGTGTAAAATCACTTCTGATTGAGTACCTTTACCTGTAACAGAGTATATTTTGGCCTGATACAATCTCGCTCAGTGTCGATTAAATAATGAGAATTTGTACTGCTTGCACTCGGTGGCTGTCTCTACCTACCTACTTCACAATTCAGCTAAAACACACCCCAGCACCCCCAAAACTCAAACAGAATTCTCACTGGAGCGGGTGTATGAATGTTTAAAGAATCATAGCTGGGCTCTGGGACGCAGGCTCTTCACAGCACAAGGAGGGGGAATGGAGATGACTGATGTTTAATTAATGTACAGTAGAGAGGCGCATGTGTGACTTCAGGCTCAGGCGTCTCGTTAGCGTCTCCGCCGGCAACGCCGTGTGCACATCTGATGGTGCCCCCCCCCCCCTTTTCATATCCTCCCCAGCCTTTATGACAAAATCTGATGGTGAAGGCCGCAAAAAATGAGATGGAACACCCTTTTGCCGACCATTCCCTTCTAAACACTCGGTTACAGAGTGTTTAAAACAGGGAGCAGACACTTACGTGGACAGACAGTCCGCTGGATTGTCCACTGACTTTTGTCTTTCATAGACGAGCGTACCAACTGCCCTTTGTAGACTGCATTTCTCATAATTTTTGCATGCAAATTGCAAACAACAATTTTTGGCGAAGAAGGCCGTGACCGAATATGATCCCTTCACCCCTTTGAGGGCACATATTTGAGTCAACTTCGTCAGACAGCTTTTGAGTGGGCGACTTTTTCTCACAAATGGGGGTGCTTAAAATCCACGGATGAAACCCTTATTTCCGGGGTTTTGTTGAGGGGATTCAGGAGCACACTCATCCGACAATTTCAGGAAGTAAACTGGAAGTAAAAACTACAACTTGTTGTACAAGAGCGAGACGAACTACTACTACACTTTGCAACCATTGTCGTATGTAAACTGATTGATATTCTCAATAAAACATTTTATAAATAATTATATTATGAACTACCTCCATACTAGTTTGGAAAGAGTTTTGCAGGATTTATTTCGCCCACTGCTTGCAAAGTGAGGGGAGAGGGCACATAGTAGACACGGGTCTGAGTGGACAGGGGACAGGGGGCAGGGATCATATTCGGTGACAGCCTATGAATTGGCCTTTACGCTCACTGAACGCTCCTGCACCAACGTAACAGCCGCGTTGTGAGAGTGCATGCGTGCGATACTCTGGGAAGCGTGTTCTGTTGAAAAGAAAAGCTGTTTAAAGTAAAAATTTAAAAAGCCTTTGTTTTCAATATTTTGGCTTATGTAGAAGTTGAGTGGTGTGAGGCCAAGAGTTTCTGCATAATTAAAATGGCCTCTGCTTCTCCTTTTATGTGGTTAGAGTGTTATTTTCTTTCGTTCTTCTCTTCAGCCCTTGATCCAGGTAAATCTGTTGTTTCGTAGTGTGGTCTAATTATAAAGAGAGATGAAAAAGTGGGATTCAGTTGTGTTGCAGGTAAAAAAAAAGAATTGAATAAATTGAAGTTTTTAATTTAAAAGTGGTTAGAGCGACCAGGAGGAACCGCGAGTTTAGCCACTTTGGCGCTCGGGTCTTTTAAGAGGCGGTAGTAGAGTGAGGGTTACCTCAGGTCATCTCTAAAGCGTGTGCGTCTTGGGGAAAAGCAAGAAAATGCTGAAATGAAATAAATGTTCCCGGTCACCCCAGGGGGATCTCCGGGCGAAACTAATGGGAAATATCCTCGTTGGCGGGCCTGCAGGATGGAGCGAACCAATCAAAATGAGTCTCTATACATTCTGCCGGCAGAGAGAGAATACTGAGCACACACTTATTTTAAAAAGTCAAAACATGATGATTTCTCTTTATAATACGTTGGTTTCAGTTAAAAATAGCCTATAATTTGGGCTGGGAAACACCGGAAGTAAGTGTGTCATCTGGGTGTTTGAAGTATACTGAAATTTGAAAAATGTTTGCATACTCTACGTACGGTGAAGTGAGGTGACCATAGTCTGGACCAGAAGCTGGGTGGAGTAGGTGGTCAGGTACGGTCAAATCCTCCTGATGTTGTACAGGTGGAACCTGCAGGACCGTGCCGTCGCTCTGATGTGGTCTTTGAAGTCCAGCTGGTCTTCCAGGACCACCCCCAGGTTCTTTGCAGAGCGGGAGGCAGCCACCATGGTCCCGTCAATGGTGATGGAGAGGTCAAGTAGTGGGGAGGTCTTGTATGGCATGAAGAGGAGCTCTGTCTTGCTCTATGTCTTTTACGCTTTTACTTCCGGGTTACTTACTGAAATTTTTGTTCTGCAGATGAGTGTGCTCCTGAATCCCCTCAACAAAACCCCAGAAATAAGGGGTTCATCCTGGTATTTTAAGTGCCCCCATTTGTGAGAAAAAGTCACCCACTCAAAAACTTTTTGATGAAGTGGACTCAAATATGCGCCCTCAAAAGGGTGTAGGGGTCTTATTCGGACACAGCCCTGGTTTCTCCCTTCGCCTGGTTACGGGCACGAGCCCCGCTACGCAGCCTCTCTAGAGCCTCCTCCATGTTCGAGAGCCGACGTTCTTTAGCTGCCACGAAGCCCCCCCTCCCCCATCCAACAAAGCTGCAAAATCCGATGTCCTTGGCTGCCGTTCACGGGCATCTCTCAATTCAAAGTAATAAACTCTTGACCAGCCTGAGATGCATATTGCAAATATGGTCGCTGCTTCTTCCCAATTCCGGTAACCTTTCCAATTGATATTCATAGTCATATAACAAGCTTTATTTGCATGAAAATTGAACTTCTGCTGCTAAAGCATAACTGGCTTTATGCACAGATAGTGACGCAGCAGAACACAGAGCTTTACAGAAACCCTCTGTTATTTTTCCCACCCTAATCCCCATAAAATATAATTTTCACTTTATCTTCTTCCATAATCCCTCATCTCTCTCTCTCTCCCCTTTCTCTCTCTCCCTCCCCTCTCTCTGTCCCTCTCTCGGCCTCTCTCCCTCTCTCTGTCCCGCCCTCTCTCTTTCTCTCTGTCCCCCTCTCCTCTTTTCTGAATTGCCTTTATGAAACAGGGTGTCCAGAGTGCTGATGGGGGTGGTGGTGGAGGAGTCGTCGAAGGGGGAGAGGGGGGGTTTACATTGAGAGCTGGAATCAAAAGCTCAAATTAAGATGCTTCTAGAAGCAGGCTCTATATTTGAACTTTTTTTAGGGTTCTGCTAATTTCTAACCCTTCAGCAGATGACTAATATCACAGCCCTGCCCCCCCCCCCCCCCCTGGCCCAATCACGCTTTCACAAGGAGAGGTAAGATCAAAGACTCCTGACTGTGCTCGTAACCACGGGCTCAGCCGCAGGCCTAAACAAGCGTGCTACAGCGCTACACCCGCTGGGAGTCTGAAATATCAGGCAGCTGTTCATCACGTATCTCTCATTTCCAGGCGCTGTGGTCGGCACACGGTAATGCACGGCACCTCAGACTGCCCGGGGAAGCCAAGCGAGTAATTCCTTATCTATGATTAAAGCCTCACCCAGGAAGTGGGCCCTGACCTAGGCAGCCCTTGTGTGTTTGCGAGCTTGTGTAAAATATAGTCACCGTCGCCAGCTGTTCCTCTCACAGTTCCACATGGTGGAGAGTAGAAGAAAATCTATAAAATGCTGATTCCATGGAGAGGGTCGTGAGCCCAAAGTGTGAACCTGCTGTGATGGTGTCGGGAACAAGCCAGAGGTTCTCGGTTCACATTAAGCATGAATTCTGCTGCAACCCCCCCTGCCCCCCCTCTGAACCAGCAGTGTAAAGATTTCAGATTAACAAAGAGAAGAGAAGCCGCTTCTAACTGCAGGAGATTAAACTCGGCCAGAAAGGGGGACATCATGTGGAAGATCGTGTCCCACTAAAAGCCGTCGTCACAAAGCAATGCTCAACCAGCACAGAGAAGCACTACCCCAGCTCAGGGATGACCACAGCCGGGTTCTGCTGGTATCACACCATCCAGATTTCTCAGGAAAGAGACTTTAAGTGTGTCCCATGCAGAATGTTGTTGGTTCGCATCCCAGCAGGCACACGCAGGCCTGGTGAGCCATTATGAGAGGAGTCACTTCATGTTGGCTTTCACGGAATCTCAGGACATGCTTCACCCAATATTATGAAGGCTTTATGAGGCTTTATGGAGGGATTTTACCCATTTTATACTGGGTTTATGATGCCCCTAAACCTGGACTGGCCTGTTTGGCCCAATGCCCTGCTGTTCTGAATGCCAAATGCTTCTTTATAAAGATACCAGGACGGCTCTCCGGACATGAAATTTGAAGAGCGTAACGTGTCCGCGGTGGGAATGCTGAGCTGCGCCTCATTTTAAAAAAAATTAAGCTTTATGTGACCAAAATTTTTGCGTACTTTTTGAAAAGTATGCTCTCGAATATACTCAGCGAAACTCCGGAAGTAAGTATATCATCCAGGGGTTTTAAGTACACTACATTTAGAGAAAAATTTGCCTATAACTACTTTCTCGTCCTGTCTACTCAACAAGCCTACTCAATAGTATGGAAGGGTGCTGATTTGGACAGCCCTGGTGTGGGGACATACTATGTTGTGCTGATGACGCAAGTTTAAAGCCATAGTGGTGGCTGAGAAAGTGATCATGTACATGAACCGAATCTGTTAAAACATCACGTCCAGTATATGCCAGTTTTTAATAGTGTACTGTAGCTTGGACAGTCGTTTTTAATAGTGTACTCTAGCTTGGACATTTGTTTTTAATAGTGTACTGTAGCTTGGACAGTCGTTTTTAATAGTGTATTGTAGCTTGGACAGTCGTTTTTAATAGTGTACTCTAGATTGGACCGTCATTTTTTAATAGTGTACTGTAGCTTGGACAGTTGTTTTTAATAGTGTACTGTAGCTTGGACAGTCATTTTTTAATAGTTTACTGTAGCTTGGACAGTTGTTTTTAATAGTTTACTGTAGCTTGGACAGTCATTTTTAATTGTGTACTGTAGCTTGGACAGTTGTTTTTAATAGTGTACTGTAGCTTGGACAGTCATTTTTTAATAGTTTACTGTAGCTTGGACAGTTGTTTTTAATAGTTTACTTTAGCTTGGACAGTCATTTTTAATAGTGTACTCTAGCTTGGACATTTGTTTTAAATAGTGTATTGTAGCTTAGACAGTCGTTTTTAATAGTGTACTCTAGCTTGGACAGTCATTTTTTAATAGTGTACTGTAGCTTGTACAGTCGTTTTTAATAGTTTACTGTAGCTTGGACAGTCGTATTTAATAGTGTACTGTAGCTTGGACAGTCGTTTTTAATAGTGTACTGTATCTTGGACAGCCGTTTTTTGGAATGAGGACGAAGAAAGAAACATTCTTATAACATACGTTGTGTTTTTAAACAGCATAGACAGGTCTGATTGTTTGGTCGATTCTATCAAATTCTATCAAATCTATCAAATACCAAGCCTGGTGTAAATATGCCAATGCTCTCTTTCTTTCTCTCTCTTTCTCTCCATCCTTTTGCTTCTCTCTGTCTCCCCCCCTCTCTCTTTCCTGCCCCCCCTCTTTTTCTCTCTCTCCCTCCCTCCGTCTCTCTCTCTTTCTGAGGATTCTCTGTAGCCTGGCATCTTGGTGCCAGTAACCTTTACCAGGGAGCTGTGGCAGTGCTGCTATCAGCTGCCCCCCCACCCCCTCACCCTGCCCCCCCCCCCCCCTCACCCTGCCCCCACCTACGTAAAGTATGTATGTAAAAGAAAAAAAGAAGCGTTTTTTCAAAATGTTGTTTTAGGAAAAATGTTTAGGAGAGTCATTTTAAAAGGGGGAAGTGCAGGGAGTGACTTCAAGTGCAGGGAGTTTTACAAAAAAAACAAAATATTTTCATCCAAAGTAATAAAATGTTATGTACTTTCTTAAAGCTAATGCAGTTCAAGTAATGACTGCTTCATAGTAAAAGATTATGGATGAAAAGTGAGAATATATCCACCATCATGGGGTCCTCCCGTACAGCAGGGGGCGACGATACTGTGTCGTTCTCTTGCTTTGATTCTGACAGGGAGCCGGCATTTTAAGCCTACTGAAGTCTTTTCGCCTTCACTTTTAAGTGCATAGAGGGAAGTGGAAATGAAGGATGTATTTGACCTTTCTGCTTAAGCCCTTTCCGCTCAGACACGGGCCCTGACCTTATCGTTAATTATCCAAATTAATTTCTCTCTCTCTCTCTCGCTCACTCGCTCGCTCTGAGTTTTCCTCTCTACAGGTGCCAGGGTTGTAAATTCTCAACAGGTGATAATGGAAAACGAGGAGGATTTTTGTTTGTGCCAATATTGAACCACTGAAACATACTTTGTGGGGATGAATTTCTATATTACTTGAACTAATGGATGAAGCTGTTTGCACTGCTCAAAGCTGCTGCATTAACAGCAAGTAAGTGTCTTCAGAAGGACGTTTTGGGCTTTTTTTTGTTTCAGATGTTGGGTCCACAAACTGTGCCTGAAGTCTTGAAAGAACTCTTGAGTGTGGGGGTATTTTTTTCAGAAATTTACTTTACGACAGTCCAAGCCTTGAGTGCAGTTTCTTTGAGTCAGCCGCAAAAGAGCAAACGTCCTTCATCGTCAAACAAATTTAATCATAAATTTTGACAAAAGGGAAAAATACTGGGTGTGGCGTTTGGTTGACATGTGACTGTTTTCATTGGTTACGGTCTTTGAGTTCTGCAGTTCTGTCAGGCCAATCCAGTGTGTGGACCTCGATTCGGAACTCGAACCCTTATAAAGTCGGTCGTATGGAAGCTGTGCGGGGGCGGGGGCGAGGGTGAGGGCCCTCGTGTGATCTGGTGGGAGGGGCGCAGAGAGCTGGGAATGTGGAGTTTGGGTGTGGGGGTGTGGGGAGGGGGAGGGGAGGGCTGTCCCTGACTGGGTGACATTTAAATGCTCTTTAATTAACGTTCTAATGCGAGCTGCTGTTCTGTGTGTGTGTGCGTCTGTGTGTGTGTGTGTGGGGGGGGGGGGGTAAGAGAAATACATTTTATATGAGTGGTTTAGTCTGTAACCTATGCTCATCAGAATGTGTGTGTGTGTGTGTGTGTGTGTTGTGCGTGTGTGTTTTTACTGAGGTTTTGCCTGGAGGGAAAGATGTTTATGAATCACATGAGACAAGGCATGACTCCCTCACCTCCTTTCTCCTCCTCCTCCTCCTTCTCTTTCTCCTCTACCCTCATCCTCTCGCTGTTTGTCTGTAATTAGAGCCTTAGTGTGCCACGCTGTTTGTGTTTTACACACCTGGATGCTCCGTACAGATTGACAGCCGCGCCTGAGTGTGGAATGGACCGGTAATTACCATGGTGACAGACCGTTGCATCACCACGAGGAGAACCTGACAGCCTTGGAATTCACACGCTTTCTGCTTCTCCAATTGGTCCTTGGTGGTGAAGGACCCTATTTTTATACAGTCTATGTGATGGACCAATTATAGAGCGACTTTGTCTTTGAGCATATTGCGTGTTTCCTCTCCACATTCTGCATTCATGCAGTGTAGCCACGTCCTGAAAGGAACAACTGAGCAAAAATGGCCTTTTGGAAAAATTTGAAATTTTAATGAATCCCCTTGCCCCAGCGGGACAGAGGGGCAAATTGAAGGGGGCAATCCTGGCGCCGCATGCAGGGGGCAACCCCCCTCCCCCCCCAAAAAAAACAAAAATACATTCAGCTGAAAATTAATCGCCGAATATTTTAATCAAATGAAAATTGAGTTTTCAGTCGGACAGTCCCTGTGCCCTCCAGCACTTTGTGTTTATGCCCCCCAAGGTTTTCCGGATCCTTCCACAGCCGGCCGGGAATGACAGAACGTTAGAACTGCAGGTGAACGAGGGTGATGAGGTGACCAGCTCGAGTGTGAAAGAGAGATCAAAGTGAACTGATTCTTTTTTTCCGTTTCCCCACAACTGCTGGTTTAAGGGAAATCTTTACCTTAATCTACCACATATCAGCGCACAGGAAATTGGAATGAGCAGTTGCTATTCCAAGTAGCCTAGTGACAAGTAGCTTGTTAAATGGACTTGCTACGGAAAGATAGTGACACTTAGAAATTACGCATTGGCCAGAAATCGTCGCGAATCGTCTACCAATAAAGTTAAAATACAGAGTTTGTGTTTTCCACTAATAGTTTGGCTGCAGGAGCAACGAATGTCTCAGTTGAGCAAAAAGGTCTCGGGTTAGCCTTAGAAGAGCATAGTTTTTTATAAAAAAAAATTCTGCTGAATGCCGGCCTGCAGGTTCACTCAGTAAGATAAGCATATTTAAGCTTTAAGAAAGAGCACGCGGTTCAGCTTTATTTCTGCAAGCGGCCAGGAGACGAAGAGGGAAATTAATCTTATAATTATAATACATTTTTGGAAAATGTAACTGTCCCTTCAGTTTCTTTTTCTCTGTGAGGGTGTTGCTTTATGGAGTTAGCTGCAGGGCTCCGGCAAGGCAGGACCATCCTGTCTCTTTCACCTCTTTTCCTCCCTTCTTCTCTTTTTTTTCTCTTTTCTCTCTACACCCCTCTCCCTTCTCTCCTCCGTTCTCCTCCCATCCTACCCCTTTCCCCCTCCTGCACTCTCCTGCCCTCTGTGTGACAGAGCTCGCACGGCCATTTTAATATTATTACTTTCTTAACAGGACAGCAGGACCATCCTACCTATCCCTTAAAGCATCATCTATCCCCTAAAGCACTATCTATCTTCTAAAGCACTATCTATCCCCTCAAACACTATCTATCCCCTAAAGCACTATTCATCCCCTAAAACACTGCCTATCCCCTCAAACACTATCTATCCCCTAAAGCACTATCTATCCCCTCAAGCACTATTCATCCCCTAAAACACTGCCTATCCCCTCAAACACTATCTATCCCCTAAAACACTGCCTATCCCCTCAAACACTATCTATCCCCTAAAGCACTATCTATCTTCTAAAACACTGCCTATCCCCTCAAGCACTATTCATCCCCTAAAACACTGCCTATCCCCTCAAACACTATCTATCCCCTAAAACACTATCTATCCCCTCAAGCACTATTCATCCCCTAAAACACTGCCTATCCCCTCAAACACTATCTATTCCCTAAAACACTGCCTATCCCCTCAAACACTATCTATTCCCTAAAACACTGCCTATCCCCTCAAACACTATCTATCCCCTAAAACACTATCTATCCCCTCAAGCACTATTCATCCCCTAAAACACTGCCTATCCCCTCAAACACTATCTATCCCCTAAAACACTATCTATCCCCTCAAGCACTATTCATCCCCTAAAACACTGCCTATCCCCTCAAACACTATCTATTCCCTAAAACACTGCCTATCCCCTCAAACACTATCTATTCCCTAAAACACTGCCTATCCCCTCAGACACTATCTATTCCCTAAAACACTGCCTATCCCCTCAAACACTATCTATCCCCTAAAACACTATATATCCCCTCAAACACTATCTATTCCCTAAAACACTGCCTATCCCATCAGACACTACATATCCCCTAAAACACTGCCTATCCCCTCAAACACTGTCCCTTCTCCTTCTCCTACCAGGCCGAGTTCCATCCCTAATGGTGTTGACCCTCCCCCCCCCACCCCGCAGGGAAAGTGCCCTCAATTCCACGAATGGCCACTTAACCTCTAATGGAGGTGCGCTAACCAGTCGCATCTACTTAATGAGCCCCTTTCCACACTTCCAGTGCGAGGACAAAGCCGTAATAATCTTATTTGTCATATCTCAGGTTCTGATTGGACTAAATTGCCACCCCCTCTGTAATTTTCAATCCATTTTTCTGTGCACCCCCCCACCCCCCTCCCCCTTCCTCTACCATAATCAGTTGCCATTCTCCGTCTCTCTCTGAGGGATAAGTGTGATTTTTTCCCTGGAGTACTTGTACAAAGCACATAAGTATGGTGGGAGATGCTGTTTTGTTCTCAAAGAGATGCTGATTTCCCAGGGTGCCACAGTGTGGGGGGTTCTGCCGTTAGTGAGTGGGTGGGCGGGCAGAGGAAGAGGAGGAAAGCGTACGGATGCTTCGCCGTCACGGGTGGGGACGCCAGCTGCAGCATCCGAGGAGGCTTGCTGCCAAGTCAATTGGGCCAGACGCAGCTTCCCATCCCAGCATGCATTGCGCCATGCCTGTGACAGTAGAAAAGGGGACACTGCCTTTAACATAGATATAGAACCATAGATGTGACATATCATGTAATGTAATAGTAATTCTAAAATGGAACAATTTGGCAGCCATCTTACCTGGGTACAGCTATAATAGGAACCTATGGCAAAGTACTTTTCATGTACTTTCTAACCCACTGTGATGTCATAATCGGGTCTCAGAAGCCAGATGGCTGATGATTGGCTCATAGATATAAAACTATGGTTACTGGCCACCATCTTACCTGGGTATGGTCTCAAAAATTGTGCCACTAATTATGACATACGTATGTCACATCTATGGTTCTATATCTATGGCCTTTAACCTCCCCCTCTAACTCTGAGGTGGGCAACTCCAGTCCTGGAGGGCCAATGTGTATGCAAGTTTTTGCTGCAACCAGTTACGTTGGCTCAATCAGCTGCTGTTCATATCATGGAATGTAGCTAAAATGGGCTAATTCAATAAAGAGCAGAAGTTTGTCTGAAATTCAGAAACAGATTTGGCCCTCCTTGCCCATCCATGCTCTAACTTATCATTGCATTGCAGGAGTCACAGACACTGGGATAAGTCAGGCACATTACTGCCTCTGTTACTCCACCGGCCAAGTATTGAAGGAGAATTCATCACCCCCCGCAGTACAGTTGGTCGGACTCTGAGCCCCATCTCCACAGCTGCTAGAACCAGGTCAATGTGTTCCAGCCGGTGTGCAGGAACGGCATGCTGGGTAGTATACATGTATATCCGTTGACTGTAAACTGGGTATTGAACAGACAGGATGGAGAGTGTGGAATATTAAGTCCTGTGTGATATCTTTGTGCTGATGCATTAAATTCTGTGCTGTATCGGAAGCATGTACTACACTGCCAGCCGACAGTCTGCTAACATTTTGCAAATGGACGGCACAGTGGTTGGTTCACCAACTATTTTGAGCTGTTTTTAAAGCTGACCCTCTGGACTGGCCTGTTGACTGCCACAGTGGTAATTTGATAAACGTCGACGGACCAGTGGCTGAGCGGAAATGTGCCGACGTGCTCGATGGGTACGCCGCCCTTTCTTTAAGCCCCAGCCTCCTGGTCTCTCCGCTGCGATGCGTCGAACGACGAGTCACCAGACTTTAATTTCATCGGAGTTGTTGTACTCAGTGAACTTTGTCCGCGATAACGATGCTTGCCAGCACTAATCAGAGTCTCCGTTTCCCCTGGCGACTGGCGGGAAAGGGCACAATCCGGCTCTCCTCTCCCACTCAGACTTAGCAGCGACCCACGTTTATTTGTGAACGGCGGGAAAGGCGCCGGAGATTAAAGGAGGTGAGCGGGAGATAAACAGCGCTGTTGTTGTTGCATGCTGCTGGTCGGTTCAGTTGGGCTTTGCTGTTCTTGTTTCTGCGACCTTTTGCTGTGACGCGACATGGCCGGTCATTCATACCGCATCTCTCTCCCATGCGCTTCAAGTGCTGCGGTGTTCCATTTTGCGTGTCATGTGACGTACTTTTGCGTGTTGCGTGCTGCGTTGTTCCGTTTTGCGTGCCACATTAGTGCGTGTTCCGTGCCACACTGCTTCATGTTGTGAAACCAAAGTGCCTTTTACTTACAGGGCCACAGGTTGAAATATAAATCCTCCCTCCTCCCCACAGGGGAGAGTGAAGGTGCTCTTTTGGGTTACTTCTTTTTTGTCGTTGTTGTCATGACGGATGTTGCCATAGTAAAAGCGGTGACAGCTCTGTGTGGGGTGGCCCCACCTCTCATTCATCATTTTAGCGAAACGCTCCGCTACTGGGACGATGGATCAGCAACCATCCCACCACTAATCATTTGTACTGGGGGAGGTGCTTTATCAATTGGTGCCGGTCTGTCTGTCTGTCTCAGTGATTTTCAGTCATCTGTCATGCACTTAGATGTATTTTTGAAGGTGGTGAAATTCACAATGGAAAGTACATCTTTGCTCTTAGTATGGTGTAGTTTTTATTGTATTGTTCATTATTTGTGGTTCATCTGATTACACATTATCGGTTTGAACCTGATCTTAACTACCCCCTGCTCTGTTTTATGCTCCGCTGAGAACTGTGTCCCTAAGCTAGATTTGAACCTGATATTAACTACCCCCTGCTCTGTTTTATGCTCCGCTGAGAACTGTGTCCCTAAGCTAGATTTGAATGCTCTGTTTTATGCTCCGCTGAGAACTGTGTCCCTAAGCTAGATTTGAACCTGATATTAACTACCCCCTGCTCTGTTTTATGCTCCGCTGAGAACTGTGTCCCTAAGCTAGATTTGAACCCACATCTCCATGATCGCTACATTTATCACGTCACTCAACATGCACTGGCTTTATTTACGTATTTCATGCAAACCTTCATACACACACACACACACACACACACACACACACACACACATGTTGTTTTAATTAAATATTCTCTTTTTCCTGGTGGGAGAAGTTCTGCCTGTCTGTAATCTCGATAGGCTAAGGGGCTCTTGTCTGCAGCAGTATTGTATACCTATAATACCCCCACAAGGAATTAACTACGGGGGTGGAGGGGGGGGGTGGATCCCTTTGAGCCCTAGAAGAAAGAGAAGAGAAAAAAAAAGAACCGACAGGAGGGGAGAGGCCTGAAAATTAATGAATTTTTTTTTCCTCCCCGTCTTTCTTTTCAGGTAGGGCAGGTCATTCTGGGAGGGAGGGAGGGAGGGAGGAGGGGAGATAAGGGTAAAAGACTGAGAGCTTTGTGACGAACAAAAGTTTTGACAGCAATTAGGAGCAACAGATCCCCTCGTCTCTCCATTAAGAAGGAGGCAACAGCGCAGTGTGGGGGGGTCTTAGTCCCTCTTCTTCTGTCACTTCTTTCATCCGTTGATTGTATCAGGGGTGTGAAAGACTCGGGGGTGCTAAAGTGCTAATTGCTTCCCTTTTGTCCGCGGCAGAGAAGCCCATCGGACTCCGCCTGCCCACTCAGACGTTAATAACGCCGTTTCATTATGCCCCCCCCCCGTCCCCCTCCCGTCCTGTCTTTTGAGCTGACATTAGTCGCTTCCCACTCTCTACTCTACTAGCCCCCCCCTTAAAGAAAGGAAAATGGTGCGCTCCATCCTACCCCCTCCCCCATTGAAAAGAAAGGGTGCGCTCTCTTCATTCGGCTCTTAAGCGGCTGAATCGAACCTGCGAACTCGGACGTTGTTTTTCCGCTCGGATGGATGTGGGGTGCGGTAACATCCGGGTGACAGGCAGGCGTAAGGAGGGGTTCACCCAATATTCTGCTGTTCGGGGAAAAATCTAATGTACCTCACAGCTGGGGGAATACCAACACACTCTCACAGACACACACACACTCACCCACTCACACACATTCTCACACACACTCACACACACATACACACACAAACTCACACATGCACTCAGCCACGCACACACACTCACACACATACACACACACATACACTCAGCCACACACTCACGCACACACACACACACACACACATGCACAGACACACACATATGTTTGGGGAGACAGGGAGATGTGTCACCCCCAATATTTTTACATTAATGAATTCCTTAGGAGTTTCTAGCATTTTCATAGGAATTTATTTCTACACTAGCTACTATACTTGTACGCACACACACACACACACACACACACACACACACACACACACACACACACAGGCTAATTTTACACCAGCTCAGAATTCCATGATGGTTTGGTAGCTGTAAACTAGGTCAGTCTCTCTCTCTCTCTCTCTGTCTCTCTCTTTTGCTTTCTCTCTCCCTCTCCCTCACACATAAATCAAGGGAGATAGAAGATGGAGCAAATGATATTGAGATGGAGGATGGAGAGAACAGTATCCTCTTGTCAAGGGGGGTTGGTGGGGAGGTTCCTTCCATTTCTCATTTATAACTGTTTCCGTTTGTGCGCTGGGCTCTCCCCGAATGTGTTTGGGAATAGCCATTCCCTTTGCCCCCCCCCCCCCACCCCGAGCCATGGGAGTCGGATGCTGCACGCGGATAATGATCGCAGAGACAGCCTGTCGCGGTGCGCTTGTCAGAAATGAAAGCGTCTTTGCTGTTGCCAATCAAAGGAACTGCATTTTAAAAGCTTTCCTCTTTTAAATTTTGTTTTAAAGGCCCCAGCAGATCCATACTTGTCGTTCGGTGCCAGTGAATGTGTGAGTTCTCAAATTAATTTGTTAAAAATTTTTTTTAATCTTTTTGATAATTTTTTTTTTATAGTTTCAGCCCCCAAGTATTTATTTATTAATTTTTTTTGCCAATAACCCAAAAATATACTTTTACAACTTCAAGAGCAAACAGGCCAAGATGAATATTTTATTTGCCTGACATACAGTCAGGCCAACAGCACGGACTCCAGAGACCGTCACAGTCTTATTAAATCCATTTTTTATTTTTCTCTGCTGGTTCTCTGCCTACTGCTGTCTGCTAGGAACAGAGTAATAGTCATGGTAGGGCTCTGCCTCTGGAATAGAGCCAACCTCAGAGCTTATATATGTGTATTTATGCAGTACAGTAATAAAGGCACAACTGTATGCATTTACATTATGCATTTTTTTCTTGATGCGCACTCTCCATCTTCGGCTGCGAGAAAGGCTGGACTCCCCAGCAGGTCTCTGCGCTGCGGAATAACTTTTTTTTTTATCGTTTGCTTATTAAATATGATTTATGGTATTGCTGATACACTACTGCCCTGCTACTGGGATCTGCAGAAGGTTTCACACACATTAGCTTCAAGGCTCCACTTCCCTGCAGGGTTTATAGTTCTGCTTGCTTACCCCAGCTCAAAGGGGGGTAGACTGGACGTGCAGGGTAGACACAGCCCTTACTTTGGGAGTGGAGTATCCCTCTGAGAATCCGCTCCCGAAAATTTCTGATGGCCATGGAAACCAGACTGGATTGAGGGCGGTACAGCGGTTTTAGGGTCAGGACCCGTCTCATTGTGTTGGTGAGGTGGTTGGTTTTGGGAGGAGGTTTGCAGAGGGACAGTGGTACTGATGAAGCTCAGCGTCAGGACAATGATATATGTGACACACTTTCTGTCTACACTTCCTGTCATAATCCCACCCCAAGCACATGTCCGTTTAATAGGGCAAGTGCGATTGTGTGGTGCATTAAAAATGTGCAGATTCTATGAAGGGCGATTATAAGAGGTTATGTATGTGTGGTGCATTAAGAATGTGCAGATGCTATGAATGATGATTATAAGAGGTTATGTATGTATGGTGCATTATGAATGTGCAGATTCTATGAAGGCTGATTATGAGGGGTTTTGCAGGCAGGATGTGCAGAGTCGATGATGATGATGATGATGATAATGAGCTGTCGGGGCGCCACGCTGATCCTCTGACTCTCTTCCTCTCTGCAGATGATGGGAAGCTCTCCCTGGACGAGTTCCAGGCCTTCTTCTCGGATGGGTCGCTCAATGAGGAGGAGCTGGAGAAGCTGTTCCACACCATCGACTCTGACAATACCAGGTGAGCTCCTGTCCTAAACACTGCATGCTCAGACACACCTGAGTTTACCTGTCCTAAACACTGACTGCTCAGACACACCTGAGTTTACCTGTTCTAAAGGCTACTTGCCCAGACAAACCTGAGTTTACCTGTCCTGAACACTACCTGCTCAGACACACATGAGTTTACCTGTCCTAAAGGTTACCTGCTCAAACATACCTGAGTTTACCTGTCCTAAACGTTACCTGCTCAAGCATACCTGAGTTTACCTGTCCTAAACACTCTCTGCCCAGACATACCTGAGTTTACCTGTCCTAAACACTCTCTGCCCAGACATACCTGAGTTTACCTGTCCTAAACTATACCTGCTCAATCATACCTGAGTTTACCTGTCCTAAACGTTACCTGCTCAAGTATACCTGAGTTTACCTGTCCTAAACACTCTCTGCCCAGACATACCTGAGTTTACCTGTCCTAAATGTTACCTGCTCAAGCATACCTGAGTTTACCTGTCCTAAACACTCCCTGCCCAGACATACCTGAGTTTACCTGTCCTAAACACTGCCTGCCCAGACATACCTGAGTTTACCTGTCCTAAACATTGCCTGCTCAGACAAACCTGAGTTTACCTGTCATACACACACCTGAGTTTACCTGTCCTAAACACTGCCTGCTCAGACCCATCTGAGTTTACCTGTCATACACACACCTGAGTTTACCTGTCCTAAACACTGACTGCTCAGACACACCTGAGTTTACCTGTCCTAAACACTGACTGCTCAGACACACCTGAGTTTACCTGTTCTGAACACTACCTGCTCAGACACACATGAGTTTACCTGTCCTAAACGTTACCTGCTCAAACATACCTGAGTTTACCTGTCCTAAACGTTACCTGCTCAAGCATACCTGAGTTTACCTGTCCTAAACACTCTCTGCCCAGACATACCTGAGTTTACCTGTCCTAAACACTCTCTGCCCAGACATACCTGAGTTTACCTGTCCTAAACGTTACCTGCTCAAGCATACCTGAGTTTACCTGTCCTAAACACTCTCTGCCCAGACATACCTGAGTTTACCTGTCCTAAACGTTACCTGCTCAAGCATACCTGAGTTTACCTGTCCTAAACACTCTCTGCCCAGACATACCTGAGTTTACCTGTCCTAAACACTCTCTGCCCAGACATACCTGAGTTTACCTGTTCTAAACGTTACCTGATCAAGCATACCTGAGTTTACCTGTCCTAAACACTTTCTGCCCAGACATACCTGAGTTCACACAGAATTACTGTTTTTTCCCAGTAATGTCTCCCACTCTCCCCAGTACCCCTCCATTCCATTTCCCTCCCCAGCATCACTGTTCTCAGAGATTGGGTGACTAATTCTTTCCCACTAAAGTGTGGCGATCAGTGTACTGCTAATTAGGAGATGGGCCTGTGCTATTAATTCAAGGAGGTGTCAGAATGAGAGATTCGGTACTCAGGACCTGTCACTCTGCCATCTTCATAGTAGCGAGGGCGGAGCTCAGCCATCAGAGGGAAATGAGAAGTGACATCATAAAGAGAAATAGACAGGTGCTCAATCGCCAGGACAACCACGTATGAGTACAGAAGGGACCCTTATCTGGGTAGCTTTAATAGTGACTACCCCTAAAAAATGGGGAGCGCTAGAAAGCAGAGAGCATTATGTTATACACACATTTAATGAGCAGAGACTGTGACTGATGTTTCTCAGTCATAAGAAGGGGGTTTTGATATCTGTCAAAAACTCTTCAGCGGCAGCACGGGGCCCGTAATGCGGGCATTTTCTGCGAGGCGCTGCTGATGAGGTTTTAACGGGCGGCTGTGAGGAATGAGGGCTTGTTTGAGGCCCTGAGCCCAGAATTTATGGCTTCCTTGTGCGCGTGGCCGGTGCCATCTTTCATGGCAGATTCAGTCTAACTTCATTGTGTTTTTTTAGCGCACACCGCGCGTATTAAACTTATTGCTCCTCCGTGGCCCCCGTTCGTTTGTACGTCCCACACACACACACACACACACACACACACACACACCCACACATCCTGTGCTCTGTCAAACTCAAGTCCAGGAGGGCCGTAGTTTTGCAGTGTATTTGTGGTTACTTTTAAATCAGCAGCCAGTTAAGGCCTTCAGAACAAGGTGTGTGGACTATTTAGCCAATCAGTGACTTGAATTAATAATTTGTGCTGAAACACACTAAAAACCAGCAGTGGTCCTGCAGGGCTGGAGCTTGGTATTCCTGGTTTAACGGATGCTCTTCTTCACAAAAGTGCTTTCAACATCGCTATAAGAAGACAGTTTTGCATCCACATATTGCTTTTAAAGGGTAAGGGCAGTTTGGCTAGAGGAAGTATCAGTTAGGGGAGTATTCATTTTAATGAGGGTAAGTTCAGGGTAGATAAGTGCTTAGATAAGCTTTGCAATTTTTGTTCGGCAGGAGTAATGACGAAACTAATGACAGTTTTCACCTCTAACTCATCTTTTACATAATTTACTTAAGAATGAGCAACCGCAACACTTTTTATTTTTGTTATTATATTATTTGAGAAGTTTTTTTTTTGCTTTATTTGCTAGCACCTGCAAATACTGCCCCAGGTGTGAAAACACAGCTCGTCTGGCAATTAAAAATTAAGAAATGATAAACATAGACCTGCATAAGATGAATACTAATGATTAAACAAAACCTACAGCTAAAAATTATTTTATTACAATTCATTTTATTTTCTAAAGCTGTCAAGCCTGGTTGAAATGTAAATATGAATTGGGCTGTAGGGTATTTTTTTGAGAAAAGAATATCCAAGGTGTCAGTGGTGTGAAATGGAAATGGCACATGCATTCGTGCTTGAAAAAACTTGCTTTGCTTTGGGAAAGTAACCATTTATTTATTCTTTTGTTTTCTTTCCAACACAAATTGTTGCATAATGGGGAACGCACTGGGCCTGATTTACTGAGACCTTTAGCATGTGCAAAACCTTTCAGCACAAGCAAAACTAATAATATAACCAATGATTGGTGCACAACAAATTCCATGACCAATCATTGGTCATGTTATTGGTTTTGCGTGTGCTAAAGGTCTTAGTGAATCAGGCCCTAAATGCAGTAAAAAGAAAACTGAATCGCAGTCGTGGGGACAAAGTTGATCTCTGATCTCACAGGAGCAGGGAAATTTAGTTGCGTTGCATTTACTCACTAAAAAAAGGGAATAATCGTGTCTCAGGACGTTTCTCGTGTCTCTCAGCTCGGCAGCTGCAGTTGATTGTTGTGAAAGAGCGCGGAAACACGTGATGACGCAACGCGGAAAAATCCCGTACTACCAGCATTACTTAATCTCTTCAGGAAAGAGAGAGAGAGAGATGCAGATGCCCTTCCTCACTGTAGAAAGACAACACCCTGCAGTACTCAAACGAGTGCGGCTGTCAGTATCAGTGGCATTTGTGGTTTTGTTCAGTTTGGTTGTTGTGGTGTTTTGTGGTATCGCGGCGTACGCTAGCACAATGCACCTTTCCCTACCCCCCACCCTCTCTCTTGCTCTCTTCCCCTTTCCCCTTCATGCCTCCCTCTCGGGTCTTCCCTCTCTCCTTTCCTCCTCCTCCATCGTTCGTATCCCTGTGGAATTAGGGTGGAATGAGGCTGATAGCGTCTGTACTGCAGTAATGTAGAGCAGCAGGACTGATGATGATGGTGTAATGTAGATCAGTTAGTGTTTCCCTCTCCCTCTCTCTCTGCCCCCTCTTTCTCGCTCTCTCTATTTTTTTCTCTCTCTCACTCCCTCTGCCCTCCCTCTGGCTCTGCCCCCCTCTCACTCTCCCTTCCTTTCTTGCTCCCCCTCTCACTCTCCCTCCCTTTCTTGCTCCCTCTCTCCCTCTCCCTCTCTCTCTGCCCCCCTCTCTCTCTCTCTTTCTCTCTGCCCCGCTCTCTCCCTTTTTTCCCTCACTCTCTCACTCTCTCTCTTTCTCACTCTCACACAGTCTCAGGGGCTCAGAAAGGTCCTGGGTTTTCTTGGTGTGCCGTGACTTTAATCACTTTTAAAATTTAATTATGTAAAAGAAATGCAGAGGAAGAGGAGAAACAGCATGCGGCTTGTGAGCTGGAGTCCCAGAGCTCTGGGCCCCGTGCCTCTCTCACTTTAAATAATGAATCACTGCCGCTCCGCAGAGAGGAGGAGAGAGGAGGTTTCCAACTATCCCAGACTCTCTCAGTCTCTCTTAGACTCTGTTAGTCTCTGTCAGTCTCTCCTATTCTCTCTCAATCTGACTTAGTCTCTCCTATTCTCTCTGTCTGGATCAGTCTCTGTCAGTCTCTCCTATTCTCTCCCAGTCTGACTTAGTCTCTCCTATTCTCTCCATCTGGATCCGTCTCTGTCAGTTTTTCTGTCTCAGTCTCTCTCAGTGTAACATAGTCTCTCTGTAGCTGGGGACTTACTGTATTACACAATTATTTAGCCCGATTTGGCAAAGATTTGAGATCAGGCAGAGTCTGCGGTAATCCAGGGTAGTCCAGGGTAATCCAGGGTAGTCCAGGGTAGTCCAGGGTAGTCCAGGGTAATCCAGGGTAGTCCAGGGTAGTCGCGCTGTATAGTCACAGCTGTAAGTGTTATGTGTGTAGGAGTGAAAGACTCAACTCTCATGTGATCCCAGTCTGCAACGCACAATTTTATCAGACATGTTTGATTTTATCAGGGCTATAGTTTTTGCATAAATGCTGTGGTCTGTGCTCGTCAAAGACTTAAATCGCAACAGGAATTTCTAATAGCCAATTAAAATAGAATTGGAAGGAAAAATACGGAAGTAGTAAACACAAGATCCAATGTGCCCGATGGCTGAGCCAAATAAACACATTTTCTGGAGTGCTAAAAATGAGGAGCGAGTTTTGGATTTGTGGCAGACATGTGTCTGTACAATATCAACTCTGCAACAAAACTGACAACGTTGCAAGCTATATGAGCTCCATTTTTGTTTTGGTTGAAAAATATCAGATGCAGGTGTACCACAAAAAATCACTGCGTCTGTCTTTAGATTTGCGCTCCTCAAAGACGACCTTCGTTATGTGTGTGTGATAGAAGAGACTGAAACTTTGCATATGACAGTTGTTAAATGTCCACTGCTCGTTCTTTTCATTGTCGCATATGATTGGAAAAATCATGAAATGTGTCCCTAACTTCAGTCTATTGCTGTGGGGAGGTTCCTGTATCCAGGCAGGGCAGCGGTAAAGGGATACCCCAGTGGAGGAGGTGACTGAGGCATTATTTAAGAGAAGGTACTCCAATACGTGCAGGGCTGCTTGGGTAATTACGCCCACAGACAGGGCTCTGATTGAGAAGAGGTCCAGGTTACCAGTATATAAAAAAAGTTTTAAAAAAAAATGTAACGTAAAAATAATGCTCACGTGCATTAAGGTGATGTGAAGGAAAGAGTTTATATTGTACATGCAGTGAACACTGAGTAGTGACATGGGACAATAATTAGGGCACTGGGCTATGTATAGCAAAACAGAGATAAGCTCTTCAAATGACAGATTATGTTGGTGACAACCTATATAACAGTATATATATATAACCTATATAACCAATGTTACCCCAGTGAAAAATATACTCCAGCATTTTAGGCTCAAAGATGAGAAAATCAAAGATGAAGAAGAGATATTCTCATGAGGCGCGTGTATGCGTTTGTGTGTGTGTGTGTGCGCGTGTGTGCATTTTTACGTGTGTGTGTGTTTTTGTGTGTGGGTGTGTGTATGTGTGTTTTTTTTGGAGACAGAGAGTGCAAGTATCTTTTTTCGCAGAAGTCACTGAAGGTCCTAAATCTACTTTAATATGAAAGTGATGAATCTGGTGGTGACACTTTTATTCCAGGAAGCAGAGGAGGGGGAGGAGGATAGAGTAGCCAAATGAAAGAGGGATGAAAGAGTTTGGGAGAGAGAGGAGCTGTCAGGTCAGTATGTGGAGACAGACAAACTTTCTCATTCCCTTTAGTCTTTTTTACATTCTCTCCATCCCTCTTGACCCCCCCCCCCCCTCCCCCCCCCCCTCTCTCTCTCTCTCTCTCTCTCTCACTCACTCACTCACTCTGCCCAAGCTTGCCGACAGGCTGGTCAGATCATCTGAAGTAGCAACGTTATTAGAAGTCACCATTTTTAACTGCTGGTTCCAAAGAAGATAATCTGTAAATAAAATATCACCAGAAAAACATTAAAAGCCTGTCATGCCACAGCAGTAACTCATGAACCAAATCTATTAAGACATTGTAAGACTAAATCAGAGGCCCATAAAGATATTTAACACAGTCATAGTACATATATAGCTGCATAAACGGTTACTTTGTAAAAATGTCAAAAGTCACTCTGGTTAAGAATGTCTGCTAAATGCCTGTAGATGTAGGAATGGCAAGATGAAGCGTGAGGTGCCCACAGGTTACATAGCAGCATATTTTAAGCAGCTTACAGGTATGGTTGAATGTTCTGTTTGAAAGTGAAAAGACTAATGATCTCACCTGTTTCTATCATCTCTAACACACAGAGCTCAGGTTTAAAGTCTGCACAAGCAAAGCAAAAGGGGTTGATTGCTCTATTTATATTGCTCCAGTCTTTCATTTTGTAGATGTCCGTCAACATGTTAGTTGCAAAAGCTGCACGGGCTACGAACAGGTTAAACTCTCTCCTGACTCTGGTTCGCTGTCAATCACAGCAGATGTAGCTCCCAAAGGGGTATTCACCACCTTCGGAACCTTATGTGATAGGCCGGACACTGTCCAATCACAGAGGACCTTCATAAGCTATAGGGCTTCGTAAGTGGTGGCTCAGTCTTGTGTTTGTCTTGCTGTGAATTACAGTGAGAGAATCTAGTGTGGGGTTTCAGATACTGAGATACAGCCTGAAAATCATTTAACCCCCCCCCCACCTCTTTTCTCTTTTTGTTGTCTTTTTCCAAATGCAATTGATTAATTTTTTTTTAAAACTTAAAATGACATTGAAAGCCACTGCGCACCAATGGCAGCGGGGTTTATCGACTGTCCGCAGTGAACCGATGGATCCTCTCCTCCCTGCTCCCCAAGGCCATTAGTTCTTTTCAGCTGCAGTCACGCAGGTCTTGGTTTTAGCGAACAGCAGTGGAGTCTGACAGTGCTGATTGCGATGGCTGTATTTAATTTTTTTATTTAAAAATTTATTTATTTTAAAATATTTTTTTTCCATGGTTTCCCTCAGTTTGTGTTATCAGTTCCACCAATGCAACACAGCACACGACACTACACTACATTATAGCACATTATCATATGCTCTTATTCAGATGGCCTTGCAGTATAGCAGAAGCATAAGTGCATTCACCGGATTAATAAGGGAAACGGGTGCGGACCTGGATCCCAGCACTAGCAGACCAGAGTCTGTATGGCTGTTCAGAGTTCTGTGTTTCACTGATAGACAGCAACCGATATTTCCATTCCAAGATCTACAGGCCTTTAGCAGATGCTCTTATCCAGAGTGACTTACATTTTTTACATACTAACTGTTCACACAGCTGGATATGTACTGAAGCACTTAAGATTAAGTACTTTGCTCAAGGGTACAACGGCAGTGTCCTACCTGGGAATCGAACCTGCAACCTTTCAGTTACAAGGCTAGTTCCTTAACCATTATACTACCCTGCCGCTCAAGACCCCTAGGGCCAGTCTAGTGGTGGGTAACTTTACCAGCACACAACAGGGGAGCAAGGTTTTTCTGGCTGTGGTGTATGCATGTATGTCAGCTGGGGGGGTCTGTAGCAGGTCATGTGACTTCAGCGGTAGATCGACTCTGATTGGATGCCTCTTGGACTCGTGCAAGCTCTGAGATAAATTTACATTGATCATTGTATATTATGCGGGCCCTAATGCAGTATAAAAGGAAGGCAGCACCAGGTCACTTTTTAATAACATTAGAATTGGACAGCATTAATTTTTCAGCGCATATGGATTTATTCCAATGGCACCTGCCAGACTGGATGAAAGTTTGATTTTGTTTCTATTTTTGCAGCGCTCAGTTCAAAAAGCAGGCTTGTTGATGTGTTCTGTTATCAAACGCCCACTCCTGTCATCTCCTGCTTATGTCAGAAGTTGATTAAAGGCATTAAAATGTGTCCTTGGCAAACATTTCTATTTGAAATGGAAAGTATCTTATAATAATAAATTGAATCAGAATTGGAAAGTTGTGCATTATTATTATTATTATTATTATTATTCATATTATATTAAATTGTGTGGGGATCCTCGATTGACATGCATTGCTTAGTAATACAGTTGAGATTTCATATGAAGCAGTAATTGACGAGACAGTCATGACATCACCTTTCTGGTGGAAACACTACCAATCACAGACAGCAATTGCTGATAAAAGCCATTGGAACAACAGGGATGGTGATTTGTTGAAACGAATTTCTGCTAATACCCACAGGGAGCCTGAAGATATCCACCAATCACCATCTGTGTTGTTCTATAATTTGGTTGGTGCCTATGTACTTTGTGATTGGTGAAGCTCCTGTCTGGTTTCAACGTGTAAGAAATTGGAGTTATTCAACAAAGATTTGGAAGATAATTTTTCAGACGACCCCTTACACGATGACTGCAACCTGCCACACAATCCCCACGTATCCCCTCTCTCTGTTTCTCTGGGCCCACCCCTTCCCTTCTCTTCCCTTCCCCATCTCCACCTTTATTCCACATTTTATTCTGCGTTTTCATTCGTCTTCGCTTACAATGTGACTGACGTCCAATTGTGAGGGGGTCAACAACCTCATCCAGCGGTCAGGTGCCGACAAGCTCTCGACTCCAAGCTATTGTGAAAGACAGTGAATGTACAAATACAATTTACAGTCTTCATAAAATTAATTTGATAATTACCGCCATTTTAGCAGACTCACTTATACAGATCAACTTGAACAACTTCAGCAATTTTTATTTTTTTACATAGTATCTATGTATACAGCTGGATAATTACTGAAGCATTGTAGGTTAAGTATTTTACTCAAGGGTACAACGGCAGTGTCCTACCTGGAAATCAAACCTGCAACATTTCCTTTACAAGCCCCTGCTGCCATTTTATTATCCTTGGGATGAACGCAGCACATTCCCCTGCATGCAAGTCTATGTATCTGGGACTAGTTTCACACATGGAACAAACCAGACCTCTCTCTCAGGTTAACAAGTGTGATAATTCATCTAATTGGGTAATGCCAGTAATGTAATGCAGATTTGTGATGTGTGTGTGTGTGTGTGTGTTGGGGTGGGACACATAAAAGGTCACCCAAACCCTGTGAGCTCATCACGACAGCACCGGGGGGGCTCGGCGTGGCGTCGGCACCCCCCACGGACAGGTCCCCACCTCCTCCTCTTCCTCGCCTCTCTTTTTTGGGACCCCCCTCTCGGCAGCAGCTCAAATAATTGGCTCGTCAACCTTTTAAGACGAGGTAATGGTGGGGCTGTGTAGCCACTATATACGAGCTGTGTAACCCCCCCCCTTTCCCCTGACCCCCGACCTCCGGCCTGGAGAAAAAAATCTCACTTTGATTCATCAAAGACGCCCCTCTCACTAATTGGCTGGAGTGGTCGCCGTGGCAACCCCAGTGCTCCGCCCACCAATACCCCAGGGTGAAAAATCTATATATTATACATGACACACAGTGGCGCATCGTTTGTGATGGGGCACGATCGGGGATTAGAGGGGCGCCACGCTGTGCCCGGGTGGGTACGCTAGGCCGCGGAGCGCTGGGACATAACGCACAAGAGGGCAAACGTCTCCTCGCGCGGGAGTTAGCTGCGTTTTTGTCTTCTCTTCTGTATCTTACGCCTTTTTTTCCCTCTGCCATCTCTCCCTCCCTTCTTTTTCCCTCTATCTCTCTTTCTCCCCCTCGTTCTGTTGCTTCCTTCCCTGTGGTGTGTCAGTAATGTTGACACCAGAGAACTCTGCGGTGAGTATTGTGAGGCAGGTTTTCTGAACATGTGTGTGTGTTTGTGTGTTCAATAAACAAAGTATGTTGGTTACATTAGATGTTTGTGTTTATATACCTATAAGCATCTATATGTGTGTATACACAAACATTTCGTATATGCATCCGTGTATATGTGAATGTGTGTATGTAGGTATGTGCGCCTCAGTGTGTCTGTGCGTGCATGTGTGTGCACTGTATAAAATGTACATGAGAGAATTGGACAGTATTGTTGTTTTACCTTATTTTTTTGATAGATCCATTGATACACCTGGTGATACATCACATCATTAGAGGCAAATCTGGCAATAAGCACCTGTAACGGCCTCATATAATGTTATTGCCAATTGATTTCCAATACTGTTCAGGGCTGGACAGCTATGATTGATGATATAATTAAAGCAATTCCCCATTACCCTAATGTAATAATCATGAATAGCCATTTACTGTAGTGGTGCTGACTTAAGAAAGCATGTTGACAAGACTATATACTGCTCTTTTAAAGCAAGTCATGGATTGATGAAATAGGTTAAATAAAGGGGGGGGGGGGGGGGTTCTTTTGAAATATCCATTGTGGTGTAGAAATTTTTACTTATTAATTTGTGTATGTTTGCAGACCTGTGTGTGTGTGTGTGGGCTGTGTGTGCATGCATTATTGTGTATGTGTGAGTGTGTGTGTGTCTGTGTGCATGCATTATTGTGTATGTGTGAGTGTGTGTGTGTCTGTGTGCATGCATTATTGTGTGTGTATGTGTGAGTGGGCTGTGTATGCATGCATTATTGTGTATGTGTGAGTGTGTGTGTCTGTGTGCATGCATTATTGTGTATGTGTGAGTGTGTGTGTCTGTGTGCATGCATTATTGTGTATGTGTGAGTGTGTGTGTGTCTGTGTGCATGCATTATTGTGTATGTGTGAGTGTGTGTGTGTCTGTGCATGCATTATTGTGTATGTGTGAGTGTGTGTGTGTCTGTGTGCATGCATTATTGTGTATGTTTGTGTGTGTCTGTGTGCATGCATTATTGTGTATGTGTGAGTGTGTGTGTGTCTGTGTGCATGCATTATTGTGTGTGTGTGTGTGTGTGTGTGTGTGTGTGCGTGTGTACGTGTGTGAGTGTGTGTGTCTGTGTGCATGCATTATTGTGTATGTGTGAGTGTGTGTGTGCCTGTGTGCATGCATTATTGTGTGTGTGTGTGTGTGCGTGTGTGCGTGTGTACGTGTGTGTGTCTGTGTGCATGCATTATTGTGTATGTGTGTGTACGTGTGTGAGTGTGTGTGTGCATACATTATTGTGTGTGTGTGTGTGTGCGTGTGTACGTGTGTGTGTGTGTGTGTGTGCACGCTCACTTAAACTCCCTTCTGACTCCGTTCCCACTTTGCTCTGTTACCCCAGACTACTTTGCCAAACACATGGGAGACTATGAAGATGTCCTCGCCTCCCTAGAGACTCTCAACCTGTCCATCCTCAAGGCCATGGACTTCACCAAGAAGGTGCGTGTGTGCCTGTGTGCGTGCGTGTGCGTGCGTGCGTGCATACGTGTGTGTGTGAGTGAGAGACCAGGTAAAATCAATGCTGAACAAAGCTTGTGGATAAAAGCTTATACGGTTGTGAGATGCCTGATGGTATCTCAGGGCTGGGCTGTCTGATCCTGAAACAGAATGAACCCGAAACACGGTAAGATCCAAGAGGTCTGCCTGTAAGGAAGGGTCAGAGATCACCGGTCTAGCAGCCAATCGGGAAGCTTGCTGGCCAGACTAATCTGTGATAAAACTGCTGTGAACAATGAAATCACTGAAAGCAATCGTAAGTAACCACAATTCATTATTTTATTTATTTATTTTTGTTCTTTCTTCATTCCAATCAGTGACTTGGTTTTATGCGTTATGCTTTGTTGCCATGACGATACCAAACGAGCTCACATTCAAAATGATGAAGAGGCGCTGAGGGAAAAAAAAAAAAAAACTTTACATGACAACGGCGAACCAGAAACATGCACATGCACAAGCTGAAAAAATCACGGGCGATGCATTTATAGTCATGATAAAGTCACCAAGTTTCCATGCAAACGTCAGCCTGTGTTCATTACACACAGCTCGCTGCGTCTTCACATACCTGCCACAAATCAAAACGGGGAGGAACATGAGCTTTAACGGGAGTTTTATGAGGGAGGCGTGCGAATGTAGCAGCCGCGCTCCGCTCCCGCTCGCCTGCGCTAAATATAGCCGGCTGCATTCACGGCTTGCCTGCCTGTTGAGCTCTGCTTTTGTTTCTCGTTAGCACACGACTGGAGGCACCTGTTCTTAGATTTTTATTTGCAATGGGAAGGAGTTGTCGTCTCGCGCTGTTTATATTTCCTCAAACATACATGGACCCTCAGGAAAATTTGGAACACTTCCCTCTGTCTCCCTCTCCCACTCCCCCCCCCCTCTCTCTCTCTCTCTGCCAGAACGAGCATTCTGATTGAACATTTTTTTGTTGAGTCCCCAGATCTCCGCACACTGAACATGGCCCTTAAATATTAATGATACAGCACCCTGACAGGACCATCGTGGGAAAGAGAGGGGGCGGTTCCACCAAACAGGCAATTGATTGGAAAAGGAGCTGATTGGCCCTTGGGTGATTGAGAAGATCTATTTTTTGCACCTTTGTTGTTTGCTTTCTGAGTTTGTCTCCGCCGCCCACCTCTCTCTTTTTTTCTTTCTTGCTCACCTTTTCTTTCATTTTCTCCTTTCTCACCTTGTCTTTTTATTCCCGTCTTTCTCTCGTTTTGTGTCTGCCTGTCTATATTTTTCTGCCGTTGTCCTGTTTCTCTCTCCCTCTGTACATCTACTTATTTGCTTCTCTCTCTGTTTCTCTCTGTTGCTTTTTCTGTTTTTAATTATTTGTTTCTCTCTCTCTTTCTCCACACAAACACACACACACACACGCACGCACACGCACACACACACTCTATATGCACGCACACACACTATACGCACGCACGCATACACACTATACGCACACACAGGCACGCACACGCACGCGCACACGCACACACACACACACACACACTAAACACACACACACACACTAAACACACACATGGGCAAGCACACACGCACGCACAGACACGCACACACACACATACACTATATGCACGCACACACACACTATATGCACACACAGGCACGCACGCGCGCACGCACACACACACACTATACGCACACATGGGCACGCACACACACACACACACGCACGCACAGACACGCACACACACACACACTATATGCACGCACACACACACACACACTATACGCACACACACACACACACACACACAATACGCACACACACACACACACGCACACATACACGTATAAAGTTTCTGTCCTCTCTTTATCCCCGGCCCCCCACCCCCAGCACTCTTATGTTGGGCTCTGTTGCAGCCTCCAGAGGGAGTCCTATCCTCCTCCAGAGGGAGTCCTATCCTACATCCCTATGGCTTCAGAATTCATTTTGGTTGCTATTTTTATCTCTTTTCAAGTAAACAGGCTGTTGGTGGGAGGTTAAAAAACAGGACGGTAAATCAGCTTTTGTGTGTATGTGTTTATATGTTAGAGTGAAAAAAACATGTGTGTGTGTGGTGTGTGTGAGTAAGTGAGAGATGCAGAAAGAAAAAGAGAGGTGGCGAGATACGAGTGTGTGGATGTGTGTGTGCTTGTAGGAGTGAGATGTAAAAGTGAGCCTGCTGTCAGGTGATATGGCGATCAGTTATGATGAATATCTCTCACACATGCGTGTCTTGTCAGGAATTGAAAATAAAATGTCCGTAAAGCCATCTCATGCCTAGGTGTGAAATATGAGCCTGGTCTAAGCATTCTCCTTCTTCAGTCTCTGGACCTTGGATAGGAGCTGCGTCCGGAACTTCCCTGCGCGGAAAAAAACACACCCATAAATCCCAACACAGGGCTTAGAGCTAGTGTGTGGGATTTACCCCGACTAACATTTTTTTGCTTTCTATAGAATTCCCAGCAAGTAAATGTTTGGATAAAGGTTCCAAAATGTGTCCCATTCCCTGGATGCCCCTTGAGGAGCAATGGCTTTAGGATGTTTTTCAGTTTTGTTATTCCAGTTTATACAAACACTTGTATAATTGAGTTTGAGTTGATGTGACAGGAATATTTTTCTGTTCCCAAACTTACAACAGTAAATTGTGCAAGTAATGTGTTCTAATACAATTTTGAGAGTGTTCTTATCAGAACGAAACCGTGTCTAAAACATTATCCCCAACATACTTTAAATATTTCATGTTACAATATTAACATCCGTAGATTTGTACATAGAGGGCCGAGATAGGGAACAGTATGAAGCCAGCTCATATTATAAGGATCATCACTACCTCTCACAAGTCTTTGTTGGGAAGACACAAAAAAGGAGATGACTATTTACAGAATAAAGAAAACCCTCTTCAATCAGTCTTGCAGTTTTCTTGTGATGAAACATGCAAAACGTCCTCTGGGAACAATAATAACAGTCCTTGAATTAGTAAGAAATCAGTAATACATTAACTGATACTTTGAAGTATTCAAATAACTCATTAACAAGAGATGTTGGACAAAACAGGAGGATACTTAATGTGTAACAGTGGGGTCGTGACAGTCATTTAGAGCAAGGAGCAGCACTTTAGACGTTTCTTTTTTATGATCTGTGGCGCAGAGTTTAATCAGTGTCTATTGTACTTTACATACGGACGGGGAGCCGTTTCTAAGAGAATCCTTTTTCCATCTATGCTGTTGTGTCTCCAGCCATCGATTAAACCACAGATACTCAAATAACACTTCCCCACTGCAAGTGCACTAGCTAAAGCGCTTAAAGTGATCTTTTTCCTCTTTGTAATTTTATGAAAATCGTTCAGACGTCGATACTCCCAATATAAATTCTATTTTTGCGTTAAACACTCCGCTCGAATAGCCCCGCCTCGCTTAATCCTCCAACCCCTATTTTATTGACTCCTGACTGCAATGTTTAGTAATGCACCTGCTCTGTTTAATTAGATCCGAATCGTTCGTTACCGGGGTTTGTTTCCCTGGCGACCGTGTCTCGCGATTCCGTGGTCCTTGTGGGGGATAACACATGCGCAATTTATTGTTGTTTGAAGTTCTGGGATCGAACGACCCTAACGCAAATCCCCCCACAGCCTCTTTTTTACAACGGTCTGCCGCTTCGATCGGTCAGTGCGCTCCCTCACCTTCGCCGAAAATAAATTATTCAGTCTAGAAGAGAGAGTGGGGGACTGCAACTCATTATTAATGTAAATTTCATGTTTCCATTCGCTTCATGAAATATTAATTCCCCGACAATCCGAGTGTCAATTAGCGCAGCTTTTTCCCCCCCTTTGAGTCTCTCTTTATACGGCTGTATGCATACCATTTATTAAATGTGATTTTTAAAATCAGATTAACACACAGGCAAAGAAAACTAATATATCATGGATTAAGAACTATCTCGTGTGTATGCTAAGGAATTAAATTGAGGTGAAGGGATGCGGTTGGAAATTCAGCAATATATTACAACTAAGGAAGCACAGATTTGTATTTGATTAAAAAGGTATTTCATACTTTTATTCGTAGGCCTATGCTTAAATTTTGTGCACCCTAAGCTGACAAAACAAGCACTACTATACATGTACCAAAATAATACTAGACTAAAATGTGTTTTTATTTCTTATTGAAGGGACTGTCATCCTAGAACCCCTTGTAATAAATAATACACAAGTGTGACATATAATCAGTGCATATGCTGTGTGTGGTATAATGGTCACAGCACAGATAAGTGTACTTTTGTGTGGAAAATGGGTTCTTTAACCCTTTGAAGAGTAGGTTTTTTGGACTGTTTTTTTTTCTTCAAAATTCTAAGCCGGTGTTCTAGAACTCCATTGCTTTGAATTACAATTATTGAGTGTTACATCGGCATTAGAATGTTCACATGTTTGTGAGCTCACACTTTAAATAGAATAGAATAGAATAACTTTTATTTTCCCGCTAGGGAATGTCAGTTGTAGCCACCAACAACAACAAAAAAGACAGACCCACAACACACAAACGAACATATCAAACAAAGACATTCAATAAAATCATTGCATTAATCAAACTAATTAAGTGAATTAAAGTGTAATAGCCTACAGCCAAACATCATGATTAAAAATAGCCCCCGCTGTCCTGAGATGTCCAGTGTTATCAAGCAGTCTGTCCAACACACAAACTCTGCCTCCACGACTTTCCACCATGTTGCGTGTTGCGGTCTCTGTCCACTGTCAACATGACACACCCAACTGCGTCAGCCTTCCCACTCGTCGCCTCACTTCTCTCCCATATTATCTTCTCCTTCTCCTTCCCTGGTGGCCTTTTGAAGATTGCCTGCAGTCCTAGTTCAGTCCTGACAACTTTGACTCCAGTGAAGAGCGATGGTAAACTTTGTAGCTGCAGATCCAATGGACATTCCCGAGCATATGTTGCGAAAGCGTCTCCATGGTGACGACCAAAAACAAAATGATCCTGACTAGACAATTTCTCAATATTATCAAAACGAGCAGCATGAGTGCCCTGAAAAATCTCCAGCCAGCGCGCTTTCCCATCCCACAACAGACGCATGAAAAAAACAAAAGACAAAAGCCAGACACAACAAAATACAGAGACAGCTGGACTACATGTCGCCCTTACAGCGCCACAAACACGTATCCACAGCTGGATATATACTGAAGGAATTATAGATCAAGTACCTTGGCTCAAGGGTACAACGGCAGTCTCCTACCCGGGGATCGAACCTGCAACCTTAATATGACATGCCCAGTTCCCTATCCATTGTGATGAGCACAGTTCCTTACAAATTATACTACACTCAATGGTATTTTCTGTATCTATGAATTCTTCATTTTGTGCAAATGGTTCTGTATCAGTGATCAGGTGTTAAGAACTAGGACCCTGATTTCCCACTGGTCCATGATTTTCACTAGAACATTTAAGCACTTCATGAAAGATTTGGCAAAATAACACGCTGCAGTAAACTAAAGCATTATTTGATCAGACTGATTAAAAGTCCTGGGATGTCAATATGGGACATTTATTCTTAATGATATTACTTACATAATGTGGCCATATGGAAGTAGATCATCCCACAGTGTACATTAAAAGTGTCTAATTAAGAACATTTAACAGCTTTTTATAATTCCAAAGTTACAATTGGGGGTTAGAATCAAAATCAATATACCTTTAGGCTGCCAATTATTTTAGTGTCAGATGGGACATAATGTAGACGAATGGGAGCACATTAACTCAATGGCATCTTGTTGGGATTTATTTCATTGTTGATTTTTTCCAGTCAAACCCCTTTCTATGTCTGAATGGCTCCTGTGAATGGGAACACTAAACCCTCTGTGGTGACATGTAGGTTAGGTTAACTGGAGAAGCAAAATTTGCTGTAGGTGCACGTGTGTGTATGTGTGTGTGTGTGTGTGTGTGTGTGGGCGCACTGTTAGTGCATGCGCGTGTGAACGTGCTGTCCTGACAGAGCACCGATGGCCAAATTGCATGTTTGTGTTCTTCTTCTATGGTGTTGTGTGTAATTAGAGATGCTTCTGTGTGCGGTGTGAGCGTAATGTCAGCTGTTGAGCTGGAATTGGTCCTCCTTCTCCCTTCTCCTCCTTCTCCCTCAGGGCCTGGAACATTTGTCTCTTAACATATTGAATATCAATGGCGATAATAAACATTTGTTTCATTGATTTTCACACTCCTGGTTTTGTCTAATGGAAGTATCTCACTTTTTAAATTCTCTCTGTCTTCTGTTATAAGTCTCTATGGTGCAGCAAATTAGTTGTGCTCTATCATCTTTGGGTTTCTGTGGTATCCTTATTATATCTAGTGCATTCTTATTATATTGGCCCTTAGCTCCTGAAAAAAACAAACATATTCCTCTCACCCCAGCATCTCTATGGTGATCAAATGCAGTCTTTCCTCTATCACTTGCTTAGTTTCTGTGGTGGTAGGGCATTTGTAATATGCCACTTCCTAGTGTTCTATGGTGATGGAGTACATATGCATCATATTGCCCTTAAGTCTCTATGGTGTTAAAGTGCAGTTTCTCCCCTGTTACCATCCTGTGTTTCTGTGTGCCCTCGACCAGTTCCTCATTATTTTCGCGAGTGTGTCGATTTGGAGGACTCTCAGGGTTAATGGGCTGAAAGGGCAAGCAGCGAGCGACGCTGTCAGATTAGCAGAGTGTTCTCCTGTCTTTACACCCTGTCTAAAGTGCTTCAGCAAAGGGAGCAAGACTCAAGCTGTCAAAGAGAAATAAATAAAAAACGTAGAACAAAAAAGCAGCCGTCAGAAGCCTTGTTAGAAACTGCGGTAATTGCAGGCAAAACCTTTATGGTAATCTTTCATTTTTACCCCCCAGGTGACTGTGTTCAGCCTTCCTTTCTAGAACGTTCTAGAATGTGGCGCTGTGATGGCGACATGTAGTCCAGCTGTCTCTCATTTCATGTTTGCTAATTTTAATGTGTTTTATTGTGTCACAGGAAAATAAAAGTTATTCTATTCTATTTCTGTCATCCCATGGATTCTGGAAGGTTCTAGAAGCCAGAGGTTATGCCACGGCCTTATGGAAAGCCAGGCTGCTGGTGCTCTCTGTTTAGTTACATGCTGACTGGCTGAGGGAGCTGGTTGTGTGTTTGTTTCAGCTGGTCGGGTGCAGAAGACTGGCGTGAACAGGGCAGTGGCGTTGCAAATCCTCTGACGTGCAGGCTACATTTTAACTACGCTGCCGCATGGCAGGGAAAAATTGTGCCGAAGTAACTCAACACATTCTTGTGGGAGGGTTCTTGGCCAAGTATCCTAGCAACATCTCCTTGGAAACGTCATAGGACAGAATATACCCACCAGTATTTTCTGCCTTTGTTGCCATTTCCTACCGACATGGAGATCGTTTCCAGTCTTTCATTGTCAGCGACCAGCCCTGGGAAAATGGGGGTCGGTTGTTAAAGGTCAGAGGTCACAAGAGCGGTAAACGTCAGCCATGTTCCTGAGGTCACGATGAAGGAGGTAGAGCACAGCGCCCTAATGATCAGAGCTTCCGTCCCTCAGTATATAATACGCAGAGACAGTGAGGCCAATAGAAACCAATGGGGAATACATCTGAACCAGGAGATCTTAATTTTGCGCTCATCTCACATGCACAGTTGTGTCCTTGGAGTCACATGTGCAATGAGGATGGCGCAGAAAGTGACCAGGACACGGCTACGTCAAAGCCTTACGAGTACGTATGCTAATTGGTTGCTAATTAGCGAATAAATATTAATAAAAAAATGAATATTTTCGTCTGTGTGGTAAGAAAAAAATATTTGCCCACGAAAAAATAATAAGCTATTTATTTATATAAAGATATTTCAATGAGTTAGCATCAATATATGAGTGGAATTATTATTATTTTTATTTTTTTTTGCTGGCAAAAATGCCAATGGGGAAACTAGCTTTTTGAGCGCAAATTATAGATATCAGCAGAGGGCGACAATATATCCGGTGCTGAGGTTGAGAGCTGAAAGCTGGCACCTTGCTCGTCACAAACTCCAGGCTCCAAACGTCTCTTTTGTCCTCTGAAAAATAGAAGCTCATTTTGGTTCCGACCCACGTTTCTTTTTTCCCCCGTGGAGCTTCGCTGGGTGCTTTTTGAATACCCAGGAAATTGCTTTGGCCTTTTTCCCAATCGCCGCTTTTTTCCAGTCCGCACTTACCCCGTACTCGCGTGTTGATTGAGCCCCTTTCAGTCCCGCACACTCTCCTGCGGGAAGGCGAGGCGTTCGATTGGCTCTCATCAGGCGGCTCCGCTCGGTTTTTTGTGGAATGAGGCGCTGCGCCTCAAAGCATTACAGAGCCGACCCAGCTGAATGCCTGAAATGTAACGAGCCACTGCAAATTTGGCAAGGCGCCCAGATGTTTGCGTTCATCTGCGGGCCCTACAAACACTCGTACGGTTACCCCACTGAAGGAGGGGGTGCTGGGGTACGGTCTGGTCCGTACTCCAAACCTTCAGATGTCCCTTCCCCCTTCATCTTCTTGTGAGCCTGGAGAAGGCTAACTGGCGGCCATGACGGTAGATGTTCCAGGTGGTTAATGAAGTGCACGAAGAAGACAGGATCCATCTTCATTCACCTCCATGGATGGAAGATATTAATTATGCATATTTTCACTGAAATTTGCCTACTCTGTGCACACAGCGCCGATGGACTCTAATAGAATGGGTTTTGTACCGTTAATTTAATATTACAATTTACACTATAACCATTGAAGTAATACATGGCTAACCAGGATAAAAGAAAAGCCTTATTAATTGCATATTTTAGAGCAGGGGTAGATAAAGCTGACCCGCAGCGCCAGCAGTACTGGCTTTGAGGAAGGATACATTTTACAAACGGGAATCAAATCACAAAGGAATAATGGAGTTTCTAGGAAGTAATTAGAAATAATTAGTCGGGTAAAAATGTCAAGTTAAATCGCATAAACTGGAGTCTTCGTCTCCATTCATTAACGACACCGCCTTAAAATGGTGCCCGAGTGAAAGAGGATGTCTCAATTCTTATGAACTCTGAATTTTCCTTTCCACGCTCTGCCTCTTTCTTTTCCTTGTTAAAAGGAACACCGGAAAGGAACGCCAGCTTTGGAAAACTTTTAAGAATTGACAGTAAGAGCTTTCCCCCTTTTGAAGGAGAACCGTGCGCCGTTCCTGAACCTGACAGTGATTGACAGGCCATGTATGGGCACTCACTCATTTTTGGGGGACAGTGCTATTTGAGGTACAGGGGGGCCAAAGAGTCGAGATGCCTCCCACTTTCCTGACAGCCAGTTCTTTCCCAGTGACAAATCACTCCATTCGTACCTTAAAGGGGGGTTTTCAATCAGTCAATCAAACAAGATGCATTTGTTGTAGAGCATCTTTATCACAGAGTGACTGGACAGCGTGTGTGCATGTGTGTGCATGTGTGCGTGTGTGCATGTTTGTGTTTGTCCGTATGTGTGCGTGTGTGCATGTGTGCGTGTGTGCATGTTTGTGTTTGTCCGTGTGTGTGTGTGTGTGTGTGTGTGTGTGTGTGTATGCATCTGTGTGTATTCCAGAGAGAACAGAAATGCCGTAAGGCATTTGGTGGGGGGACAGGAAAGTTATTCACTGACCAAAGGCAAAGACCTTTAATTTGGGGGTGAGGTTGAGATTACTCCTGTTTGGGGTGTCAGTACAGGGGTATCCCACTGCAGGCTTCATAATGCGCAACAGAACCAAGGAGTTTGGGTAAACTGGGATGAGGCACGGTAGCTGCCCTTTGCAATTGTGTCTGAAACCCAGAAAGTTCACTGAGCATGTGCGAAATATGCACCAAAATAAAAACACGTTTCCAACCGATCGCTAAAAATAATAACTATGCAAATGGCCGTGGTGGAAAAATGTTCCCTCATACTTTTTAATTGCCTTTTTAAAAGGAGTAAGCCACTGATGAATTTGTTTCAAACCTAACCTGCCCCCCCCCCCCCAAAAAAAAACACACTCCCAGTCCTGCACACTGGACCCAAACGATTTTAATGAGCTGGTCTCATTAGCCTGCTCAGAGCCAAGCTGTCTGGACCAGCACTCACCCCTTCTATCTCTTCTCCGTAGGGATACACTGCAGTTAACTCTCCCTCTTTCTGTCATGTACTATGAGCTTCCAGTGCCTTTTTTATGTGTGCTGTGTGTCTGTGAGTGTGTGTGTGTGTGTGTGTGTGTGTGTGAGTGTGTGCATGTGTGTGTGTGTGTGTGTGTGTGTGTGTATGTCTGTATAAAAAACATATTTTTAAAGTAAAATTTTAGGGCTTTTCAGCTTCATTGGGCAGCACAGGAAGAATAGGGAGCGAGTGAGCGGGAGAGACATGCGACAAAGGTCGCACAGCCGGATTCGACCCGCTGACGTCGCAGCTCACAATGAGCATGCGCACAGTACGCCACCGAGACACCCTGTGTAGGTTTGTGTTTATACAGACAACTCCAAAAGTACAGTGTTTGGACTTTGACGCATTTTGTCTTGTTTCAGCTCCTTATTCTAGCAGTTTGGAATTAAAATGATACACTGTCTGTGTGATTAAAGTGTAGACTGTCAGCGTTAATGTGAGGTTCTGCTCATCCATCGTGGATGAACAGTTTAAAGAATTACCGCACGTTTTGTTAATAGCCCCCATCCGCCACCCCCAGTTTTAAGGTGCCAAAAGTGTTTTGACAGATTAACATTATGTACAATAAAGAAGTCATATTTCATACTTGGCTGCTTATTATTTGCATAAAATGACTGCCTGAAGTCTGCAAATCAACAGAAGCTTGGTATCCTCTTTGGCGATGCTCTTCCACACCTGTACTGCAGCCATCTTTAATGCCTGCTTGTTTCCCAGGCCTTTGGCCTTCAGCCTTCAGCCTTGTCTTTAGCACACAAAATTAATGCTCAGTTGTATTCAAATCAGATGACAGACTTGGCCAGTCAACAATCTTCCGCTCTTTGGCCCTGAAAAAACTGCTTGGCTGCTACGCAAGTGTTTGTGGGCTCCTTGAAGTACCCACCAATGAGTTTGGAGGCATTTGGATTCATCTGAGCAGAGAGGAAAAGACTGTTCTGTTGTAAACTACAAAGTTAATCTTGCTGCTGTCGTCAGCAGTCACATCATCAATAAACACAAGTGAGCCAGTTCCAGTGGCAGCCGTACATGCCCAAACCATAACACCACCTCCGCCATGTTTCACAGATGCGTCGGTATGCCTTGAATCATGGGCAGTTCCTTTCTTTCTCCAACTTTCTTTTTTTCATCACTCTGACTCGCAGGTTAATCTTCATCTCATCTGTCCATAAAACTTTGTTCCAGAACCAGGATTTTTTAGCAAATTTTTCTGTTCTTAAGGCTTACTAGTGCCTTTTGCTTTGCATATTGTAGTATATCCTCTGGGCTTGCTGCTGGTGTAGGCTTTGGGACATCTATGCCTATGTCCTGGAGTGTGTTCCTGATCTGTTGGACCATTAATATTGAGTTTTTCCTTCACAATTGAAAGTATTCTTTCTTCATCCACAAGCTAACTCTCTCGTGAACCTCGGGGGGGGGGGGGGGGTCCTGGACCAGAGGGGATTAGGATCGAGGGGGGACGTCACATGAGTCTGACTCTGGCGTTGGATTTCTTGAGGGAGAGCATAGGTTTAAGGCACAAAGCCTGAGTCTAACGCCAGACAGGAGCGTGAGAGTTAGCATCCCTGTTCATCCACTCTAATGGTCTTCCTCAGCCTGCCAGGTCATTTGCCAGTTCACCACTGTTTTCCTTTTTCTTAATGACGTTGATTTTGTGGGGCCTGTTTTTTTTTTTGTACTTCTCTGTGATCAATTTATTCTGGTTGTTCAGCCCCATTATGGTCGGTTTTAGTTGCCCCTGCACGTCTTCAGTGCTTAGGCTGTAAGACCCCAGCAGTGGACTCCAAAGATGAACGCAAAGCTGAGAATGGAGACTAGACGTTGGCGGCTCTCTTGTGCACAGATTAATGACGCTAACCGACACACCTGCTTAATAAGAACAGACGTGAAGTTTGAAATTATTTGTGTGTTCCCCCCTTCCTCTCCTCTGTGTTCTTCCCTTTCTTTCTCTCACTTATTCTTGCTCTTTCCTTCATGTACCTTCTCTTTACCCCTCACCCCTCTACTCTTCCCTCTTTCCCCATATTCTACCCTTCTCTTCCCTCTCTCCTCCTCATCTCCCCTTCTTCTCGCCCATTCTCCCCCCTCTCTCCTCCTATTCTACCCTTCCCTTCTCTTCCCTCTTTCTCTCCTCCTCTCTCCCATTCTCCTCTCTCTCTCTCCTCCTATTCTACCATTCTCTTCCTTCTCTCCTATTTTCTCCTCCTCTTTTCCCTCTCTCTCCCCCTCCTATCCCCCTCTCCCCAGGCAAACTGGGTGCTGTTCACATAGCCCTCTCACACTTTGGGCGATGTTGTTTCTGTTCTCCGTGTGATAAAGTGTTGGCTTCTTTGTGCTTATAATTAGAATGGAATTTAAAAAATGCATTAAAACAAATAAATAAATAATAAGAGATTATTAGTCTCAGTATTTCTTTAGTTTTATTTTTAATTCTCACTTCCAGTTTGGACAGAGAGAGGTGGCTTTGTTTCAAATGGTAATAGCAGTGGAAAGGAGCCAAGAAATATAATTTTTAAAAAAGTTTAAAAAAACAAAAACAAAAAAACTGATGCTAAAAATGCGTGGATGAAAATGAATGGCGCTCCGTACTTTAAATGCATTCTCCCACCTGTGAGCAGATGTGGGCGGCCTACGATAAACTGTGTTTTAAACGGGGTTTTGCTTTCATGTGGAGAATACATAATGAGTCCTAATTAAGGGCCAAATGGGGAGTGGGTACAGCATGATTACAGAGTTATGCTGGACACACAGTGGTGCTGCGTTATTGTGCAGTGTGTGTGTGTGATTGTGTGTGTGTGTGTGTGTCAGATGTTTGCGTGCATTGGCAGGAATTTGTGTGACTGAATGCCGTGAGTGATTTTGTTTTTTCCGAGAATTCCTGAGAGCGTGCAGACCCCTCGGTTGTGATCCTCTGTAATCCCGCTGTTTACCGCCTCATCCCTCCCGCGCTGATCTGGGAGTGCTCCGTTGGCAGAAGTGTGGTAAACCGGACGTGCGGGTCTTGGGGCATTAACCTCTTCAAAGGGTTAATGCCCCCAAATATAAAGCATACAGTCCAGCACTCAGCTGTGTGGTGCAGTTTAAAAAAACAAAAAACAAAAAACAAAAAACAAAAAAAGTCCTGTCGACCCTGGCTCTATTAAAGGGCCGCAGTGAAAATAGAGAGAAAGGCGTACTGACCCAGAGAAAAGTGCGTGCAGCTGCACGTTTTTTTTAATGCGATGCCGCATGCCGCATGCATAACAAAAAGGCCGCCGCGTAATGCAGTGGTACGAGGTGGCTCGATGCGCCAGCCCACCCACTGGGATGTGGCTCCATTACCTCAGCCCTTCTTGCTAATGACAGGCGCCAATCAGTTTTTAAACTCCTCTCCCTTTGGGAATGCACACTGCACCCCCCCCCAGGCTGCGGCCGTGTGGCGTCGCGGTGAGCTGCAGGGTCTCTGAAGTGGCGTGGTTGGCGGCTGGACGCTGGAGCGGCTCGGAGGACCATGGGTGACTGATGGTTCTGAGAGAGGGTTGCAGATTTGACCGAGCTCTTGGCTATGCTGGACCTGAGCTGCAGAGGTGGGCAGGTGGACCTCATTAATGAACCTACCACAAGGGAATCGGGGTCAAAGGTCGTTTGAATTGGGGTAGAGTTTACTGAAAATGGCAAGAGCCACCTGGCAGCGTCAAGCCTGTTTGAGCTTTCAGGTGATAAAATATAGACACACACACACACAAAGAAACCCATAAACACACACACAAAGAAACCCATAAACACACACATAGACACAAACACACACGCATGCACACACGCCTAGCTCTGCACTTAATCAATGGTCAAGCCCTAACTGTGATGATTCCGCTTTTTTAAAACACAACACACACACACACACACTCCAAGGTTTTTTTTAAAGATTTAATTTTTAATTTCAGACAAACATGAATACAGTAATTGGGACAGATACAACTGCCACTAGGAGGCCAACATGGATCGATCGGATTAAAATGATTACCACACACACTGCGGGGAGCTGCTGGGGACCAAATATAACTGCTTTCTCAACCTGCAGGGAATTATTTAGTTATTCATTTAATAAGAGACAAGAGCCCTGAAAGAAAAAAGCAGTAAAGCTAAGGATTTTGGCAGTGCTGGTAGGAGAGGGCAGGAGGCAAGCATTGCGCAAAATTCTCAAGAGATAACAATGAAGGCAGTGGGGTCTCTGTAAGTACTACAGGAGCATCCCGCACGAGCGGCAGGGCTGGTCTCTGGCTCTCAGCCCTCAACATCCCGCACGAGCGTCAGCGTTCACGCCTCAGGTCTCTGGCTCTCAGCCCTCAACATCCCGCACGAGTGGCAGGGCTGATCTCTGGCTCTCAGCCCTCAACATCCCGCACGAGCGTCAGCGCTCACGCCTCAGGTCTCTGGCTCTCAGCCCTCAACATCCGGCAGGAGCGGCAGGGCTCACGCCTCAGGTCTCTGGCTCTCAGCCCTCAACATCCCGCACGAGCGTCAGCGCTCACGCCTCAGGTCTCTGACTCTCAGCCCTGGCTTTAAAAAAAAAAATTTTCTAGACTCTCTCTCTCTCCAAAAATAAAATGAAAAGTAAAATAAATGAATAATTAAATAATATATGTAGAAATGTGAGCATACAGGAGGGGATTGGGAGGCAGCGTGCCATAAGTCACCCAGGATAAGTAAGGGGCGTCCCTCGGAACAGATGAATAATTGAATTGCGTACTATGAAAGAGTGAGCTGCTGGAGCGGGAGTGCCCCGGGTTTTCTCACGGGTTTAAGAGAAACGTGAAGATGGATGTGTTTATACGCTGGGAGCCAGGCTTCACCCGACAACACCCCCCCCCCCTTCCACACACACACACACACACACACCCACTTTCTCACTGCAGATGAGACAGATCGCATTACTATCTTTGAAACTCTTCCCATTTTATACTGTGCATAATAGGCCTTGTTGGAATACATCTGCGTACTAATGTGTGAAAGTAACTGCGTGTGCGTGTGTGCGTGTGTGTGTGTGTGTGTGTGTGGAGAGAGGAGTGGGGGTTGTTCAGGGAAGACACCCTGGTGAGTAGAGCAGAGAAGAAGGGAAGAAGAGAAAGCAAAGCCAATTATTCCAAGTTCTGTTTTTCCATCTCCTCAATCTTTCCATTAGATGAGATTTAACTCTTTACCTGGTAAACCCTGTACAATGCAATTATGGTGCCCATGTGTGCCTGTTTGTGTGTGTGTGTGTGTGTGTGTGTGCGTGTGCTTGCGTGCATGCGTGCAAGCGTCTGCCAAATTATTGTAATGATTGTAATGTGTGGTTGTGTGTGTGTGTGTGTGTGGATTTGTGGATGCGTGGGTGTGTTTATCTACCTGTATGTGATAAAGGGGATATGTGTGTGCTGTGAAACGTGGGGGTGTGTGTTAAAGTGTGTGTGTTTTGTTTGTGTGTGTTTATGTTTATATGCTTGTATGTTTAAAGTGTATATGTGTGTTAAAGCAGATATGCGTGTGTGCATGTGTATTTGTCTTTGAGTGTAACAGAACATTAATTAATATTCATAGAGCATCAATAGATGGCATGGTGTATAATGATGCACTAAGATCACAGTTAAACACCCTTCCTTGCCCTTGCTTCAGGCCCAGTCTAGTTGGTTCTGTATCTCTCAGCATTAGGTCTGAAATCACAGGTCCACACAGTACTCTCTCTGTACTGACAATCATGGGCTTCTCTGTGTTCATTGGATCCATACATCACCAACCACAAGACAACACCAACCAGAATACATCACCAACCACAAGACAACACCAACCAGAATACATCACCGTCCACATCACCGACCAGAATACATCACCGTCCACATCACCGACCAGAATACATCACCGTCCACATCACCGACCAGAATACATCACCGTCCACATCACCGACCAGAATACATCACCGTCCACATCACCGACCAGAATACATCACCGTCCACATCACCTACCAGAATACATCACCGTCCACATCACCAACCAACCACAATACATCACCGTCCACATCACCGACCAGAATACATCACCGTCCACATCACCGACCAGAATACATCACCGTCCACATCACCGACCAGAATACATCACCGTCCACATCACCGACCAGAATACATCACCGTCCACATCACCAACCAGAATACATCACCGTCCACATCACCGACCAGAATACATCACCGTCCACATCACCAACCAGAATACATCACCGTCCACATCACCAACCACAATACATCACCGTCCACATCACCAACCACAATACATCACCGTCCACATCACCGACCAGAATACATCACCGTCCACATCACCAACCAGAATACATCACCGTCCACATCACCAACCACAATACATCACCGTCCACATCACCAACCACAATACATCACCGTCCACATCACCGACCAGAATACATCACCGTCCACATCACCGACCAGAATACATCACCGTCCACATCACCGACCAGAATACATCACCGTCCACATCACCTACCAGAATACATCACCGTCCACATCACCAACCACAATACATCACCGTCCACATCACCGACCAGAATACATCACCGTCCACATCACCGACCAGAATACATCACCGTCCACATCACCAACCAGAATACATCACCAAACACAACACATCACCAACAAACCACAAACCAGGCCACAGAACTGTATGCGTGTGCGTGCGCGTGTGTGTATGCGTGTGCGTGCGCGTGTGTGTGTGCGTGTGCGTGCACGTGCGTGTGTGGGTGGGTGGGTGGTTGGATGTCTAGAGAACGTTTTGCTGGGGAGTTATGCTGGAATCTTTTCACGGACGTGGATTCCTGGAATTGTATTACAGTTGCATTGTCTTTCATTACAATAGGCTGTTTTCACACGGATCTGAGGGGTTTAACTTAGTGGAATCTCCGTCTGATTTGTCCCTCAGAATTTATATTGCCTTTCTGCCATAAATACAGTATATATATATATATATATATATATACAGGTGCAGCTCAAAAAATTTGAATATCGTGAAAAAGTTCTATATTTTTTGTCACTCATTTCAGAAAGTGAAACTCATATATTATATAGATTCATTACACATAGAGTGAAATATTTCAAGCCAATTTTGATGATTATGGCTTACAGCTAATGAAAACCCAAATTCAGTGTCTCAGAAAATTAGAATATTGTGAAAAAGTTAAATATTGGAAACTCATGGTGTCACACTCTAATCAGCTAATTAACTCAAAACACCTGCAAAGGTTTCCTGAGCCTTTAAATGGTCTCTCAGTCTGGTTCAGTAGGCTACACAATCATGGGTAAGACTGCTGACTTGACAGATGTCCAGAAGACAGTCATTGACACCCAAGGAGGGTAAGACACTGTGGCGAAGTGCTCTGTAGTGCGTGGAGAATGAATACGCCAGTCCGGGAATTTCCGTTTAACTTTGTTTTATTTTCGTTTGGTCACACAGTTGTACAGCTTTCAGCTCTCAACAACCAACCCTCTCTCTTCCGTTTCCGCTCCTTTTGTAGCTCCCAGGCTCACTGTTGAACAATCAAGGCAATTGGTTAATTGATAATAACAATCCTATAATCGATCGTCACCAATTGCCCGATTGCCGACAGCTGTGCCGGCTTCCTAAACCACTCGCGTTCACTCTCTCTCTTGCTAGCTGCGCCTAAAACCACGCCCCCCTACCACATACCCCCACCGCCCGACTTAGGCCGGGAAGCCGTCCGGCCAATGCTCAACTCCCCCCCCCCTCCTCCTCCTCCACCGGACGGGAGAGAAAGTCAGCCACCACCATCTGTGCTCCCGGCCTATGAATCACTTTGAAATTAAAAGGCTGTAAAGCCAGATACCACCGAGTGATTCGGGCGTTGGTATCCTTCATGCGGTGAAGCCATTGGAGGGGCGCATGGTCCGAGCAGAGGGTGAATGAGCGACCCAGCAGATAATAACGGAGGGACCCGACCGCCCATCTGATGGCCAGGCACTCCTTCTCGACCGTGCTGTACCTCGCTTCCCGCTGTGATAGCTTTCGGCTAATGTACAGCACTGGTCGGTCGACCCCTCCACCTGCTGAGTCAAAACGGCCCCCAGCCCTCTGTTCGATGCGTCAGTCTGCAAATTAAAGGGGAGAGAGAAATTAGGGGTGAACAAGAGCGGTTTCCCACACAAAGCTTCTTTTACCCTCTCAAACGCCTGCCGACACAGCTCCGTCCACTGAACCGGATCTGAGGCACCTTTCCGAGTTAAGTCGGTCAGGGGACTGGCCAGGTCCGAGAAAGCCGGATGAACCTTCTGTAGTACCCGGCCAGTCCCAAAAACCTCCTCACCTCTTTTTTAGTCTTCGGTCGTGGACAGGACGCGACCGCTGCGGTTTTGTCCACCAGAGGTCGCACCTGTCCACTTCCCAAGTGGTACCCCAGATACCGTACCTCCGCTCTGCCAATCGCACACTTCTTTGGGTTAGCCGTGAGTCCCGCCTGTCTCAGGGACTCCAGTACCGCCCCCACATGCCGCACATGCTGAGCCCAGCTGTCACTGTGTATTATTATATCGTCTAGATAGGCTGCAGCGAAAGCAGCATGCGGACGCAGTACCCTGTCCATGAGACGTTGGAAAGTGGCAGGGGCTCCGAATAACCCAAACGGAAGTGTACGGAATTGGTACAATCCGTCCGGAGCGGAGAAAGCCGTTTTTTCCTTGGACTCTGGAGACAAGGGAATCTGCCAGTAACCCTTGGTCAAATCCAGTGTCGAGAAAAAACGAGCTGTGCCCAGCCGATCCAATAGGTCATCGACCCGAGGCATGGGATAGGCATCGAATCGTGACACTTCGTTTACTTTACGATAGTCTACGCAGAAGCGAACAGATCCATCCGGCTTACTCACCAGCACGATGGGGCTATTCCACGCACTGTTAGACTCTTCTATTACTCCCAAGTCCAACATTGTCTTTATTTCTGCCTGAACCACTTTCTTTTTATGTTCAGGCAGTCGGTAGGGGCGCGAACGCACCGTCACCCCCGGGGTTGTCTCAATATGGTGATTTATCAGATTAGTGTGGCCTGGTAGAGGGGAAAACACATCAGCGAACTGCTTTTGCAACTTGGCAAGATCCGTTCTCTGATTCGGTAAGAGATGGCTATCAAAAAGGGGTGAGGTTTGATCGTTTGAATTTGGCACCTCCGGTCCCAGCTCATCTCTCTCCTGATCTACCGATATCAAGGAGACCGGTATCACCTCTTTCCACACTTTTAATAGATTGAGGTGATAAATCTGTTTCGCCCCCTCTCTATCAGACCGCTCCACCTCATAATCGACTTCCCCCACTCGTCGTGTGACCACAAAGGGTCCTTGCCACTTGGCGAGTAATTTTGTGCTGGAAGTCGGTAGTAATACCAAGACTTTCTCTCCCGGTGAAAATTGCCGTAGTTTTGTTCCTCTGTTGTAGTGCTTTTGCTGACGTTCCTGAGCCTCGAGCAAATTCTCTCGTGATAATCTCCCCAGTGTATGGAGTTTTGCTCGCAGGTCCATAACGTATTGAATTTCGTTTTTACTGGGGCTTGGACCCTCCTCCCAGCTTTCTTTAACTAGGTCCAAAATACCCCGTGGTTTTCTACCGAACAGCAATTCAAAAGGAGAAAATCCCGTGGAGGCCTGGGGAACCTCTCGCACTGCAAACAATAGAGGAACTAACCACTTATCCCAATTTCGGCTGTCATCGTGCACAAACTTCCGAATCATGGATTTCAAAGTCCTATTAAAACGTTCCACGAGCCCATCCGTTTGTGGATGGTACACGCTAGTTTTAATAGACTGAACACCCAAAAGTTCATACAGTTCGCGTAGTGTGCGTGACATGAATGAAGTGCCTTGATCAGTCAGAATCTCTTTCGGGATTCCAACTCGGGAGATTATTTGAAACAATGCCTGCGCAACACTCTTAGCCGAGATATTGCGCAATGGCACTGCTTCGGGATACCGGGTTGCATAATCCACCAGAACTAATACAAATCGGTATCCCTGAGTGCTCCGTTCAAATGGCCCGATGAGGTCCATGCCCACTCTATCAAACGGGACCTCAATTAATGGTAGGGGCCGCAATGGGGCTTTTGGGATGGCTGGGGAATTTACCAGCTGACAATCTGGACAGGCCGCACACCACCTACGTACGTCCGCCCAGATGCCCGGCCAATAAAATCGGGCCATTATCCGGTTCAGTGTTTTTTCATACCCTAAGTGGCCAGCCATGGGGTTAAAATGAGCCGCCTGGAAAATCATTTCCCGGCGGCTTTTTGGTACCAACAACTGGGTCGTCTCCTCACCTGTCTGAGTGTCACGACTCACTCGATACAATCTATCTTTAATAATGGAAAAGTATGGGTGAGAGCGTGCAGCGTCAGGGCGCACCAGCTGACCATCAATACATATCACCTGGTCGAAGGCAGAGCGTAGGGTATCGTCTCGAGACTGAGCGAGTGGAAAATCTTCCATGGGTTGGAACACCGGCACCTGGGGAGTCTCCACTGGAGGCTCTCCCGGCGCCGCCCCCCCCCCGTCAGTGTCGGACGACCCCGCGTCACCACTTTCCGCTGCACACACCTCACACCCCCCTACCAGTCGTGATCGTACCCCCATCAGTTTCTCCGCTATCATTTTAAACCCCGCCCAATCTGTACCCAAAATTAGAGGGTGCGAGAGGTGGGAGCTAACCGCAGCCTCTATGATATGCTTTTTTCCTTTTATTCGAATTTCTACTGGTACTATTGGGTATTTGTGTCGATCCCCATGCACACACCTAATTACCACCCATCGTCCCGATCTCAGAGCCTCGGTTCGAACCAGGCTCTGGTGAATCATGGTCTGCATAGCCCCTGAATCCAACAGCGCCCGGTGTTCACTCCCTTGCACCCTTACCGGAATGCAGTACGCCCCGTCTGAATCGGGAGCGGAGGTGGGCGGTCCGACCACCCGGACCACCTGCCCCACCTCCATGAGCGGACAATTGCGGCGCAGGTGGCCCAGCCGTCCACACCGCCAACACTCCGGTCCAGGCGTTTGAGGCACTCCCTGTGAGTCGGACTGCACCGCCACTGAGCCTGGGGAGGGAAAAGAGGGCAGAGCGTTACGGGGTGTGCTACTGGGGAAGGAGGGGTTTTGGGACCGATAACCAGGAAGGGGGGCGGAACGAGGGGCGAACTTCTTCCTGGGCGCCGGCTCCGGCTTCTGCTGCTGGGCGAAGGGGTTTTGCGCCAGGTGGTCCTCCGCCAGGGTGACGGCGGTATCCAGGTTGGTGGGTCTGTGACACTGGACCCACCTCGCGGTCTCCGCCGGCAACCCCACTATGAATCTCTCCAGGACCACCTGCTCCACGACTCCCGTAGCGGATCGTATTTCCGGCCGGAGCCAGCGCCTCGCCGTGTCCGCCAGCCGCTGGGCGTAGGCGAATGGTCGGTCCTCGCCCGTCAGGTCCGACCCCCGGAATTGCTGCCGGTGCTCCTCCGGGGTATGACCCGTCCGGTCGAGGATCGCCTTCTTTACATTCCTGTACTCCGCCCTCACGGCTGCCGGCAGGCTATGCGCCGCTCGTTGCGCCTCTCCCGACAGGAGGGGTAGGAGGCGCACGGTCCACTCCTCCTCCGGCCACCGGGATGTTTCCGCCGCCAGCTCGAACGCCTCCAGGAATGCCTGCATGTCGTCCTCCGCCGTCATCTTCGGGATATTGAACTTGGGGGAGGCGATGCTCTGCCTTCCCGTGACACTCCCGCCTGCTGAGATCTGCAGCAGGGCTTGTGTCTGGAGGCTAGACTGCTCACACAGGGCCTGCATCTGCTCCGCATGAGCAGCTGCCTGTCGCACCTGTATGGCAGCTAGTCCCTCCAGCACTCTGCCAAGTGTTGTCATCGGCCCCGCCTGTTCCATCGGATCACTCTCCATTCTTCGCCGTTTAATTCCCCCCCGTACGGGCCACCACTGTGGCGAAGTGCTCTGTAGTGCGTGGAGAATGAATACGCCAGTCCGGGAATTTCCGTTTAACTTTGTTTTATTTTCGTTTGGTCACACAGTTGTACAGCTTTCAGCTCTCAACAACCAACCCTCTCTCTTCCGTTTCCGCTCCTTTTGTAGCTCCCAGGCTCACTGTTGAACAATCAAGGCAATTGGTTAATTGATAATAACAATCCTATAATCGATCGTCACCAATTGCCCGATTGCCGACAGCTGTGCCGGCTTCCTAAACCACTCGCGTTCACTCTCTCTCTTGCTAGCTGCGCCTAAAACCACGCCCCCCTACCACAGACACAAAAGGTCATTGCTAAAGAAGCTGGTTGTTCACAGAGTGCTGTATCCAAGCATATTCATAGAAAGTTGAGTGGAAGGAAAAAGTGTGGTAGGAAAATGTGCACAAGCAACAGGGATAACCGCAGCCTTGAGAGGATTGTCAAGCAAAATCCATTCAAGAATTTGGGGGAGCTTCACAAGGAGTGGACTGAGGCTGGAGTCAGTGCATCAAGAGCCACCACGCACAGACGAATCCAGGACATGGGCTACAAATGTCGCATTCCTCGTGTCAAGCCACTCCTGAACCAGAGACAACGTCAGAAGCGTCTTACCTGGGCTAAGGAGAAAAAGAACTGGACTGTTGCTCAGTGGTCCAAAGTCCTCTTTTCAGATGAAAGTAAATTGCATTTCATTTGTAAATCAAGGTCCCAGAGTCTGGAGGAAGAGTGGAATCCACGTTGCTTGAAGTCCAGTTTGAAGTTTCCACAGCCAGTGATGATTTGGGGTGCCATGTCATCTGCTGGTGTTGGTCCACTGTGTTTTCTGAAGTCCACAGTCAACGCAGCCATCTACCAGGAAATTTTAGAGCACTTCATGCTTCCTTCTGCTGACAAGCTTTATGGAGATGCTGATTTCATTTTCCAGCAGGACTTGGCACCTGCCCACACTGCCAAAAGTACCAAAAGCTGGTTCAATGACCATCGTATTACTGTGCTTGATTGGCCAGCAAACTCGCCTGACCTGAACCCCATAGAGAATCTATGGGGTATTGTCAAGAGGAAGATGAGAGACACCAGACCCAACAATGCAGACGACCTGAAGGCCGCTATCAAAGCAACCTGGGCTTCCATTACACCTCAGCAGTGCCACAGGCTGATCGCCTCCATGCCACGCCGCATTGATGCAGTAATTCATGCAAAAGGAGCCCCAACCAAGTATTGAGTGCATAGAAATGAACATACTTTTCAGAAGGCTGACATTTCTGTTTAAAATATCCTTTTTTTAGGTAATTTCCTTATGTAATATAAACATTTTCTGAGACACTGAATTTGGGTTTTCATTAGCTGTAAGCCATAATCATCAAAATTACAAGAAATAAAGGCTTGAAATATTTCACTCTATGTGTAATGAATCTATATAATAGACGAGTTTCACTTTCTGACATGAGTGACAAAAAACTTTTCACAATATTCTAATTTTTTGAGCTGCACCTGTATATATATATTTATTTTTCTTCTTTAATGATTCAGCATGAATATTGTCACAGAGCAGAAGCAGGTGGCGCATTTAGCGGTGTTTAGATTCCCATTTTGCAAACCCTAAGCAAAACTGGAAGTGAAGCAGCCACTGGCCTCGGCACTAATGAATGTTCACATTAGACTGGCCCACAGTCGTGTCTGCCTTGCACTCTGTCCGGCCACGGTCAATAAGAATAAAAAATTAAAAGGCCAATTAGTCTGCTGTTTTGCTATTAATGTTCGTTTCATGCCACAGACGGGTAGATAGCCAACTGAAAAGTTGGTTATTTACCGATTTTGACCACGGCCAGTTTGGATGATTCAAAGCACCCTGCTCCGTGATGCAACCCTGGAGATCGAAAAACATCTAAGTGCACCTGTGAACTTATTTCGATGTTCCTGCAGCACATGCATCTCCTCATGCAGAAACAAGGTGTGTGTGTGTTGTCTTTGTGTTACTGAAAGTACAGTAATGCAGTTGTTTTTACAGTACCCATTTTGGCTTTACATTCAAGCGGAATGTTGATGATGGGGAAAGGGGTGGGGCAGAGCTATCTCTGTTCTTCACCTGTCAATCAAAACCAGACAAGTGTTTGGAAATAGATAATACTTTACCTTACATTACAGCAGACATATACAGTGCATTTTTATATTGTGTCCATTTATACAGCTGGATATATACTGAGGAAATTCAGGCAATGTTAAAAGATTTGAATAATATAGCAGTTTTTCTGTCTAAGCCAGCACGGATGCTTTCATTGAAATGCATGTGGAGCTGACTGTATGATGCTGAGATGCTGTGTGTCAGGTCCGAAGCATTTCACTTCTCTTACATTTCTTTAGACCTTTAGATCTTATATTGCACAAGAATCTTGTCATAACAGTATCATAGCTTGCATTGCAGATAATAGAATTCCTTTTTCATGTCATGCATACAGCGTTCCTCTCTTTATCAGTTTAAAAAAAGCAAGAAGAAAATCCTGATAATTGGATTCTCTGATCTTAATTCACAGCCGAAAGTGGGGACCAGTGAATCTTCTGCGCTTGTGACACTAATGGGTTCTGGGCAGAATATCTCTTTCTCTCTCTGTCTGTCTCTCTTTCTTTCTGCATAAGGAGCTTTGGCGGTGTGCGGTTTCACTGTAACTCAGCACTCTGCAGATTGCTTCACCTCCTCTGGCCGGAGTCCAGAGTCAGGCCACTGAAGTGTATGTGTGGGCGTGCGTGCGTGCGTGCACATGGGCATTTGTGTGCTTGTGTCCGTGCTTGTGTTTGTGTGTGCATGAGTGTGTGTGTTTGGGTGTGTGTGCGCGCATGTTTCTGTGTTTGTGCACATATGTGTGTGTGTCTCCATGCTTGTGTGTTTGTGTGTGTGTGTGTGTGTGTGTGTGTTGGTGTATATGCAAGGTAGTGTTCCATAGCATCATCAATGAACAGCTCCCGAAGCAAGCAGTTGTCAGCGCTGTTATGGAGAGTTCACCTCACGTGTCCCCAGTGACATGCCCTGCCGGTGGTAATGCCTTTCGCAGGCAGTAGGGGGCAGAGTCACCGGGGCCAGTGAATGCTGTACCACCGGCTGGCCTCAGCAGAGCCGATGATGAAGAGAGATTGTCAAACGTGTTTTGGTTGGTCAAACACAGGAACGCATCTCATTTGAGTGCAATTGAGTTTCAAACCAGCATTTGTCTGCATCATGAGCTTGCTCCCCCTTCTCCTGTAAGGTCAATTCAGCTCAATTCCATTCTGCCTGGCTGGCAGCGCACACTAAAACAGTTTGGCCCGAGCAGTCACATTCAATATAAAGCCCTGCTATTATAAACTACACATCAGTATATAACAGGAGCGGGCACATGAACAGATATATATACGTAAATGTGGAAAATGCCGAGCGAGAGAACGAGCGACCAGTCAGCGATGAGAATATCGTCCCGGTGGGGCTACGACATGTCTGGGGGTACGACTTGATGACGTCTCGTGCCTTTGGAAACCATGGAAACATAGCTGCAGGAGCATGCTGGGTGCGGCCGTCAGGTTGCGAGAGAACGATTGGAAATGTCTGACTTGGAAAAACTCTGACGTATTACCTTGAAACTGGAATACAAACACTGCCATTAGCACATATTGGTTCCAGCTGTCAATCTGCCAGCATGTCTCATTATCAGCTCTACAGTGACCCCTAGTGGCAGGATCATTCGCTAATGATTTAACCTTTTTTTAGCAGCCAATGTTAGCGGACCGCTGTCGCGCCGGTTTGCAATACACTGGTGGACCGACATCGGCTTGTGAGTGGGCAGCCAGTAGGCCCTGTGTGTTTGCTGGCCGGTGATGTAATAGTGCGTTTAAGGGATCATAATTCAATGATTTATTGCCCTGTCCCTATTGATGACAGGGTCAATGCCGTGTGAGCGTTTCAGAAACTATACTGATCTACCCTCAATGTGTGGTCCATCAGGTGGTGCCATTTGGCTACTTATCCTCTTTAATTTCTGTCCCCTATAGGAGACATGAGTCTCTGGTTTTAATCTCAAAACCATATATTCTACTATTAAACCAGAGAGACATTCAATAAAACAAGAGACATTCAATAAAAATAAAATAAATAATAGTTTTGTAATTGTTTTCACTGCGACATGTTTTTGTCATCCAAAACACTTACATTATGTCAAAACAAATTTAAACTTTAACTTTATATTTCTGGCGGGTCTCTGGAGGTGATCGAGCGGCTGGTCGTCGGGCGCTTTCTGCTTCTGCTGTTTGTCTGTGCACCACTTTCATTGGTCAGGCTGAGGTGATCAAGACAGCGTTTGGTAACCGCGGTGACAGGTGTTTCCGTAAGGTCGTGCTACCTGTCCGGGACCTGGTGGCGTCCCCCTTTTTGTTTTCGTGTGTCATTGTTAGCACCCCCAGTGCATGGGATAATGGGATCATTTGGTTTTCTCTCCAACGGCACGTGTTCCTGCCGTGTTCCCCTGAAGCTGGCTCATGGCTCTGTGCCCTGAGCCAGAGGATTCACTGGCTGAAGGGAGCTTGCCTCCTGAGCTAATTTCTTGGAACTGCAGGGCTTTCCCCTTACGAAAAAATCCAATAGTATGGCTGGGTCCAAATCCAGTTTTTGCTCCACCCTCGTAAACTTCACTTGCAAACTTCACTTGGGGGAATCCCTTTTGAGACCAGGATGTACCCTCGTTCTCCATTGTAAGTGTGAGTCCAATCCATTATAAAGCCAAGTGAAGTTTGTGACATAGCCCCTCCACCCTCAACTTTTCTCAAGAGAACGAATCTGCAAAAAAGCAGACTCGGCAAGCTGATATTACCCACAATTCACATTGAACGTCCTGTTCAGTGATAATCACGTTAATGTTTATCGCGGTATTAAAGCGCATACAGAAATGAAAAGATGGTGTATAGGCTAATAAATAGACAACAGGTTAATCTAGTAGTTTGCTATTTTGTATTTCATAGTTTAGTTAATTGCGTTATGCCGAAACAGAGTAGCGTAGCTACTGTGGTATGTAAGACTAGGTTCTCTGTAGTTAATCTTGCTTTTAAATGGATTATTAGACTACTTGTCTCAATATTTTTCAGTAGGCTATAATTTGCCAGTTAGCCTAACAACTGAATTTTTCAGCATTTTTGCAGCATTTTACTATATTCACATTTGTGCTGCCGCAAAATGCGTTAAAAAACCTATGTCATGCGAAGTGATCAATGAACAGCACATATATTGGGTAAATTCGTTTTTCTAGCTTGAAAGCGTGCATTGCGGTCAATGCTGGTTCCAGCAATTTGAGGTTTTCCTCTTTAAATGTATGCTTTCTAATGTTTAAATCGTTTTGACAAAATCGAGTGCCGTCTTAAATTAATGACATTCTTTAATGTGATGAGGAGAAAACACAATGCTAACGTGCTACTCAGAGAAAAAAATAATTCTGAATTATTGCCACCCTTATTAAACAATCTCACATTAGTTATTTTTTGTCATTGTCATTTGTTAATCATTAGCCTATAGGCTACATAATTGTTCCTGATTATTTAGGGAATTTGATTGATTGGCATAAGCAAGCAAATTAAACGGAAACAGGTTGAGAATAGGTTCGGCTTAAATGCTTTATTCCAGCGCATGGGCTGTCCTACATATTTAAATGCTACACGATTTTATGACTCAAAGAAATATGATAGCCCACAAAACTTGCTGTATTTATTGATATTTGTTATTCAGTAAATCATTTGCTTGACTGATAAGTAAACAGGTTCAGAGTTTCATCCGTTTAAAGGTTACGGTGACAGACGTTTTACATGATCCCAGATTCCACGGTACGCCACTGCGCAGCAGCATGGTTAACTTCCGAGTATAGATGGGGTGAAGTGCGTCTCAATTCAAATAACCCGCTCCGCCCTCGCTCCCTCCCACGCGCTCCGCCCTCGCTCCCTCCCACTCGCTCCGCCCTCGCTCCCTCCCACTCGCTCCGCCCTCGCTCGCTCCCTCCCACTCGCTCCGCCCTCGCTCCCTCCCACTCGCTCCGCCCTCGCTCCCTCCCACTCGCTCCGCCCTCGCTCCCTCCCACTGTCATTGTTATTCCTGGCTCCAAAACATTCAGGTCATATAGTCAACAGACAAAACTGAGGGCTTGGAACCAGAGGGATGTAAGTGGCATTTGTTGAACTTTAGAGGAGAGCCTAAACAAAGTTAGAGATCAAAATTACAGACCTCTGGCTCAAAAAAGAACATAACTTTTGCATTAGATCTTTGTTTTGTTGCTTTATTCAATACTGTTCATTATTTCAGCAGTTTTTTTGGCACTAGATAGAACTCATCAAGAGCTTTCATTTGACACAGAACAAATTCTACCTCAAAATGCATTTATTTTATGAGGTAAATAGTGGCTTACAGTACAAAAAATGATGGGAATCATATGCTATGGCCTTTGCAGCCACTAGATCTCAACCCAATTGAAAATAATTTTGGAAGAATGATGTTGCTTCCCTCCAGTAGAGTTCCAGAGATATTCCAAGGCGCAGATTTCTCACAGCCACCAATGGCGGTGTCCAGAAGAAAATACAAACTTCTATTTTTTAAAGCTAGTATAGCTTGTGTGTGTGTTCATCTCTTTAAATAAAATGGAAGTGGTTTCGAAGTGTAAATATAAGAAGTAATATTTCTGTGGCACACAAGAAATTTGTCACTCTTGTTCAGTTCAAACTAAGGTTGAAAAAATTCACACATTTTTAAAGGTTTTCATAAATTTTAAGTGGACCCAACAAGTAACTTAGCAGATATTTGAAAGGTTGGGGATAGGCACAAGGATTACACAAGGATGACTCTGGAGGCAGATTTAAGATATTCTCAATGCTTTATTATTATTTTATGAGGGTGGTAATTGAACTAGAGGAGGGTGTAATTGGCCACCAAACAGGGAGAAAATGGGATAAAATCTGAAATTATTAAAGAAAAAAAAAGTCACACCTACAGTGAGCACCATAATTCATTGGACAGTGACACATTTTTTTGTTATTTTGGTTCTGTACTCTAGCACTTGAAAGGATACAATGACAATGAGGTTGAAGTGCAGACTGTCATCTTTCATTAAATTGTTTTTAATTTTAGGGTATTTTCATTCATATTGGATGAACCTTTTGTACGTAGTCTTCCCCATCAAAAAATATAGGACAGTTTAACATAATGTACAATAAAGTAAATATTAAAAATTATTACTTCCTAGTGTCTGCAACCCAACAACATCAAAATACTTGATATCTTATTTTCTTGGACTCTTACAAGCGATACTATAACATACTAGACACGTGATTTTGTTTGGTATAGGCTTACAGTGGAATTAGCCTGGTGGATGCGTTCCCAATGAGCCTATTTGTAACAGGCTCTTCCTCTGTTTGTTAACATTCAGTGCATAGGGGTGCTAACTCAGATCTGTGTTGTTTAAGACATTTAATGTGGTTACAGTACGCGCAGGGTTTTTCCGGGGTTTTTCGTGCCACGTTTGGCCCATTTTGTCAGGTTTTTGGTTCATGCTGGTGAACCCGCGCTTCTTGTACGCGAAGAAAAAGTGGTCGACGTCGTCTCGCTGGCGGCTGGAACGTTCGCCAGCTGTCTTGCCTTCTCCAAACAGCTGATAATTGTCACAGCCTATAGCCAGTCAATCTTTCCAAAATCAAGGAATCTTTTTTTTTCGTATTTCTAACAGTGAACAGAAATGATGTGATTGTACCTGTACCGGTGCCAATATATACTGTATATACATATATAATCTCACTTTTTTTCTCTCTGTCTCTCTCTCACTTGGTTATTTCTCACTCTTCTATGTTTTGTTCTCCTCTCTCCATCTTTCCCTGTTGATACTGCATCTGGCTTTGAGCTGAACTGGAAGCTGAACGCATTTAGTGAGAGCAGAGTTTCTGGTATTGTGTACTAGGTTATGAAATAGTTTAGACTGACTTTTCCCCCTTATGTTATATATTTCTTTCTGAAGTTATTATTCTCTTAATCTGTCTGTCTTTAATTTACAGCTTTTAAAACTCAATCAGTTCCAAGGCAATGATTAAAAAAAATTCTCTCTGTCTTTCTCTGCCTCTCTCTCTCTCTCTCTCTCTCTCTCTCTTTCTCTCTCTCTCACACACACACACACACACACACACACACACGAGCGCATACACACATACGTGCACACACACACACACACACACACACACACACACACACACTGAGCCCTCTCCCGCTGCGCTGGAGAAAATGTAATTTTGCTCAAAGAAAAAAAAAAGAAACTGAAAGCCTTTCCTTCTCTTCTTGCTAAAGAGGCTCCAGCAGATTTGATTATGGGGTGTAATTGCACTTTGATGCCCCCCATCACCATATGAGGGCCCCCTCTCACCCTTCTCATTCTCCATAGTTTAGGATCGCAAATGGAGGGAGACTACTTACCACCTCCTGGGTTTCACGCAATTAGACAGCCTGTAGAAGTAGAAGTGTAAAAAATAAGTGAAAGATCTTTTCTTTTTATTCTTTTTTATGCCTTTCCGTTTTTTTCTCCACAATTTAGAAAACTCAATCAGGTTCAGGCTGTGACACGCATCGCAACCTCCATTGTGGACTCTGGAGAGCAGGACCAGAAAGGGACTTCACTCTAAAGTAAAATGAAATACAATTTTTGATGGTAAATTGATCTAACCACCAATAATATGGTCTAAAATTTCATTCAATCGGTCTCCCGCCCTAGTAAAAAGCTTCTCAAATGATGTATTTTGTGTCACCGGGGCAACCACACCCACTCTAATTATAATGGTGACGTCCAACATCCTCCGCCACCTGAAAAAAGAAGGGGCTTTGTGTGGATAATTTGCTGGAAAATTATCTGTGTGTTTAAAATTGCCTGGGAAATGTGGTGACCAGCAATTATCATTAAGATGCTGTTGTTGTGACTGCTTTTTTAAAGGGCTGATGTTATCTCCCCCCCCCCTTCCCTGCTGTTTTTACTTTTACTTTCATCAAAGAATAACAACACCTACCCCCCCCCCCCCCCCCCTTCCACACACACACACACACACACACACACACAACTTCCTGTCTAAGGCCAACTTCCTGTCTAAGCTGTTCCTGTGGTGCAGCTGTTAGAATTCAAATATACAATTAAACACACTCAAACTTATGACATTCATGGAGGAGAGAGATGCCATTTAATTTAGTCTAAGTTCAGAAGAGTGATCTGAAGTGGAAGTAGGAAGTGACCTCATCTGCAGTCCTGAGCTCACATCCTTTTTGTCTATAGCCTGCAGGGTTAGTTGTTCTTTGAAATCCCCGCCTGCCCCATGTTCAAGTTACTGTAACTCCCTTTCATTTGAAAGCATCTGCTGTGTGGTTAAATTGTAAAAATGTATGATGCGCTTAATTGTTAAAAGTTCAGCCCAGTTATGGGGGTGGTAATGAGACTGAGAAAGAGAGTGAGGTTTCATGAACTCTCCCAGTGGGTGGAGCTCCAATGGCAAGAGCCGTTGACTTGTTTGAACCAATTAAAAGACCAGAAATGTGTTCTCCACGGCAGAACACAGATGATTGGTCAAAACTAGTGAGTCACTGATAGAATATAGTAGCCGTGCTTATTTTTGGCTTTAGGCCTACTCAACGTTCCATTACTCGAGGGAATGGGTGCACGGGTGGGGTTTTTTTGAGGTTGGAGGTTGTTGGAGTTTGGAGGTGGGGGTTTGGGTTGAGGGAAGGGGATGTGCAGTCATTCCAGAAAATCATACGAGAGTTTATTTCCCCCGAGTGGAGTAGCACGGCTCATCGCTAACGACCTCCGCTATTAACCTCCTCAAATGGGCCCTCAGCTTCAATGGAGAGGCTCTGGAACTCGATGGCAATTCCATTCAGTTTGAGAGAAAAAGCGGTGTCACAGTGTTCTTCCCGCAATGACTCAATTTATCACTCATTTCCCTTTTTTTTTTTTTGGGAGGGGGGCTATTTTCCCTGCCAACGCAGTTGTCTTTTTTTTCCTGCAGATTTCATTATGAAAAAGAGGCACTTTATGTTCTCCTCGTTCGATTTTCTAAATTGCGGCCCTTTTTTTACACTTTTAATCCCCCCCTCCCCTCCCCACTGCTTTTCGAGTCATTACACCATTACATGAGCCGGAAAAGAAAACACGAGGGTTCACAAAGTACTCTGACGCAGATCTCAGAAGACAAATACGAACATCCATCTGTACCTTTGTCAGAAAAATCTGCCGCAGTCAGGGAGGGCTTTGTTGTAAGAATATACTGTTCAAAAGTAAAGTAACTGCTGGTTTTTTAAAGGATGCATCCTCCAGTTTGCTTCTTTTATAAAAGACATTACGGTTGAAGGCTGAACCGTACTTTTACAAACCCATCTTTTTATCTTGCTTCACATCCAGGTATGCACACGCTCATCGTCTGAATCTTTGAGGGTCCGCTGGTATCCAAGCCTCTTTAGAGCAGGGATATGATGACAACCTGCTCTGAGGGTGTTTGTTACCTGGCTCATAATTGATCAGTTAAAGCAGTTTATTACACAGCTGGTTCCCCTTGTCTGGTTTCTTGGGTCTGAACTGGTTGTCGATTGTAAGGTAAAATCTGAAATCAGCAGGATCTACCCTGCTGTGCCAGGGTTGGCGAGCCCAAAATTAGAGCATGAACACCGGTGTTTTTTTTTGGATCGTGCACTGTCAGAAGAAGGGGTACGGTAGGGGTTCGTTTTTTGTTCTCTGAGGTACAATGTTCCCTCACTGGGTTATATTTGTAGCTTAGAATACTAATGTAAAAGGGTAAAGGGTACAGTGGGTGTACCTTTGAGGGTACAGCCCCAGTGACATGCCACTGTACCCCGAAAGGTACAATTTTTGCATATTTTTCTGACAGTGTGGTGTGAAGTGTGTGATTGTGAAGGTTCCTGCCTTAAGTGCTCATGAGTCTGTTTTGGAGGTTCACAAGTTCCACTATGCCATTACCCAGATTATGGGTCAGGGGTCTAATGCAATGACTGTATCTTTAAGCAGTAGGGGAAGAGGTCGGGTGCCCCTTTTTACAGACGGTTTTCTCGAGGACACCGCAAGTTGCAAATAAATAAATAAATAAGAGGAGATTACAAGAACCCACCAAGGTCAGAGCAACCGTAATCAGAAATCTCATTCCGAGTTTTTCTGAGCGCTTGCGCATTCCCTACGGGCACCGGGAACAAAGAGAGGCTCCAGATCCCATTTTCTATGGGCTAAATCTATCTAAATTCTACCCGGAATGTTCTTCCATTCTGTACTGTGAGTTCCGTACTAACAGTATGCGGGACGTGGGCTCGCTCCTGCACCTCCACAGTGTACCTCCGGCTCCTCTCCGCGTACCTCATCTTCTTCCTGAGCGGGAATCTAATCCCTGGCTGGTAAAATCCTCCAAACAGCGGACCCCGCCACGGCGAAGGGATGCGTATGCGGCTGAATAGCGCCATTATCCTCCGAGCTCAGCTCCAAGCCATGTTAATGCAATTCTGATTGAATTCCCTCTCTCTCGCTATCTTTCTCTCTCTCTTTCTGTCTTTGACTTTCTCTCTCTGCATTCCTCACTCTCTCGCCTTTACGTTACTCACTCTCTCTCCCTCTTTCTCTCTCACCGTTCCTCACTCTTACCATTCCATATAGAGTTTGTGTTTTTTAGTCTCTGCAACAACGTAGACGGTTTTATGGAAATATGGTGTGTAAATGTGGGTGGATAATGATGGGGGCTACAAGGAGTGCTTTTAAACTGATTTTGTAAGTTGTATTGTTTTACTGAAAGTTTGCGTTTTGATGGTTTTATTATGGGATTACTATTTATTTTATTTATTTTTTACTCTCTTGGCATATTGTCCCTTTATTAGCATATTGTCCCCTTACTTTTAATTACATTGTGATGGATTGGAAGTTAGTGTAGTATTTTAGCTTGTTCTGTAAATACTTTTTTTGCAATGTCAAATAAAGATGACACTCTAAAAAAAATCTGAAAATCAAAAAAATCTTTTGCCATTCTTCTCTTTCTATTTCTCTCTCCCTCCCTCTCTCTCTCTCTCCCTCTCTCTTCTACTCTCCTTTACTTAGCTGTACCCTGCCGTTGGTCACACTCGGCCTGCGTTTTTGGCAAGTTTGGTTGCAGTAGCCTGTTTTATTGCCGCTTCCTCCTCTTTAACCTAGTTAATCTCCTACAGTACAGCTGTTTCCTCCTCTATAACCCAGTTAATCTCTTACAGTACAGCCGTTTCCTCCTCTTTAACCCAGTTAATCTCCTACAGTACAGCTGTTTCCTCCTCTATAACCCAGTTAATCTCCTACAGTACAGCTGTTTCCTCCTCTATAACCCAGTTAATCTCCTACAGTACAGCCGTTTCCTCCTCTATAACCCAGTTAATCTCTTACAGTACAGCCGTTTCCTCCTCTTTAACCCAGTTAATCTACTACAGTACAGCCGTTTCCTCCTCTTTAACCCAGTTAATCTCCCACAGTACACACGTTTCCTCCTCTTTAACCCAGTTAATCTCTTACAGTACAGCCGTTTCCTCCTCTTTAACCCAGTTAATCTCCTACAGTACAGCCGTTTCCTCCTCTTTAACCAAGTTAATCTCTTACAGTACAGCCGTTTCCTCCTCTTTAACCCAATTAATCTACTACAGTACAGCCGTTTCCTCCTCTTTAACCCAGTTAATCTCTTACAGTACAGCCGTTGCCTCCTCTTTAACCCAATTAATCTACTACAGTACAGCCGTTTCCTCCTCTTTAACCCAGTTAATCTACAGCCGTTTCCTCCTCTTTAACCCAGTTAATCTCTTACAGTACAGCCGTTTCCTCCTCTTTAACCAAGTTAATCTCTTACAGTACAGCCGTTTCCTCCTCTTTAACCCAATTAATCTACTACAGTACAGCCGTTTCCTCCTCTTTAACCCAGTTAATCTCTTACAGTACAGCCGCTGCCTCCTCTTTAACCCAGTTAATCTCCTACAGTACAGCCGTTTCCTCCTCTTTAACCCAGTTAATCTCTTACAGTACAGCTTCTCATCTTGTCTCTCAGGTCGCTCACACTTTTTCATCATGCATTCCCCTTTTCTCAGAGAAACCACATGAAAGGATTCTCTTTAAAAAACAAATTTACTAAGCACTAGCGAGATTCCGGGCCCACGAGAACCTTTGGACTTTTTTCTATTTTTAGGATATCGCCGCCATTTTATATCCCAGCTGAGAGAAACATCACAAATGAAGCCGTTTAATACCCGGGAGCTAGACTCCGATTGATGTAATTAGCACAAAGAGCAGAGTGTACGGTAGAGGTATGTGAACACATTGCTCTAAAATGTGTCTGTAAAAATGGAAATTAAATCAAAAATTGTTTCGTTTTTTAAAAATTTTTATTCTGTCTTTGTTTTGTCCAATTAAAAGTAATTATCCAGACAAGTCCACAGGTAAAAGGGTGGACTTTGATGGTGCCGAGTGTTCTGGGTTCTGGGATGTATTGTAGATCAGGTTACTAATTCTGTTTCCTGTTTTCTTTGGCGTATCCTTGGCTCTGTCCGAATCGGCGCCCTTCCATGCCATCTCACTGAGTATATTCGGGAGCATACTTTTCAGGAAGCAGACACACATTTTGGTCACAAAAATATGAAATATGATACGCAGCTTCACTTTAACAACACAAACTACATGTGACATGGGTGTGCGAGGGTGGGGCACCTTACCACACTTCCACAGTACGGTTGGAAAATAGTATGGAAGATATTTATTAGCATACTGTATGTTGCTTACTAAACAGTACACAGTAAACAGTACACATCTGCTAGTACACAGGACACGGTAGATAGGGCTCTGATTCAGACACAGCCCAGATTTTCTCTAAGGTGGATGTTTTAAAGGATTTAGGATGATTCACACCCTCGGATTTACCTGTGATGCGTGACTGCTTTTTCTTGTTATGTATACAACACACAGATGGACAGTTTGAGTTGTGCCACAGTTATGGGGGCTTTACGAGAGTTAAGTGTGTTAAGCTGTGTGTGTGTCTGTCTGTGTATGTGTGAGAGAGAGAGTGAGCAAGACATGGCAGTAAACACTGGGAGTTAAAGCAGGGTACATTTATTCCTACACCATTAAGGACACAGTAGTAACACCATCCTTTAGAGCATGACTGATACACTGCTGTAACATTGAGGGCTATGCTTGTATTTAGAGGGGGGTTGTCTGTTGGTTGACCTACACTTTTTAATTGTTGATTGGCCTCTTTTGGTGAACCATTACCTCTATGGGAAGACCGATAACGTGTAACATAGTGATGTGGATACAGTCCCACCAGCTTTGGATCAGAACCAGAACACCTGCTGTCGCAGAGACCGGTATCAGACCTGTAATCCTGCTATGTATTAGATCGGCACACCTGCTCTGCGCAGACATTGGTATTAGAGAGGTACACCCGCTGAGCCGAGAGACAGGTACAAAACCTGCACGCTTACCGCAACGCTAACCGTCGCCGTGTCTTATCACGGCAGACAAAAAATTAAAAAGGTAAGCGGGGATTTCACGTTGTCTCGATGCAGAGATCAGATGCAGTCAGACGTTTTTATTAACTGGCCTTAGTATAGAAACGCCGACTGCACCCACGGGCTCCCTCTCAAGTGCCTTTCAGCCGCCAGAACTAACCCACTCCTGTATGGCGCGGGTCGGCTCCCTCATTAAAATGGCATCATACACTGCACTTGCACTTGATCTATTTTGAGGCGCAAACTTTTCCCAGCCAAGCAAGACGCAGAGCGACTGAACCGGGCTTGAAATAAATTAATTGTATCCTAGCAACAGGAGTCAAAATGTTACTTAGCAACAGCATTTTACTGTATGCAGAGATCACGGCGAGATGAAAACTTCCGAGGAGATGCAGCCATATGATTGTCGAAGATGTGCTGAGAGGTAAATGTATAGGCGGTATAGAATATTAACTTTTAGCTTAGTGTGGCAGTAAGAGTTAATTACAGTGGTTCCTTTACACGGTGTGTTCCAAAGCTGACCCAGAAAATACTGGTTCTCTCTCTTTTTTTCTCTCTGTCTCTTTCTCACTCTTTCTCTCTTTTTTTTGTCTCTTTCTGAATTTTTCTCTTTTTATTCTGTCTCTCTCTCACTCTAATTCTAATCAGAATGCTTTACAGGAATGAATGCCATTTTACCAAATGATCGCACGTTATATAACATGGGAAACCACGCGTTAAAGGACTCTTTTTCCCTAGGCTCACTCTCTCTGTAACACACTGAGACTCACATGCACACACGCATGCACACACACACACACACACACACACATACATTAATGTTATCAACGTCTGTGTGTCCAAACCAAACAGAGCATGCTGTTGCTGTGGCATTCCAATACAGCAATAATAAAGATTATTTATGTATTTCATAATAAATAATAGGAAATAACTTCAGCTGTCAATACACGGTCACATATATAATAATTACAGTGATGCAGTGCAGTAATACTGAAAGAAAAGAAGAGGACTAATAATGACACCAATATTACAAAATAATGATCAGAAACAGGATTAAACAGTTCTATTAGATGCCTCTAAGTGTTTATGGTGTGAGTTGATATTTTGTATCAACTTTTAATATATTAATATCAACTTATAAATATTTTTTTTATGGCTTTTCAGATTTTCTGGACAGCACAGTGTAGAGAGACAGGAAGAATGGGTAGCGAGAGAGAGGGAGAGACATGCGACAAAGGTTGCACGAACAGATTCAACCACAAATGTCACGGCTTGCAATGAGCAATACGTCACCGAGACACCCCTGTATCAACTTTCTTGGGGTATTTTGTGGGTGTGTAACGCACCTCAGGATGTGATCGTGGGTGATCTTCATAAAAATTGATGCAAATATGTGCAATGTGTGGAAACTAGAAGTATCGTCCTTAATGAATACAGTATATTGCACAGAAGTGAGGGGAGAGCGTGTGGTGAAGCCCGCTGGCAATTCAGAATCATTGCCTTTCTCCACACATGCATGCATTTAAATGGAGCTCCTGAACGATCAAAAATGTGCTTATGTGCGCATATTAGTCATTGTTACTGGTAGGGATCTTGATTTTTCTTTGTTAACATTTGTAGATGTTTTTTCCGGATTCTTAGGGGATCCCCCCCGCCCCTCTTCTCCCCTGAGTTTTCTCTGAAATTTAGACCTCCCATCGTACCTGCAGGGGCATCCCCTTCCCTTCCCTGAAACTCCCCTACCCCCTTTAATTTAGGGGGAACTTCCTCTACGCTGTAATCCAACAGCTGCCACTGGTGCAAGTAGCCCGCAAGTGCCTCAGTGACCAGAGGGGTCGCCACTGCGCAATTAAGCATTGCCATTAGCAACGTTTCCACAGTCGGGGCAGCCAAGTTGGGTTAAAAAGCTCCAGTGAGTTTATGTGTACTAAAGTCCAATAACTTCCATTTTTTCATAACAGTCTCGCTGTGAAAACCCTACTCCTGATTGTGGCCATGCCCATTTACCCAGACTGGCCCAATGAGGGCAGAGGGGATTTGAAGGGCCAAAAGGAACATGACTTTGAACATTTCAGAGGTGTGATTGAAGCCCTGAAGAGGCTGTATGAAAGAAAAAAGCTCCTAGCTCACCTGGTGTTAGCACTGGCTCACCTTGTGTTAGCACTAGCTCATCTCGTATTAGCACTAGCTCACTTTGTGTTAGCATTAGCTCACCTTATGTTAGCACTAGCTCACCTTATGTTAGCACTAGCTCACCTGGTGTTAGCACTAGCTCACTTTGTGTTAGCATTAGTTCACACAGTGTTAGCACTAGCTTTGTGTGTGTAGTGTGTGTTTTTGTGTGTGTATGCGTGTGTCTTAGGGGAGTTGTGGGGGCAGGAATAATAATAATATCAGCCCTAAAAAAAAAAAAAAAATCCACCGACAACAACAACATCTGAATTATAATCGCTGGTTGCTGCATTTCCCTGGCAATTTTAATGATGCAGTTGATTATTTTGAAATTATGGACACACGTTTGCCCTGCAGGTGGTGGAGGAGTGGGCAGAACACATCTGTTTGGGCACAATACCCTGCCTACGTAAACCCTCCCTCCGCTCGTGTCCAATTATACCCCAAAACGTGCTTCCAAAAGACAAACCACAACTCCACCCATTACAGCACACAGACCAGCTGCCTCACAACTCCACCCACTACAGCAGAAAAACCAAGTGACCGCAACGTCAGACATTACAAAGGTCATTCTGGTATGTTATATTTTAATTATATTTATATTATAATTACAAATATTTATAGTTTATACATTATATTATATTTTCATTATATTTTCCATACAGTGCACATAATTACAGCATACTGTAGTATATTTCTGCACAATAGGGGGCAGCACTGTACCAAGAGCAAAAAAGGATGCAAGAGCTTTTCGTTTTATTTTAGAAAATATTTGCATGTGTTTGATCTCCCTTGTGATGCACCGTCTCCCTCCCATACCAATATCGAATTAAAGCCTTCTTTTTCTCCTTTTTAAATGAGACAGGTATTGCATGACACGCTCTGGCAGCTTTGCATGCTAATTGGATAACATGCATTGCAAATACTGCATTTTATTCAATGCAGTCCTTTCAGCTTTCAAACCTTACACTTTTAAAAGCTCCCCCCCCCCCCCCCCTGAAGACAGTAGTATAATGCAATTAATACTGTCTATTTTCTCTCTCTCTCTCTCTCTCTCTCTCTTTCTCTCTCTGTTGTGACTGTGGGAGAGGGAAGTTGGTCGGAGGGGGGGAGTGGATTGTGATTCAAAGTAAAATGTTGAGTTAAAAGGACTTAATCCCTATTGGACCCATATGAAACATATAAAACTCTTGTTGAATGAACCCTGAACATTTTCACTTCATAGAGAACAGGGCTATGTACTGTTATTTTGGGGCACAGTGGGGCTGTTGTGTTGTCCTTACTTGCTTGTCAGACGCCCATCTAAGTGCTATTTTACAACAAGCAAAGGCAAGTCTATTTGCAAGGCACTTAAAGGCTATTTGCTAGTGAGTGGTACACATCTCCTACTGCCAATTGGCTGTCATCTTTGGGCATGGCGTCTTAAAAAAATCGTCAATGGCAGTCACACTACGGCAGTGGATCAAAGGATGTTTAATATCTGAAAAATCCCTTTTAAAAAAAAAAAAAATCTTTCCAGGTCTATGAACGAGGGTCCAACGTGGAGCAGTTTGTGACCCGCTTCCTGTTGAAGGAGTCTGCCAATCAGATCCAGTCCCTGCTCAACTCTGTGGAAAGTGCCGTGGATGCCATCGACGAACAGCACAGCCAATCAGGGTGAGCTTTGCATGAACCAGAGGTGGGATTACAGAGCCATGGTTCTGTGTTCTTGTCATTTATTGGGCGGCACGGTGAAGCAGTGGATTGCACTGTCGCCTCCAATCGGGATTGTTCCAATCCCACCCGGCGGCCTTTCTGTGTGTAGTTTGCATGTTCTCCCCGTGTCCGCGCGGGTTTTCTCCGGGTACTCCAGTTTTCTCCCACAATCCAAAGGGGGGGTGTTAACAGGGCGTTGCTGTAAGAGAGTGTGCGTGCTCAGTCCATCCTACCCTGTATAAATAAAGGTTAATAAATAAATACATTTAATTGGCAGGACATTTGTTCTGTATTGGCTGCTTATCATCTTAAATCAGTCTTTAAACCCTTCTTTTGCCAATGGGCATCACATTGGCCATCTTATCTCTGGTGCTGCAGCAGCAGTGGTTTTGTATGGCATGGTGGAATTAGGTGATTGCAGATCAGCGGATGACTGTCATCATTTCCCTCTTCAGCCTCTCGCTGTGACAAAGAAATAATTAATCTCTCTGATTGATAATGAAGGTTTAGGCTGATAATTAATTCACACCTTCACCCGTGTAGCTGCCCCCATCCTGCACCCCCCCTCTCCTCTGGCTGCTCTTTTATTCTCTTTGCATCCCTCTCTCTCTCTCTCTCTCTCTCTGTTTTTTTTAGTTTCAAGGTGCCATGACTTTACACAGTGTTGCCAAAGCAAAAGTGACTAATAGTCTTAGCCATCATAACAAAGCTCTGTAAGGGGAGTGTTACTAATCATAGGAACAGCTGGATATCTCTCTCTCTCTCTCTCTCTCTCTCTCTCTCTCTCTCTCTCTCTCTCTCTCCCTCCCTCTCTCTCTCTCTCTCTCTCTCTCTCTAGTTAGTTAGTATAGTATTTTAGCTTGTTCTGTAAATACTTTTTTGCAATGTCAAATAAAGGTGACATAAAAATAAAAAAAATATCTTGCCATTCATCTCCCCCCCCCCCCTCTCTCTTTCTCTGTCTCTCTCAGGCCATACCCCAGTAAGACCAGTCCACGTGTAACAGACCGTCGCTATGGGACCCCAGTGCCAGACTACCCCCCCAATAACAGGGTCAGCACCAAGGAGACCATGAGGAACATCAGCACCGCTACAGGTGAGGCAGCTGCTCTTATTTCACACCTCTTTATCCCTCTTTTATGCCGCCAATTTGGTGGATGGCTGCAAGAAATGTTAGAGGGCACAAACACAAACTCAAAACTAATTTCAGAGATCAAACAGATTGATGGAATGAAGAAAAACACAAAATAACATCCTGATAAGTAAAAATTAAGGAGGAGGAGAAGAAGAATAATAATCCATAGCTATGGTAGGATATGCCTTTATGAAGAGATGTAGCTATGGTAGGATATGCCTTTATGAAGGGACGTAGCCATGGTAGGATATGCCTTTATGAAGGGACGTAGCTATGGTAGGATATGCCTTTATGAAGGGATGTAGCTATGGTAGGATATGCCTTTATGAATGGACGTAGCTATGGTAGGATATGCCTTTATGAAGGGACGTAGCTATTGTAGGATATGCCTTTATGAAGGGACGTAGCTATGATAGGATATGCCTTTATGAAAGAACGTAGCTATGGTAGGATATGCCTTTATGAAGGGACGTAGCTATGATAGGATATGCCTTTATGAAGGGACGTAGCTATGGTATGATATGCCTTTATGAAGGGACGTAGCTATGGTAGGATATGCCTTTATGAAGAGATGTAGCTATGGTAGGATATGCCTTTATGAAAGGACGTAGCTATGGTAGGATATGCCTTTTTGAAGAGATGTAGCTATGGTAGGATATGCCTTTATGAAGGGACCAGGGGCGGGGCCAGTAGGGGGCCAGGGGTGGCACTGGCCCCCACTGGAATCTGATTGGCCACCCCTGGTGCCCCCCCTACCAGAACCGGAATATGATAGGCCATTGTCTTGTCAGTATCGATGAAAGAAGCCTCTGTAGCCCAATGGGAATGGACATAAATTGCGTCAGCTCACAGGCCTATTGTTGCGTCAACACGCGTTTCCCAAAATAGTTTTTAAAGCGCGAACGCGCACTCAACTCATAAGCGCTACTTAACTGTGGTCTGTGGTGCTGCAGACACGGTTAAAAAAATGTATGTGCAATTTAATTTAGGCAGACGTTCCTGAATAAGCGTGGCGTTAGTGATTCATGTAGGTGTTTTAATTCAGATTTATTTACCATGGTATAACGTTACGATAGTTATGATGTCTTCTAGATATGTTACGAGTCATAACGTTAAGTATAACGTTAACTGTCTGCATGGTTAACGTTAACGTTAGCTGGCTAAGTTGGAGGCTACGTATGAAATATATATATTAGTCTATATGTACATCATAAACATATTTTTGTTGTAGAAAATCGTGGTTGTGCATAAACAAGCTTCGTGCCTGCGAGTTAGCTAACGTTAGCCTATCTTGCCTGCCGGACCAGTGGCATTCGCTGCCGCATTCATTGCTCATCATGCCGCGTAACTTTAACGCGAAGTGTCAGGGGTTTTATAGCTGTTTTGTTAGCGAACTTGGTATCTTTCTACCTGCTTTCTCTAGCTGTAAACAGCTTCAGATTGATTTATCATAGTTGGCCTATACGGTAGTTATGATGTCTTCTATTAGAGTCATAACGTTATACGTTAACTATCTAGTCATCTAGTCTAGCTGGCTAAGTTGAATGCTGTATGGCATAGATAGCTGATCTGTAAAGAGATAAAAACGTATCTGTTGTCACTTCATTCGGGACCATCAGAAGCGAGAGATGGAGAAAGTTGAACGCAACTTCGTTCACCATTGTGATCTCCAACGATAGCGTGCTAACAAAATGTTACCGCTAGCTTAACGTTATGTTATCTGGAATATCTGCTCGTAGCATAGCAAGCAGAGATAACTCGTCATGTAGTGATAGCTGGCTAGCTAAGTAACAAGCAGGCTTCTTTGCTCACTGTCTAAATGGACAATAAGAGTAACGTTAATGTGAGTAATAAAATACAAGAACTTTCCTCTGCAGACAAGGAAGAAACACTGAATTGCTATAACGTTTTCAGTCATGTAAGTTAAAGTCAATAGTTTAGCTAATGCGAGCTGGCGAGTTGATTGTTTAACCTAAGTTCACTAACGTCGACACCTGTTGAGTTAAGTTAGCTAGTAATTGTGAGTTGGCAAGCTTGCTAGCCAGCCACTTCTGCTTGTGATGTTTTCCGTCAAACCATTAAAACCAACATTTAAGTCCTACCTTCCGCCTTTACAGGTAAGCATTTTCAACCATTCTGAAAGGTAACGTTATTTGTCGTTAAATGTTTTGCTAAGTTAACAAGTTACGTTTTATTTAATAATTTAGCAGCCCACTAGCTGGACAGCTGACGTTAACGTTATACACTTTGGTAGCTAATGTTATGTCGTAACTTGCCAGTCGAACGTTTATTTCATAAAACTCAAAAGTAAGCAATTCAATTTACAAGCAATGACTGATGGGTCGCAAGTGTGCTTTCTCTGGGTGCAAGAGCATCCGCGGATTAACGTTAACAGTTACACTATGCCCAGGTTGAATTGGGGTATGCCAGCCAAAGGAATGCGGAAACGTTACCAAGCCCGACTGATATTTCTGTTCCTCCAAATGCGTTAAGTTAAATTAAGTGCAGCCTACGGCGTCTTGTTGGCTTGCTAACGTGATGGTTATCTTGTAGCCTCAAAGATATTTACTTGAGTTGTTTTCGTATCGTTAACCATAGTTAACTGGCCGGTGATATTTCACTGCCTTTTGCGTATAAGATATAACGTTAGGTTTGATAGCTACTGCGTTGTCGATCTTACTGGCCTGAGGATTGAAGCAGGAGGTACGGAGTTACGTTTGATGGATAACCGTTAACTGCACTATCTGGAACTCCCCATGGCTGGAACATGTATTTACTTTTGGAGAGAACTCTTCATGAGTTGCTACACTGTATAGACTACGACAAGTTTATTTTAATAATGTCAAAGTAGAGAAAAAAATACACCCATTGCTGTAAAGGCTTAAAAATAAGCTCTGGTGTATCCAATAGTGAAATAATCAAAACATTTTACTCCACTTTGACATTATAGAGCACTTTGTGTAGATGAGTAACAAAAAGCCCATTGAAACATATCTTAATTTGAGCTGTCAAACAGCAAAATTTGAAAGAGTGTTCATACGAAAGCACTGTATATGATTACCTAGAATCTGGGGCAGGTATAAAAAAAAGGTTAGGCTAGGGTTAAGGCTAGGGCTAAGGTTTGGTCGGATAAATACACGTGTGTCTGCTGTACGCGGCAAAAAAAAAAAAAGGTAAGCCTTGATGGCTGGCCCCCCTCCTCTGGGTCTGTGCCCCAGCCTGGCCCCCCCATTCAAAATGTTCTAGACACGCCCCTGGAAGGGACGTAGCTATGGTAGGATATGCCTTTATGAAGGGACGTAGCTATGGTTGGACATGCCTTTATGAAGGAACGTAGCTATTGTAGGATATGCCTTTATGAAGGGACGTAGCTATGATAGGATATGCCTTTATGAAAGAACGTAGCTATGGTAGGATATGCCTTTATGAAGGGACGTAGCTATGATAGGATATGCCTTTATGAAGGGACGTAGCTATGGTATGATATGCCTTTATGAAGGGACGTAGCTATGGTAGGATATGCCTTTATGAAGAGATGTAGCTATGGTAGGATATGCCTTTATGAAGGGATGTATAATATACAGTGTCTAATCTTTTGCGTTTAATACACAAATAGAGAGCTTGCATCATTCCTGGTGTGCTGTCAGAATTTCAAGGCACAGTGGAAAATGAAATGTTCATTCAAAACAGTACACAACTGAAACTTGTCTAATGTAATGTTCTGCAAAAATAAAACAGAATAAAACAGTTTTTCCTCTTTATCTGAAAAGATTTCTCCAAAAGAATACAACATGTGCTAGTGCAAACTTATCCTTGTGACACATGCTAACTATGAGCATGCTAGGCCTACATTAACGTGATAGTCAATGTAGAGAATGCTCTTAGTTCAAGACAATCTATTAGAGTATCATTAACTAGTCCTAGCATTTTGCTAATATACAGCTAGTTTGTGGTAATGTCATACTGTGTAAGACCAAAATGTATCTGTTTGAAGTTTCTCTGGTGGTTTCTGGCCAGTGTTTTTGGGTTATCATACCTCAACACTATAATGGAGCACCAAGAGCCACTACCGTTCTATTACAGCTACCTTCCAGTACACACAGGTGTTAATGGATTTGTAATGTTTGTTTTTCATACACATTTCCCAGCAGTGCTCGGGTGTAGAGCTCAAGCTGTCTAGTTCTGGCTAGCTTCTCCTTTCACATTTTTAGACAGGCCTTACATTAATATTTCAACATTGATAGCTGTTTTAATGGGGGTGTACATAATCTCTCTCTGTTTTGAATGTGAAAGAGAGGGAGAGAGAAAGGGAGAGAATGAGAGAGAGAGGGAGAGAAAGAGAGAGGGAGAGAAAGAGAAAGAGACGGACACGATTCACTTTGAAGTTCAGCTGTGATTTTGTTTCATCACCCTGTTTCTGTTACTTTTGCTCTTATTCTACTCTCACTATTTCTCTCTCCCTCTCTCTAATTTTTGAATCTCAATTCTAACTCATCAACATATGGAATTGGGGGAAAAGAAAACCTTGTTCAGAATGTGTTTCTGAGGTGCTGGTTGTGGCTAGAAATGAATCCGAAAACGAAAAGTTTTTTTTAACAAGCCGCACGTTCAAAATAAAATAATCATCCCTTTAGACATTAATGGCTCAGTTTAATGAGAGTATATTTTCAACCTTACATTGCCTCTGAACGCCTTACCCAGCACTGTGTGACTGGGCCTTCCAGAGGTGGAAAATCCAGGGTTCCTGCCGTGTGTTTCTTCCACCCATGAACTCAGCCAGCTGATTTCACAAATTACTTCTACTTCTGGTTGAAGAATTGTGCTACTTAGCAAAATACTGGGGACTTTTACTTTCTGAACCTGGATTTTACACCTCTGGTTATTTACAGCAGTGTTCAAATAAATAGCAGTGCGTTAAAAAAGTGAATAAAGTGCAAATATTTTTTAATAGCTTTTAGTTCCATATTTCAAATGTAGTGGAAACATTACACATTTAATTCCAAATCAAAGCATTAACAAATTTTTATCAAGTCTGTGTTATTTTTTTACAGAAAGCAAAGAAAAGGAATATTAATCGGTTCAAAAAAATAGCAGCGTCGACATTTTTCTCTTCAAACTCAAACACTTATTGTATAAACTGAAGAAATTTTTCAAGATTTAACTTCACTTTAAATTACTGAACTAATATTTAGTTGCATAACCATTGTTATTGATAACTGCTGCATCTGAGTTGCATCAAGTCAACCAACTTCTGGCACCTAGAAACAGGTATTTCAGCCCAGGATGAACGAACTACATTCCGCAGTTCCTGTGAATTTTTGGGTTTTGCTTCAGAAACTGCATTTTTAATGTCACCCCCACATGTTTTCCCCTTTCCAATCAACTTTTTAATCAAATTACGTTGTTCCTCCGAACAATGTTTGGAACGGCCCATTTTACGTATAGCAATTCAGAAGGAAATATATTTTATAACAATGTGTGAAACATTTGCTTCCCTTCTTCCTTAATAAAGGACAATTAATGGCACCTGTTTTTTCACAGAATGAATGAATTGTCTAAGTAAATTCCACACTGCTATTATTTTGAACACGCCCCTTTCAATGAATGAGTCAATTACTCAGAACAAGCAACGTGCATGTCATGACAGTTGGGTCTGTTGTTTTTCTATTACACTACTACATCAAGTAAATGATTTGCCATGCAGAAATATCATTACTACTAATAACAGTGGTTCATCAGGTTACTGATTTTGTACTGCTATTTCTTTGATCACCACTGTACATGGCTGGCCTAATTACAGCATCACATTAGGTATTTAGCAGACACCCTCATCCAGCTATCATTCTTTTTACATACAATCCATTTATACAGCTACGTAGGTTTACTGCTGCAATGCTGCAGGTTCAGTACTTTGCTCAGGGGTACAAGAGCAGCGCCCCCTATCCCCATAACCATTGTACTACACTGCTGACTGGTTCAATGTAAAAATTAAATGGCTGTGCATTTTACAGTAAAAGTCTGTAAAATAACGAAGGTACGATATTGTAAACAGCTGAAATGTAAATAATTTGATTATTTACGGTGACACACCATAATAGAGTGGATATACAACCCAGTTGGCAGTATTTTGCCGTAGGATTTACCTTTTTTTTTTTACATTGTGAGCTGTGGGTGCTGCAGTGCTTAAAAGTCAGCGAGCCATTGCTAATGTGTTGCGTTAAACATCCTGTACAATAAAAATGGCAATGACATCTTCAGATGGAAGAGCGGGTGGGGAGGTATGCTATTTTTGCTGATCACCACAAACTCGGCTAAACGATGCAGCGGACGTAGGGTTGATCGTTTAGTCGCACTTCAGAGGTCTACAAAAGGGCGAAATGGTGCAAGCTGGCTGGGTTCCCCCGACCACGTCTGTCGCAGTGCTGTTTCGACTGGGATTGCAGCTGGAATAATTTTTTTTGTTGTTTCTCGTTGTCCGGACCATCGCTTGATGAAACCATTATAGGAACTAGCTGCTCAACCTGAAAGCCCATAGTAAAAGTGTGATGGAAGCGGGAAATTAATCCCGAGTTAAAAAAACGTCTCTTGGAACGGTTAAAAGCTGCAGTCGTATGGGGAAAGGGGAACGGTTAAAAGCTGCAGTCGTCCCTTTCCCTTTCCCTTCCTCTTTTTCTCTTTCTCTCAATCTCTCTCTCCCTCTCTTTCTCTCTCTCTACCCCTTCCTCTCTTTTCTCTTTCTCTTTCTCTCCCTCTCTCTCTCATTCTCTCCCTCTCTCTCTCTCCCTCTTTTTCTCTTTCTCTCCCTTTCTCTCTCCCTCTTTCTCTTCCTCTCTCTCCCTCTCTCTCTCTTTCTGCTGAGTCAGTTGGAACAGAGCATCGTGTATTAAAAGATCCATAAACCTGTCACAACCCATATGGGGGTGGCATCCGTACCCCCCCCCCCCCCTCTTCTAGCCTAAGTGCTCGAATGATGCCTGTTGGAGATTAATGTGTAATAAAGGTGTAGGAGCGTTGTAATAGAGTTGTAATATAGCTGTAGTAAGAGATGTATTCAAGTTGCTCCTAATTTGGATAGTGTAAATGTCCAGTTTGTTTCCCCCCCCCCCCATAGAGTGCATTGGAAAACAGGGGGAAAATGAGAGAACATCAAAAGCAAGTTCAGGCTTCGATCTCTTGGGTAGCAGCCAGTCTTTCCCCATCACTGAAACGTCAGCACCTCGCACACTTAAACCCAGCTATTATAAAGAGAAATGGACCAGGGCAGTTATATGTGAATACAAAATAGATCCTTACCTGGGTAACTTCAACCTTATCTTTGACTCTGATCAAGGCCCCGTAACTATGAAAACATCAGTCTGCTCTTTGAATTAAGTGTGTTCATAAAGTTTTGTGTGCTCCAGAGATCCTTATTTTTTTGTGGGGGTTTAGTTTTTACTGGGTCCTTTTGGCTTTTGCGTAACACTTTACATTAAGTTTCGCCTATACCTGTGTAGTTGTATTGTCACTAATTTGGTAACAAGAGGTTATCACTGAGTAACTCCAATGGAGGTAACATGGAACAAGAGTTAGCGGTATTCATAATTACACATGTAAATATTTTGAAATATTTTATTTACACTCATAGGCCACATATTCATGATACACTACAAATAAACCTTGCCTGTTCGTTTCACCATGTGTCTTGATGATATGGAATGATTTCATTTTAGCAGGAGAGATGTAACAGGGCTGGCCTTGTTTCAAATGTGTAATTAAGAATACCACTACCTGCTGTTCCATGTTACCTATTGGAGTTACTCAGTAATAACCTCTTGTCACCAAATTGGTTACAATTTACCTACACAGGTATAGGTGCAACTTAATGTAAAGTGTTACCTTTTGTGTCACCAGCAGTCACGCGTATCATAAGCAGACTTTTACCTTCTTATACCTGACTGTGCTGCAGTTAAAAACATAAGTGCCATGTAACTGCCTGAAGGTCTGTTTACATGTTTTTCACTTTCACATCCATGTGCGTAATTACATGAAAGGCCTGATTCCTGGTATGATTTTTTTATTCAGTGAGAGGTTTTTTTTAGCTAGCATTTTTGCGACAGCATTAGGTTTAGAGGAGGGTGTAGTCTTACTTGCATAACCAGAGTACTTACACAAACGGCAAACTCCCATCCTGCGTTGTAACAGGATGTACATACACTACAATTTACATATTAATTACACAGTAATGACAGTATAATTACCAAGCAATTTACTTAACCCTCATATTATGTTGAAATTTTATGATGCCTTTTATGTTTGGGGTCAAATTGACCACAAAATGTTAAACTGACACAACTATTGGAATAGAAAAATTCCAATAGAATTTGGAATAGAAAAATGTTGACACTTTCTGTGTAACCTTTTGTGTGTCTCCCAATTAACTCGCCTTTTATCCCTAAATATAAAAAAATATGTGATGAAACACAAATAAAATGTTTTTGTTTTATTATAGAGCCTGAGGTAAGTGAAAGTTTCTGAAGTTTAAAACCTGTACGGGAAAGTGGCATTAAAAAATAAATAATGTTGCATATTTTTTTACATTTTATACAGCTACCCCACAAGTTGGTGCAGGATTTTGAAAACATAGAATTATTTTCATTACGTGTTTACTATTTAATCTCAACAAATTAGGAAAAATCATATTGTGTCAAGGGGAAAAAGTAAGGTTAACTGGTTTTTAAGAGATGTCAGACACTGAATCGAGTCAAATTGACCCCAAAGATAATATGAGCGGAAATAGGTTAGGTTAATATGAAGTGTTAGTGTTAGATCCCTCACATGCAGGCTTAGCAGAGTGTTAAAGACGTCCCTGCGAAGATGGCTACTATGGCCGTAACATCAAAGGCCATCTTTAGTTGAAAGAGCCGGAGCCCATCTGCACAGGTGCACAGGAGTACGGCAGAGAGATGTCTAAATTTAGCTGCGCAGGTAGGCAGGCTGTTCCGTGATCAGTGGGAGAGAGACGTCGCTGTCGGCACAGATCCCGCTCATCGCCGGGGAGATCAGAGAGCACTGACTGTGAGCACCAAACCAATCTTTTCATTTAAAAAAAGTAAATTTTTCCTGCTAAATGGCAAATCACTGAGAGTCTTCTGCTCATCATACCAGTTCTAGAGACACACGTGTGTCACGCAATGGTACCGGCTTAAAACATTTAACATTAAGGTTGCGGGTCCCCGTTTGGGGTGCCTCCTTCCGAGTTGTGCACCCTGAGGGCATGGCAAAGAGGCGGACACCCAAAACGGTACCTTCCGAGATCTGGACCCCTTCCGAGTTTTGGACCCCGAGGGCATGAATATTTTGTCTGTAAAAAGCAAGAATGGTTAGATTTACATGCTCACCAATAGCCCGATTATTGGGCATAATCAGTTTATGACAGTATTTAGATTTTTGCGTACATGTGGATATAAGTAATGTGATTCCTCCAATAGCCACGTTTATGAATTTTGCCATGATCGGCGTATGCTCATCGGAAACAGTGTACAGCTTGTTCTGGAATCTTCCACTTCTGCCTGACATGGGAAAATTTTAAAATACGAAAGAAATTTTAGTTAAAAATCGTACCACAAAAATCTAATTGTCTTAATCGGGTTTTGAATACGTCGATTATAACCTTATCTGATAATCAGATAAAGGTGTTTACACAATCATTTCAATAATCAGAGTATTGCCATAATTGGGGTAAGATTGGAGTGTTATTAGTGTGCATGTAAACGCACCCATTGTGTGAGTGCAAATACATTTGCTTTATTTCTGGCTCTTTAAGTATGCTCCCATTCACAATTGTGGGTGTGAAGACTGCTGGAGCTTTTATACACATTGGCTGAGTGCCATTAATTTGTCAACAATCCTGCCAACAACTAGGATCTGGGCCTCTCTCTTTCTTTCTCCCTCCCTCTCTCCCTCTTTCTTGCTCTCTTTCTCTCCCTCCCTCTTTCTCTCTCTTTCCTTCTTTCCATCGGCTCTTCTCAGGACTCGCGTATCTTCCTTTTCCTTCCTTTACTGTATATCCTGTGTCTACTTTTTCTGGTTCTTCAATTTTTTTCGCTCAAATTTGAAATGTAGGGTGAGACGTGTGATGTTTGGGGTGCTTATGGATGTGACACTTTTTTCTGTGTGGGGAGGGATGGGTGTGGCTACAGAACCTGTGGGGGTGGGGGGGTGGGGCAGGTTTCAGTGGAGTGTTTGTAGTCTAAGAAATACATATAAATCCTCACACGGGGTCAGTGTATTGGGAGAATTATGCCTCTATATTCTTACATGTGGAGTATTATGTTATGAGCCCGAATATGGACTGGACTCAAACGCACGACTCAGACACAGGAATGCCAATACTCAGATATTTATTTGCTTGACCAGGGAGTATTCCTAAAGCATGGGAAAAAAGGCAAACAGTTAAAGTTCCAAGCCGGAACTGGACTTGCAAACAAGGCAGACAATGTTCCAAGCCAGAACTGGACTTTACGACAGACAGATAGACAATAAATTATGCTTCGACACACCTCCTGAAGCATAGGGAGAACATACAAGACGGACAGTCCGGTTAATGGGGTCAGCAGGAGAGCTGCAGGGACAGTGGTGTGGAGCCCAGGCAGGACGCAGGCGTAGCAGCCTGCCAGCGGCAGTCGACAGCACATCAGCAGCAACCGTAGCACTGGCAAAGAGCGGGCACCACTGCAGAGTGGTGAACAGGAGCTCTGGCTGTTGGCACAACGTCAGATGGGTGGCGGGGAACCGCAACACAGGCAAGGATAGCAAACGACTGCAGGCTGGCAGACAGGAGCAGACAAAGTTAGTACATCTGAATATCTGTGTGGAAACTCGCTTACACGGCTTTCTGAGGGCATTTTTCTGCTCAGCACTGTTTATACATGTGGCCCCAGGTTTAACAAAAATAGATTTATTAAACAAGAATACTAACAGTTACATTCTACGAAACAGTGTCGTGTGCGTATATGAGCATTTGTGAGGGTATGCATATGTGTGTGTGCGTGTGTCGGACTGTCGGTGTGTGCCACGTGCATTCAGGGAACAAAGGAATCACGTGGAGTAAGCTAAGCTAGCTCAGGCTATGAGCAGTTATAGTGGTTATAGTGATTTCAAATCTAACGTTACTATACACAACTTCACGCAATTCGGTCAGGAAATACAGTTAACCATCTCCATTAAGATAAAATGTGACCACATCACACAAATGTTAGTAAATGTTAGGATAGAGGAGCAAACCATGAGGCCTGCTGTGGTTAGTTAAGAGTACTACCACATTAGCTATAAAACGATAAGCCAGCCGGCTAGCTTGCTAGCCAGCGCAACAAGTTTTTACAGTTATTATTATCACACAAAGTCAAGGGAATACAATCAGATTACCGATAAACAATTCAGACTAAAATCCTAAACTATGCCTGGGATGTTTGATCAGTCTTACTGAGGTCTGCGGTGAGTTGATTACAGCTGGCTTGTCCGTGAGGTGGATGGCCAGAGCGCCTTTGGTCTTTCTAATTCTGGTTGGGATTTCTGCTGGTTGGCCCGGCGACATCTTCTGGTTTGCGTCTTTGTCCATGGGTCGGAAGCTAACCATTGGAGGTATTAGCTCAGTTCACGTTTTATGGTTAGATGGCGGTAGGCAAACTAACCCGTCTCTTGCGTGTCTCTCTACGGCCTTTCTGCAGCTCTATCCAGCTGTGTTGCTGACACAAAGCAAAATGGAATTGATTACTACCTTTGTGCAGCTGTGTTGCTGACACAAAGCAAAATGGAATAGACTACTATCTTTGTGCAGCTCTGTTGCTGACACGAAAGAGAGCAATACAAAATGGGGAAGGCAGACTTCTGGAATTCTTCAGTCTTATCTGTTTGAATTTTATGACCCTTAGTGTCGTGTATTTCCAAGTGACATGATTGGATCAATAACTACGGCTGTCACGCCGGGACCGTGTTGTAAACTTCACTTGTGTTGCCTGTGGAATGAATGTAAATGTAGTCTGTTGTCCATAGCTAGCTAGCTACTGCAATGGCAGAGGTAACGAAGCACAAGTACAGCGAAGCAAAACAACAAGCCTACAGGGCTCAGTGGAAAAAAAACCTTGGAATTTTCCTCGATGGTGACAGATGAAGTTCACCAAATGGATGAAAAGCGATGCAGAGCTGGCATGTTTTCTGTTGGACCTGTAAGTAACGTAACCTCTAGCTAGCCAGCTTGCTACGTTAGGTAGGTAGATGGCCTGAGTCGGGTACAAGGGGCCAAGACTGGGCTTTCGTTGTTTAATCTCAACTGTTTGTACAAACCGGCTGCGAAAAAGACTTCCGGAGCCTCAATTCAGTTTTTACGAGGCCGTGGGAAGGCAATGGGTGACGTCACAGTGACTTTGTGTCATGGTTTCTCAGCCTGCTTTTCCCTTTTTGACCACTTCCCTGGGGAGCGCTCGTGTTGCGTCTCTTCTCTTGGTTTCTTTGTCCGTTTCGTGTTTTTGGGTTTGCTACTCAGTGTATTCACCTGTTCTGTAGTTCCTGTCATTATTTAAACCTTGCGTCACCTGTGTTAGACGCTTCCATATTGCCAATCTTTTGACAAGGAAAGCCGGTAATTTGCGGGTTATTGCGGACATTAAGCGTCGACCGTATCACCTCAACGTGTTGTGGTTCCACGGGACAAGGGTGCATGTGTTCAAGAGTTTGTTAGAAACTTAGAATAGGCTAGTCGTTTCTATCATGTCTCTTTTTTTCACCCCTGTCTTCTGTCTTTGACAGATTGTCTTCTCCGTCTCTATTACCTCTTGTTTATGTGTTTCGGCTCCCTCGTTGTGAGCTATAGGGTTTTTCGTTGTTGTTTGCTTTAATATCTAGTTAAGAGTTTTTTCGCCCTCTTCGGGCCGCTTTGAGTTGTAGCGGTATCTCTCCTGGTGTGGAGAGTTATTATTTGTTTGTAGTATTGTTATTCCCTGTTTGCGGGGTTTCCCTCCCGCTTTGTGGTGTTCAGTCGAGCACTTTCTGACCCCCTACTGTCGCGTCTGGTTCCTCGTTCCCACGCTACCCCTTACAGAATATGGAAGCCAGTATAGAGGTACCAGCGACAGTCGCTAATCTAGGGCAAATCCTCACAGCGCAGGAGGTGGTTATCTCCGGCCATGAGGAGGGCATTAGGGCTCTTCAAGCCTCCGTCCAAGCCCTACACACCCAGCAGACGCAGTTCACCAGCCAGCTGCATTATCAGGGAGACGGGCTGCGTGAATTGGTGGACAGCATTCGCACATTAACGCTGACTATTACGTCCCCCCCGGTTACTTTACCTTCAATCCCGGTAGCACAAGCACCAAGTTCGGTGGTATTTATTCCTCCTGATCCCGCAGTGATTCCCGTCCCACGCGAGCTCAGGGAGCCTAAATTACAGCTCCCGCTTCGCTATGGAGGAGCGACCGGTAAGTGTAGGGGTTTTTTGATGCAGTGTTTAATTTTTTTTAAATCACAACCCTCTCGGTTTTCGACCCAGGATTCCCGAGTGTCGTTTATTTTCTCCCTTCTAACAGACACGGCCCTCGCTTGGGCGGATCCCTTAATCAGAGCATCTTCCCCCGTGATGTCCACTATGGAAGGGTTAGTAGAGGAGATGGCGTCGGTGTTCGACCATGACGTTTCCGGTCAGGAGGCAGCTATGCGACTGACCTATCTTCGTCAGGGTTCCGACACGGTGGCGTCATTTTCCATTGCTTTTCGAGCACTCGCAGGGGAGACTGGGTGGCCTGACGGACCGCTTAGCGCTCTTTTCCTTAAAGCACTTTCTGATCCCGTTCGTGATGCCCTGTCTTCGCTCGAACCGCCCACTTCATTCGGTGCGTTAGTGTCTACGGCGATCAGGATTTTTATTTTTATTTTTTTTTTATTTTTTTTGAATATTGTATTTTTATTTTCAGATTAATTGTAACAAAATATACAAATTACGTAACAAAAATTACAAAACACACAACACCCAAGAAGTCCCAATCCCCAACCCTCCCTACAAAAATAGAAAAACAAAAACAAACAAAACAAAAAGTCAGTGCTGGAATGAAACAGAGACACTACATCAACAGTGTTGTTGGAATTTCAGAGGATAACCAGAAACCAGAATCACAACCCTATGGTGGTGTCACTGATGTGTCAATGTACTCTAGGTAAGGCTGCCAAATTTTCAGAAAGGTGTTATAACCTTTCCTGAGATTATATGTGATCTTTTCAAGAGGAATACAACTATTTATTTCCGAATACCATCTATCAATGGGGACAGGGGAGTCAGATTTCCACGTCACTGTTATGCATTTCCTGGCCACGCACAAAGCAATTTCCATAAATTTAATCTGAAAGGTAGTTAAAGAATGACTGACACTCGTAAAATTCCCCAGTAAGCAATACGGCGATCAGGATTGATAATCGGATTAGAGAGAGAGAGAGAGAGAGAGTCGCTGGGTCACGCAGTGGTCAGTCCTCTATTGGTGTGCCCCGTTCGGTGGTTGTTCCGGTTTCCTCATTTTCTGAGGAGCCCATGCAGGTTGATGGGACGACAGTACAGGATTCCAGGTTCACCAAGCCGAGAGTGGCGTGGTGTCGTTATTGTAAACGTGCGGGGCATTACAGAGATAAATGTCCTAAGCTAGCGGGAAAAGAGGAGTCTCGCTAAGGGAATCGAGGTCCTTAGTGAGACATAATCATAATTCTCCTCGAACTTTAGTATCAGTACAGCTGAGTTGGAATATGCATTCCACCAGCTGTATCGCTTTTATTGATTCCGGATCAGTCGAGTCCCTTATGGACATTAAGTGGGCTAGGGAGCAGGGGATTCCCTCAGTTTCACTTTCCGTTCCTCGGTTAGTAACTGCTCTTGACGGTCGTCCTTTGGGTACAGGCTCTATCCAGCGGGTTACCAGCTCCTTAACACTGTCTGTTTCGTTACAGGATCATACGGAGCGTATTCAATTTTTTTTAGTGGATTCTCCCACATATCCACTCGTTCTGGGACACTCATGGTTGGCTCAGCACAGGCCCAATATTAACTGGGGAGCAGAGGGTTCGGTTATTCTCCGCTGGGGTTTTCAGTGCAGACACCACTGTTAGAAAAATAAAATACTTAGATCTGGCGGATTACTCCGCTCTTTTTCCGATCACAGTTCTGACAGCGAGCAGGAGGAGAGTGTTCACCGTGGTGCTCACGAGGCAGTAGCGTCATCTTGCGATACCAAGGGAAGTCTTGCTTGGGACTCGTTCGCTGACGGTCTTAATGTGTGGGAGGAGGAGGGATCTCCTTCTGAGATCGATTGGGACAGTCCAGGCGATGCGGAGTCAGATTTGGAAAGTGTCCGGGTGGGCGGAGCTATTCAGTTTTCGTTGCCAGCTAATGTTCCCCAGCAGTACACAGATCTGGCGGAGGTGTTTAGTAAGCAGCGCGCCATTTCCCTTCCTCCTCATAGGCCGTATGATTGCGCCATCGACCTATACCCTGGCACGATCCCTCCCAGGGGAGCGTTGTATTCTTTATCAGCTCCTGAAAGTGCTGCTATGAAAACTTACATAGAGGAATCGTTAGCCAATGGATTCATCAGACCTTCCACATCGCCGGCGGGGTCCGGTTTTTTCTTTGTTAAGAAAAAAGACGGGAGTCTTAGGCCATGTATTGATTGCAGGGGACTTAATGCGATAACTGTTAAGAATCGTTATCCTCTCCCTCTTATGAATTCGGCATTTGAACGCCTCCAGGGGGCGTCTATTTTCACAAAACTTGATTTACGCAGCGCTTACAACCTCGTTCGCATTCGGGAGGGAGACCAATGGAAAACTGCGTTTAACACCCACTCGGGACACTATGAGTACCAGGTGATGCCGTTCGGGCTCACTAGCGCCCCCTCAGTTTTCCAGGCGTTAGTGAACGATGTGTTAAGAGAGATGCTTGAGAAATCAGTGTTTGTGTATATTGACGACATTTTAATTTTTTCTCCTGATATTTCCAGTCACATTCGCCATGTCAGGCAGGTTCTTAATGCTCTGCTCAAGGCTCAGCTGTTTGTAAAGGCAGAGAAGTGTGTTTTTCACACGAAATCAGTGTCGTTCCTGGGATTCATTGTGGCTGATGGCAAGGTTCAAATGGACCCAGAGAAAGTCTCGGCTGTTAAGAATTGGCCCACGCCATCCTCTCTCAAACAGGTTCAACGTTTTTTAGGCTTTGCTAATTTTTATCGTAGGTTTATTCGGAATTTCAGCGCGGTAGTTGCTCCTATTACAGCGCTCACAAAAAAAACCTCTTCTCGGTTTATATGGAACTCGAGGGCCGAAGCGGCATTTTCTGACCTCAAAAAACGTTTCACGTCCGAACCTATTCTTGTCACGCCTAACCCTTCCCTTCCGTTTGTAGTAGAGGTAGACGCGTCTGAGTTAGGAGTAGGAGCCATTCTCTCCCAGCTATCCCCTATTGACCACAAAATGCACCCCTGTGCTTACTTTTCTCGCGCATTAACACCTGCCGAGAGAAATTATGATGTGGGGGACCGGGAGCTTTTGGCGGTCAAAAGGGCGCTTGAGGAGTGGCGTCACTGGCTTGAAGGGGCGGAGCATCCGTTCACGGTGTGGACGGATCATAAAAACTTGGAGTACGTGCAGCTAGCCAAGAGGCTTAATTCTCGCCAAGCCCGGTGGGCGTTATTCTTCTTGCGCTTCAACTTCCTGCTCACGTATCGCCCCGGCTCCAAGAACGTGAAGCCAGATGCCCTTTCTCGCGTCTTTGATCATTCGGACAGGGCTTCTGTTCCTGAATTTATCATTCCCGCCGACCACATTGTTGCTCCGGTTATTTGGGCCGTTGAAGCTGCAGTGCAAAGGGCGCTGCGCTCCGATCCAGGGCCTGGAGGGGGGCCACCTCACTGTTTGTTCGTTCCACTGAGGCTTAGGTCCCGTGTATTACGATGGGGGCACACTTCACAATTAGTTGCTCATCCGGGCGTTCACCGCACAAAAGAGTTTCTTGCTCGGCGGTTTTGGTGGCCCAGTCTGGAGAGGGATGTTCGGAGTTTTGTTGCAGCTTGTCCGGTATGTGCCCGCAGTAAGGGTTCACATCTCCCACCCTCGGGGCTTTTGCGCCCTCTTCCCATTCCCAGCCGTCCTTGGAGTCACATCGCCCTCGACTTCGTCACCGGGTTGCCTATGTCACTGGGTAAGTCGGTGATCTTAGTCGTGGTGGATCGCTTCTCCAAGGCGGCTCATTTTATTGCTTTGTCTAAACTGCCATCAGCGTCTGAAACTGCGCAACTTATGATAGATCACGTCTTCCGGCTACACGGGTTGCCGTTGGATGTGGTTTCTGATCGCGGTCCTCAGTTCGCGGCCAAGTTCTGGCACACATTCTGTTCTCTGCTTGGTGCCTCTGTCAGTTTGTCGTCTGGCTTCCATCCTGAGACTAATGGCCAGACCGAGCGCACTAACCAGACACTGGAGAACACTCTGCGTTGCCTAGCAGCCTCTAATCCTACTTCCTGGAGTGCACACCTGGCCTGGGCTGAGTATGCCCATAATACGTTGCGCAACGCATCCACGGGGCTCTCGCCTTTCGAGGCTCAACTGGGGTATCAGCCTCCACTATTCCCTGAGCTTGAGAAGAATGTTGAGGTCCCCTCCGTGGCATCTTTTATTCGGAGGTGTCGTTCTGTGTGGAGGCGGGTGCGCACTGCGCTTCAGCACGCTGATGCTAGACACAAGGTGGCAGCTGACAGACGACGTCGCCCTGCTCCCGCATTCAGGGTAGGGCAACGCGTGTGGCTCGCTACGCGGGATCTGCCGTTAAGGGTGGAGTCTCGCAAACTCGCGCCCCGTTTTATTGGGCCATTTAAGATTATTCGGCGCATAAATCCTGTTACGGTGAGATTACAGCTCCCCCGTACTATGCGTATCCATCCCACTTTTCATGTCTCCCGGCTTAAACCTGTCCTTATTAGCCCGCTGGCCTCCGCGGAGAAGCCACCGCCACCTCCTCGGATGATAGAGGGGGGTCCAGTGTACACGGTCCGGCGTATTCTAGCCGAGAGACGGGTCGGGAGAGGTTTTCAATTTTTAGTAGATTGGGAGGGTTATGGCCCAGAGGAGCGTTGTTGGGTTCCCTCCAGAAACATCCTGGACCCTCAACTTATCAGGGATTTCCGGGGTCGCAGGCTTGAGGGATTGTCTGGGGTCGTCCCTTAGTGGGGGGGTCCTGTCATGGTTTCTCAGCCTGCTTTTCCCTTTTTGGCCACTTCCCTGGGGAGCGCTCGTGTTGCGTCTCTTCTCTTGGTTTCTTTGTCCGTTTCGTGTTTTTGGGTTTGCTACTCAGTGTATTCACCTGTTCTGTAGTTCCTGTCATTATTTAAACCTCGCGTCACCTGTGTTAGACGCTTCCATATTGCCAATCTTTTGACAAGGAAAGCCGGTAATTTACGGGTTATTGCGGACATTAAGCGTCGACCGTATCACCTCAACGTGTTGTGGTTCCACAGGACAAGGGTGCATATGTTCAAGAGTTTGTTAGAAACTTAGAATAGGCTAGTCGTTTCTATCCTGTCTCTTTTTTTCACCCCTGTCTTCTGTCTTTGACAGATTGTCTTCTCCGTCTCTATTACCTCTTGTTTATGTGTTTCGGCTCCCTCGTTGTGAGCTATAGGGTTTTTCGTTGTTGTTTGCTTTAATATCTAGTTAAGAGTTTTTTCGCCCTCTTCGGGCCGCTTTGAGTTGTAGCGGTATCTCTCCTGGTGTGGAGAGTTATTATTTGTTTGTAGTATTGTTATTCCCTGTTTGCGGGGTTTCCCTCCCGCTTTGTGGTGTTCAGTCGAGCACTTTCTGACCCCCTACTGTCGCATCTGGTTCCTCGTTCCCACGCTACCCCTTACACTTTGTCCATATTTTTATACAGTTTATGGTCGGGTACTGTTTGTATCAAATTCTGGGCAAGGTTGAGGATGGAGGAGGAGACTTCTTTGGTTGTAAACACAGAACCACTGTAAGACTAAAAATCCTGCGTACTAAGCCTTTAAGAGAGGTAAATAAACAGTCACCACTGGCAGATCCAGAGTGTTTTCCAGAACTTTCCCAGAACTCCGCCCCCTCCCCTGTTCATAGTATGAATGTGTGCATGGTGTTTACATGCCCTGTTGGTTTTCCGTGTTTGGCTATAGAGACTCCATATGTCGGAAAGCATGTTCCCGGCTGGCCACAGATGGCGGCGCTTCTCATTAGCGAGGCGGCTACGGCTAGCAGGGTATTTACCGCGATCGGGACAGGCCTTCACGCACAGGGAGCACCTGCAGAGTTCAAAGCAGAGTGACATTACAATGGATGTGCATGCTGGTTCAGTGAAGAATCTTCACTCCGTCTCCATGGTTACAGCAGCTGTGTATGTATCACAAACGCTATATGCATGCATGCTACACCACATGCATACCAGAGGTGGAAAGTCTAGGGGTCAGAAAGTAAAAGTCCTGCCATGTGTTTCTTCCACCCATGAACTCTGCCAGCTGATTTCACTAATTAGTTCGACCTCCAGGCTCAAGAATTGTGCTGATTTGAGTAAATCCAGCTGATTGGAACAAAATACTGGGGAGGACTTTTACTTTCTGGACCTGGACTCTACACCTCTGATGCATACACACACACACACACACACACACACAGTGTCATGTCTGTAGTCTAATTGGCTTGGCACCTCACATGGTAATGATGTCATAGAGCAGGAAGTCCTTTTTCATCGCTAATTGGGTATCTGTCATCACACAGTGGGGAAGAAGAAGAAGAATATTTAATATTTCCTGTTTCTCACCATAATGGCACTTCCACTTGATTTTACAGTACAGAAGGTTTGTAACGAACCCTTGGGTGTCCGCACACTTGTTGCAGTCTGTTGTCAGAAAAAAAAGGTTTGCCTTACCTAAATGGCTCAAATGTCAAATTCAACCTTTGCTGTAAGCTTGATCAGTTGTAATCCTTGTGGGTCGTACTGTGAGTGACAGAGTTGTACGGGAGCCCACCCAGAGTCTTTGTAGATATGCAGTATCTGTATCTAGTCATTAAATAACATGTTGAGTCTGGTTGAGAAAGCCGGGCTGTGTACATTCATATACACTGTAAAAACACCCCGTTAAAAAAAAAAAAAACAGCAGCAACGTTGCCAGTGAAAAATCATATAATTAATGGAAAAGTCTATATAAAAACTGTTATTTAACTGTTTAAATCCTGTTATTTTATGGGCTGGCTGTTAAATAACGAGTAATTGCCGTTATTATAGGTGACGGGTTTCGAAAAGACAGTCAAATCCTGTTAACGTTTCAAAACAAATAATATTTTTATAGTGTAATGTTGTTATGAGTTAATAGTTTATAACAGGTCCAAGAGTAATGTTGTGTTGGAGTCATACAAAATGTACCCAATAAGGATCACTTGTGGGATCTATCCAAGAAAAGGGAGTACTGATGTACTCTTTATGTGATCCTGCCTTTTAGGACCTGTGGAAGTGAGGAAGGAGGGGCTTGAGGCGCAGATTAACCGCTTGGCCGAACTGATTGGACGGCTGGAGAACAAGGTAGGTCCAACAACCCCCCCTACCCTACCTCAACTGAAACCGTCTCCCAAATCCCTGAAGGAAAGGCCGTTGCATTTTCCTTTTTGTATAATACGGTCTGTCAATATCGTTCTCTAATTGCAGGTGCATTTTTTTTTAATCCTACTTCTTGCAATAAATCTGCTCAGAGTTCATTCAGTTTAAAAAAAAATCTACATCAGGTTATTAGTTCCGATAAGAATTCAATGTAATCATACCTTCACAGACCCTGATCTGACATAAGGAGAGCTTCTTTTCACACTGTAGTGTTCCTGCTAAGCCACCGCAGGTCTGCCAGGCCAGAGGGGGCGCTGTTTGGTGACAATGTAATTTCCCTGAGAAAGAGAAACCATCGGCCTCCGTAAAGGCTCTGGGCATCGCTTATCTTAGGAAATCTTTTTGGGCTACCCAGTAATCTTCTCCTTGATTATTGTTATTACTTTGTCTCAGTGTGGAGAGAAAGAGAGAAAGAGAGATTGAAACAAAGGTATCCGTTGTAGAGCCTTGACACAAAATCATGCCAAAAATCTAATCTATTGCAGTCTCTCTATCTCTTTTGTATGTGCTTCTCATTGTTACACACACACATGCGCGCGCACACACACATACACACATGCACACACAATCCCTCGCACACAAGCACACACACAGAAACATGCACTCTTTCAGCCAATGAGAGTGGTGGATTAATTGGGCCTTTCTTGTAGGCAGGATGCTTTTCTTACTGCAACTAAAAATACCACTTTTGGCCATAGAAGACATTTTGGCTCTGCTGAGTGGCCAGTTGCTAAAATAAAAAGGAGGAAAGAGGCTACCACACCCCAGACTCTCACGCTCAAAACATAGTTCCACAAGCAGACACAATGCAATTTAAATCACAGTATCACACAGGTCACTGATCTGCAGGATTTAGTGGGGCACAATATCACTTTGGCATAGGAGCCTGCATAAGAGCGTTTGCCAGACAAATTAATATCAATATATAGAGTTTTAGGATGCATGTTAAGCGAGGTTCTGTTGTCAGATGAGACCCAGTCTTAGAATTTTTTCATAAAGATGTCTCAGGAATAGCCTGGTGTGAACCAGGCATCAGCAGGCCAGTTTGTGTGGACTGACCACACAGCAGAACTGTATTTACCATTGACTGGGCTTAATCCAAGCACTACATTCTAAGCCTCCCTCTTGCATGTATTACGGCACCCAACATTATGTTATATACATAAACTTTATGTGTATATATGAACTGCTTCTATTGGTTGTGACAATGAGGTCCTGGCACCAGCTCAGCTAAAGCTGTATGCTTGCACTTATGCAAGTTGCCCTAGATGGGAGCATCCATCATGCTAAATGCCTACATGTAGTGTAATGGGTGCACACATCTAACAGGGGACTAGTGCCATGCTTCAGAGCCTGGTTTGTTGTGTGTGGCGATTGGATGTGTGCATTCGGATGGAGGAGTTACGGCTCCTGAGGGCCACGTTCGGCTCCCGTTCTCAGACAACAGAGCAGGTTGCAGCAAGTTTTTAACATTTTAATTGCAGTGCAGTTGGTGGAGCGGTGTGCTGTACTGGAGAGCGTCAGTGTTCATCTCAGGAATGATGAGCAGGAATGAAGCAGAAGGTGTGCCCTCAAAATAAATAAAAAAGATTGATTTTACTGGTAAGCAGGTTGTGATCCACAAAACGACAAAAAATCTAAATTTAAATTAAGACCACAATTAAGGCCCCATCTAATCATGTCGTCCTCACCTACTGTCAACAGCCTGCACCAGACACACACAATGGCTTATCCTTTCAAAACTAGAGCTTTTGCAACAATAATGAGTTCTGGTGTGAATAAAATGGCTTTTGTGTGTAGAGCTAAGTAACAGAGGCATTTTTTTCCCAATGCAATATTGTTCACACACCAATCAGTTACGATGTTCTGAGAATTGTGTGAATTTCTCAACAGTTATAATTTCTGTGGCCTACGTGCCGTTGACTCCTCTCTGCAGCTTCGATAAAGTGTGTGTGTGTGTGTGGGGGGGGGGGGGGGGGTGCAGGGGTGCATGACTTGTTACGGCGGCCCTCCGCCTGTGGAACGTTCTGGAGTGACGAGGCAGTTAAAAGCAACTCTGCAGAATACAGAGTTTCTAAGTGCCACTAGGGTCACATTGCTTGTCCATTTATTAAGCAACCCCCACCCAGTCTCACCTGCTACTGTACCCACCCAGTCTCACCTGAAACTGTACCCACCCAGTCTCACCTGCAACTATACCCACCCAGTCTCACCTGCAATTATACCCACCCAGTCTCACCTGCAATTATACCCACCCAGTCTCACCTGCAACTATAGCCACCCAAGCTTCACACATTGGACACGTTGTACTTCTAGTATATAAAATGTTTGTCAATTTTGTGAGCGTCAAAATATGCCTATGTTTGACATTTATTTCGAAACGGAAGGAATCATGGCTAGAGGTCTGGTATAAAAATGTAGGGGGAAATGAGCCCTTTCAATTGGCACAATTTGTTTTCACCAACTATCCGGTGTAGTACAATGATTAAGGAACTGAGTTTGTAACCCAGTTCGGTTGCAGGTTCGATTCCTAGGTAGGACACTGCCGTTGTACCCTTGAGTAAGGTACTTCACCTGCATTGCTTCAGTATATATTCAGCTGTATCAATGGATACTATGTATAAATGCAAAATGCTGTGTAGGTCGCTCTGAATAAGAGCGTCTGCTAAATGTCTGTAATGTAATGTAATCCCACATGGTGATATGAACCTTCAAAGAAAGTACAAAAATGTACTTTCTATGATTTCACGGAAAACTGATTATATTTACATGCTACTAATGCCTGCTTGTATTAGTCTAGGTCACAGACATTAAACTGGTGCAGTTTGAACATTGACTATGATATATCCCATGATATTGGTGGCCAAAGTTAGTTGTAGAAAAAATTGACGAACGAAAGTGAGATTTTGGCTTGAGATTGTGAGAAGTGTTATGGATGTAAAATAGGTCTGATTGCGGTTTTGAATACGACTCTAATGTATCATTGAGCCTGGAAAACTTCATGTGGCTAGCACCTTTAGTTATGAAGCTATGAGGGCTCAGAAATTACTAAAAATATTATGCAATTTAAAAAGAGCCAGAATTTGAGCTACCCCTAGGTACTTCAAGGGGCCATAACTCGCAATATATCCATAGTATAAAGATTTTGAGGGGGTCAGGTAGGAAGCTTTGATGGAATGACCCATATACAATATTACCATTTGTTCAATGCATAGAGATGCCCCTTTTCCCCATTCTCCAAGTTTCTGTGATGCTCACACCTGGGATTATATGGCTGTAAATAGAATAATACCTAAATAGGCAAGGATTTACCAAATTTGGAATCTGTGCGAAGGGGTTAAAAAGCTCATATATGCTAATGAAGCAAAACTTTCTTGACTTCAGACTAATGGCTTACCTTTCAAAATAAGAGCTTTTGTGATAATAAACAGCTGTTTTCTGTTGAGCTATATTAAGAAGGCATTTGTTAACAACGGAATATTATCAGAGGAAGAACCCTTCAACCGCACAAAATATAAAAAATAACCTGCCTGTTTGCTCAAGTACTCTACCGGCTGTATTACATGCCCCTACACTTAAAAAAGCTTGTAGATGCTAACGAGGCGAGACCTCCTTGACATCAGACCACAGTGACTCATAAAGATGATAAAGGTATTTTTTTCCATATAAACCTGCTGGAGGTTCAAATGCATGACTATCTTTATGAAGATCAGAATGCCGTTGAACCTTTTGCAGTGGGGCTGCTGGAAGGTGTAGGCCTGAGATTCAAGATGTGGAGTGTGATTAACCCAAAACATGATTTAATATTCCATACAGTCAAGGGCTAAGCATTTTTATGCAAAGCATGTGTTATTACAAATAATACATTCATGTAGCCATTATTGTTTATTTAATTAGCAAATATTTAGAAAATTAAAAAGTGACATTTGTTTTGGTATGGTCCAGCACACAGAAAAAGGGAGTGTGCTTTCAATTGTTATATTTCGGTATAATCAAATATCTGCTGCTTCGGCAATATGGCACTTGAAAATGAAAATAAACCACGTTTTGAATTTAAAAGTTTGACTAAGAAAAATAATTCATTTTAATTATGCTTTATTACATTTTATTTATTTAGTACAGACAGTACAGACTATTGCAGAATGATTTACTGACTCAGCAAGACATGATGCATGAGAGCACATTATGCTTCCTGTGTTATTAATATGTATGCTTACATTATGCAGTGGCAATAGATACATATTCACATGAGTACATACATATTACTGTAAAAAAAGGAATACAAAATTATTATATTATTTGATCCAAGTTGAAGTCGGTAGTTAGTGAAAGATCAGGACGGGTGAAATGTGGTCTATGTGGAGAACGTCTCTCATAGGAACTGACTGACTGCATAGTTCATGGTTAAAAAGCTACAAATGTAGATGTTCAGATGAACGGAAGGTGGCTAACCTTCTGTACTAAGGCTGCTAGTTTAGCTGTGAGATAGGTTGACTGGACAGCCAAATGTTGTAACTTTCTAGAGCATTATTAAACGTTGTTAATGATATTTCAGTGGTGATTCTTCAGCTTATGCACTAAGGTTTCGGTTAGTACGAAAAATCCTCATTCTGGCTAAGAAAATGGGGAGCATACAATAGTATGGCGAAAAAGAATGATGTTCCTTCCATGATTACATCATACACAAAGTGGTTCATTAGGATTTTGTCTATGTTCTTGCACCTGGTGAGTAACTTCTGCTTTTCTGGACAAATGCTCCTCAGACGCTCAACTACATTTGACATTTCATCTAAATAGTGTTTACGCTTTTTAGCAATCTTATCGGTATATTTTTCCCAGTTTTTTTCTAACAGTCGTTCCTGTGGTAAGTCTGCTCCCATTCGGACCTGGTGGATCATCATGTGCTGATGAAACGCGAGGCCGTGGATGAATATCTTCCACTCTGTCCAACTGCTGTTTTTTGAGCTGACTGTCCTCTCAAATTGGCTGACCAGTGAGTGGTTGAGTCTTTGTTCGTAGCGGTCGGTCTCCTCCTTCATGCGCTGGGGGTCGTTGGCGATCAGCGGGACTAGTTTCAGGTAGTCGTTGATGACGGTCCCGATCTCTGAGCTGTTGCCGTTCTTGTGTGCTCTGAAAATTTGGTGGATGAAATGGGTGGTCCCGGTCTGGTTCTTGGCCTGCTGGGCCAGGATGTCGAACAGGAGGGACAGAGCCAGGGCCACCACACCCACGCCCCCCTGCATCACCTTTCCGCTCTCTCCCAGAGTGGCCCGCAGGCTGTGGTTGAATGTGCCAAGCTGCTCTGGAGAGAGGGAGTGGCGCACGTCCATGTAGTGGGAGCTCAGGTGAGCCGATGAGTTGGTGGAGAGGTAGCCGGTGAACACACCGTCCATATAAGGGTCAGGAATCATACCCACATCTCGACCCAGGCTGTAGACTTGCTTCTGAAAAAAGTCAGTGCACTGGCCTATTCCTGCCAAGTTTTCCATTTTTCTTGCTCTCCGTTATCTGCTGCCTCTCTTTCAGATCAGATATTTAGTCTTTTTTCTCAGGGGAGTGTGTTTCACATGTATTTATACTGCGCTCAAAGTTATGCAATGGGTATCAGTCCAAGGTTCAGGGATGAGAACTAACCCAAATCAACAAAAAAACCAAGGCTGTCCACCCATCGCCAGTACACACAGTCTCAAACAGAGAATTTCACAAATCAGCTCAGATGTTCCCTAATATTGTCAACGGAACAATGTCAGCATCTTTGGATTATTTTATTCACTGCAAAAGAAGCTTGTCATAAAAAACTGCTTTCATTCATTACCAACTGTACCCCTCCTAAGCAAAGTTAAATTATCTCCACAGAGGCAAAACAGGACTGCCCTCTGTTTACAGACATCATCAGTATAAGGGCCATTTAATGGCCAGGTGAAGTGACATTACACCAGCGGTTTTTCGTAAAGCTGGTTTTTGCTGATCCAAGAAGCACATGTATAAGATGCACCCTTTGTTAAACTCAGTTTAGAGGGATGTTTTAATAATGTTTCACAGATGCTCTGTTGTGTTCTAGGGAGGACATGTCTGCCTTCACATGTGTTATAGTCTTGTAATGAGACTTAAAATCTTAGTTCTTTCTCTCAAGTAGAAAATATTAGCTTGTTTTAATTTACTTTTTGCGAGTATTTGTATTTGATTTGTTTATTTGAAAGGGACAATGCACATTAATGAACATACATACCATATGTAAACATGCCGGATTATAGCAGGGATGCTAATTTCCATCCGTAGTCCCTTGGGCAATTTAGAGTCTCCAATTAGCCTAACCTGCATGTTTTTGGACTGTGGGAGGAAACCGGAGTACCCGGAGGAAACCCACGCTGACACGGGGAGAACATGCAAACTCCACACAGAAAGGCCCTCGGCCGGGATTCGAACTCGGTACCTTCTTGCTGTGAGGCGACAGTGCTAACCACTGCACCACCGTGCCGTCAATTCTTGAAATGTGTCAAACTGTCTCACCTCACTGGAAATCATTTTGTCTTATTTAGCAAAAAAGTTAAAGATGTAAGATTTTAAGTCTGAATATAACATTAAAATGCTTGTTAAAATTGACTTACTTACTGGTTTTTGCAGTGTAGGATGCTTTCAGTTAAATCATCCCAATTCACTATCATCCCAGCAAGAAAATTAGATTTAGTGGCTGCTTTGAACACATAGGCTAACAGCTACAGGCTACACCTTTTGCTTAATTTTAACCAACATGTATAAAACACAGACTATTACAGGTTAGCCCCCATCTAATCATATCCTTCTCGCCTACTGCCCGTAGCCTGCACAAGAGACAATGGCTTTTCCTTTCAAAATAAGAGTTTTTGCAATGATAAAATAAACAGCTTTTCTGTTGAGCTAAATAAAGAAGGCGTTTTTTGGTACCAACGCAGTATTGTTCACACCAATTACTACATTGTTAGAATTGTTTGAATTTCCCAACGGTTTTCATCTCTGTGGCCTACGTACCATTGACCCCTCTCTGTAGCCTCGATTAAAGTGTGTGGGGGGTGCAGAGGTGCAGGGCTTGTTTGGGCACCCCCCTGCCTGTGGAACGTTCTGGAGTGACCAGGCAGTTAAAAGCAGGATTGTTAGTGCACTGTCAGAGGAGAACCCTTCAACCACACAGACTATTAAGGAAAACCTGCCTGTTCGCTCAAGCACTCTACCGGCTGTTTTATATACTATTGTCCCTAGACTCAAAAAGCTTGTAGATGCTAACTCTTGACTTCAGACCACAGTGACTCATGAAGATGATAAAGGTTTTTTTTTTACTTTTTATATAGAAACCTGCTGGAGGTTCAAATGTATGACTATCTCTGTGAACATCAGAATGCCGTTGAACCTTTTGCAGCACGGCTGCTGGAAGGTGTAGTCCTGAGATTTAAGATGTGTAGTGTGATCAACCGAAAACCTGACTTCATGTCCCATATGGCCCAGAGCTAAGCATGTTTTGCTGCAAAGCACGTGCTATTATAATTAATACATAAATGGAACCATTATTGTTTATTTTAATTATCAAATATTTTTAATTATCAAACATTTTTTCTGGCTCGGTCCATTGATGAAGGAAAACATAGAAAACAAAGTGCAAAAATGTTTTTATTATTGAATATCTGACATTTGCAATGCTGCTTTGACAATATGGCACTTGAAAACAAAAAAAAATTAGAATTAAACCTTTTGAAATTTTAATTATTCTATTTCATTTGTTTATTTAGTGCAGACAGCACAAAATAATACAGAATGATTTCCTGACACAGCAAGACATGATGCATGATCCTATTATCCTATTAATAGGTAGTAAGGTAAAGCATGATTAAACCTTGTTCATGATATTTCAGTGGTGGTTCTTTAGCCTCTGTACTATATTTACTTAGTAGAAGAAATCCTTGTTCTGGCGAAGCAAATGGGGCTCATTTCTTTTGATGTCTGAAAAGAAGACTGTTACCTCACCGATTAAAGACATCCCAAAGATGTCCTGTAAGGTTGGGCACTTGGTGACTAACTGGTACTTTTCTGGACTACTGTTCCTCAGACCTTCAATTCCATTTCTTATGTCATTGGAATTGATTATACCATTTCTAATACTCTGTTCCGAAAAACTTTTCACAACATTTTTAAACAGTCGTTCCATTGGTATATCTGCTCCCATTCGGACCTGGAGGATTTTCATGTGGTGATGAAACGAGATGCCATAGAAGAATATCGTCCCACGCTGTCCAACTACTGTTTTGTAAATTGACTGTACTTTCAAAATGGCTGACCAATGATTGGTTGAGTTTTTGTTCTTAGCGGTCGGTCTCCTCCTTCATGCGTTGGGGGTCATTGGCGATCCGTGGGAGTAGTTGCAGATAGTCATTGACGACGGTCCCGATCTCTGAGCTGTGCCTGTTCTCATGCTCTCTGAAAATTTGGTGGATGAAATGGGTGGTCCCGGTCTGGTTCTTGGCCTGCTGGGCCAGAATGTCGAACAGGAGGGACAGAGCCAGGGCCACCATGCCCACGCCCCCCTGCGTCACCTTTCCGCTCTCTCCCAGAGTGGCCCGCAGGCTGTGGTTGAATGTGCCAAGCTGCTCTGGAGAGAGGGAGTGGCGCACGTCCATGTAGTGGGAGCTCAGGTGAGTCGATGAGTTGGGGGACAGGTAACCAGTGAACGAACGGTCCATATAAGGTTCAGGAATCATACCCACATCTCTCGCCACATGGTACGCTTCAAAGCACTCAATGTTATTTCCCATTTTGCTGCTTTCTGTCTTACACTGACCTGTTGTATATATACTGTCTGTAAGTTGTACAATCGATATCATTCCAAAGTTCAGGGACAAGAACTAACCCAAATCAGAAAAAAAACAAGGCTCTCCACTAGTCCTGTCACAATTATTACATAATCACCCGATCGCAATTATTTGAGCTGACCGCAATCATTTTGCATAATCAGTAGAATCGTTTCCATTCATCTGTATAAAATCAGCCGCGGTGGCAGTGTGGTATAATGGTTAAGGAACTGTGTAACCGAAAAGTTGCAGATTCGATTCCTGGTTGGACACTGCCGTTGTACCCTTGAGCAAGGTACTTCACCTGCATTGCTTCAGTATCTATCCAGCTGTATCAATGGATACTATGTATAAATGCAAAAGAAATGCTGTGTAAGTCGCTCTGGATAAGAGCATCTGCTAAATGCCTATAATGTAATGTAATTTGATTTCTAGTCCCTGATGAGTCAGCCAGCCAACTTCAGCTAATGCTTTCTAGAGATCGTGGCATTTACCAAACTGAATAAATACCACACATATAAACACAAAACTGCCTTGCAAGCTCAATCTTGTTGTAACTAAGATATCTGCTGAAATTTTTCCATAGACTGATTTAGCTACAATGTCCGCAAACTTATAGTGATGACGAGGCATGGCTAGGTGTGCTGTCATGCTGATTTGATCACGTTCTAAATGTCTAGTGAGACGTAGTGCGTAGAGGGTTGGACCCGAGAACAACAGATGTAATAAATACCCGCAAGGGCTTTATTAAGGAAAGTCCAGTAATCGTTGTCTTAGCACAAGCAAAGGTCATACACAAAAAAATCCAGCCAATAAACAAAAGTACCGAGGGAGAAAGCAGTCTCGTCGTCGGTAAGCCAGGCAGTAGTTCGGAACCAGGAAGGCAATCAGCGTGGCAGAGGTACAAAAGGGAGAAGGCAAAAGAATAGTCGAAAAACAAGCAGGGTCAGACCGGAGTCCTCGCCGCGTGGCAAAAGTACAAAATCAGCAAGCAGGAATCGTGGTCAGGACAGGCAGTGAAAATAAAAGGCTGGCAGTAAACAGTGGTCAAAAAACAGGCTTGGATCAAAACAGGAAATCAGAAAACGTAAACTTGACAAATGCTTAAGAGTGCTAATGAGGCAACAATTTCGCACAGAACCGGTGAAAACTGAGGGCTTATATGTGTGTGTAGACAGGTGCAAACGCTTAGCTTGAGAACAGAGAGAAATTAGAAACAGCTTGGGAAAACGAGATGAAGATCATTAATCAATTAGTCTGTTAGTAATTATCCCATCCTAGCGTTAGTAAATTAGTTAATTAGTAAGGACATGCACAAGAAACGTAAGGTAACAATTAACTACAAGAGATTAGATGGTTAGTAAGCAATGACCTAGCTAATTGTTAGTAATCTGTTAGTTAGACAAGGAATGGGAGATACAATGGAAAACACGTAAGCAAAAGCGGGAGAGAGAGAAAGCATGAACGCGAGTTTGCGGAAACACATAGAAATGTATGAAACTAATAAACTATGACAGAACGTGAATACAAATAAGGGCGTGACATAACAATAAACATAAAACATGGCGTGGAACGGTTAGAACCGTAACATCTAGTTGACCAATCAGATTGCTGTTGTATAATATCTAATATTCGATGACCGCATTTCAATGAGCATCTATTGACATTAACATCATGGATTTAGTTGCAAAGTCAAACACCACAACACCGCTGTGGGCACATTTAGGTTTTAAGCCAAATTAAAAAGGAGAGCCCAATAACTTGGAGGAGACGATTTGTCGGATTTGCAGCAAAAAGGTGGCGGTCCACCATATTGGCCAGGTCGGTATTGTAAAAGAGAAGTTGTTCTCAATGCCTTACCTGGATAAACAAAGGTCAAAGGCGCTAATACCACAAATTTAAAAAAACATCTTTGGATCCACCACCCCACCCAATTCGCTGAACTTGGATCCCTCGGCGGATCTTCTGATGTGGTGGTGTGACAACCAAGCAAGGTTCCCTTTGATGGCCAAAGTACAGGTGCGTTTGTGCAACAAGTACTGCCTCTGAGAGAATGTTCAGTATGGCTGGCAACATTGTGACCCTCGTGAGATGTTGCCTTAGGCCAGATAAGGTCAACATGTTAGTGTTCCTTGCCCGGAATCTACCTAGCCAGTGAGGAGCATGATTGGCTGTGGTTGTGGATGACAAGGATATGGCCTGTTTTGGCCATAGTACATTGTTTATTTTGATTATTGGTACGTGGTACCTGTCATTGTCAGTAATTTCTTTGTATATTTAAGTTATTTGTCATACTGCCCTGTGCAATGTTTGTTTACAAAGCCTAAAAGGCAAACCGAAATGTAATTTGTATTTATATGTTTCAATGTTCAATGCCAATAAATGGCTCTTCTTCATAAGGTGTATGTGTATTTTTAAACTATGATTAGGCTTATACTATAATAGTGGCATAAAATGATTAGAAAAACTAAACTTGCATGATCGTGACAGCCCTACTGTCGTAGTTTATCAGTGCTAATAAACAAGATTACTTACCAACATTTTTAAATTCTATTTTCCACAAACAACACACTGATATATGCACTCAAAATGAAAAACACACACATACACAAGCACACACACACATACGCACACACAGTGGGCTTTTTAAACAAATTTTAATAGTTTTAACAGTGACATGATAACCAATTTCATCACATTCGCCTCCCCATTGCAGTCATGAAACCTTCTCATTGGTCAGAAATATATTATTTAAATTGTTACAGTGACGTACAGGATAGGACCCAAACGCAGGACTCAGAGACAGACGGCTGGTTGAACTCCACGCAGGAGACTTTATTTACAAGTTTGCCCGCACAGGGTCGCAGGCAGGAGCAGGGCTGGACGGGAATGGGCTGGACAGGAGTAAGCTGGACAGGCAGGAGAAGATGAACTGGATGTGTACAAAGGACTGAACACAGGGTCGAGGAACAGGCAGGAAACAACAAAAATGCTGGAAGGTAATATGAGAAGCACAAGGCAGGGCACAAGACGATCTGGCACAGAATAAAGAAACGGGAGACTATATGCCAGATTACTAACGAGACAATGAGGAACATGTGAGACGAGAACACACGAGGAAACACAGTTCAGGTGCGGGGAAGTGGAAACACAAAATGGAAGGAGAGAGGGAAACACGGAACGGAATGCACGTAGAAAAGGAAAACAAGGAAATCAAGACAAAGGCACGGGACGTGACATAAATTACTTAAAACAAGATCAGTGAAAGCTTTGGAGACGTGGAATATAGTGAGTCTACTTAATTTAAATAGCTGGTGAGCGGCAACATAAATATATTTTAACACGCAATTATTGAATTAGTTATGGTAGATAACATATATTGCCACTACGTTCACAATTGGGTGTGGTGGTTCAACATAAATGGGTGGTCAAGGATACTATGTAGGTGGCCGTGGCCCACCCTGGCCCACCCGTGGCTACGCCAGTGAAGCTAACTACAGCCTTTCCTTAATTTTAACCAACGCACATGAAACAGAAACTACTAAACGTGAGCCTCATCTAATGATGTCCTCCTCACCTGCCACCCATAACCAGTACCAGACGCAATGGCTTTTCCTTTCAAAATAAAAGCTTTTGCAATCATAATAAACAGCAGTTTTCTCAGTTTTATCTCTGTGGCCTATGTGCCGTTGACTCCTCTCTGCAGCCTCAATAAAGTGTGTGTGTGTGTGGGGGGTGGGGATGTTAAGCAGAAGTAGGATTGTTAGTGCACTGTCAGAGGAGAACTCTTCAACCACACAAACTATTAAATAACTATGTCATGGATCACGCCTTTCTTTTCTTATCTCTGCGTTTTGTATTCTTTTTTTCTTTTACCGGTAATCTATCTGATTTTTCTGTGTTCCGCTACGGGTTTTGCTTTCGCCTCGGTGATTAGTGAGTTCACCTGTCCGGCATTTCCGCTCACTACTTATACCCCGCTTCCTCCTTTTCTCGTCGCTTTCATGTTATTTCACGTAACATTCTAGCCGGTAAAGGTATAGGAAGTTGTGCTGCTATCGACCGCTTTGATTCAACGTGGGACTTGTTTGCAGTACAATTTAGAAAAAGTAAAGTGTGCTCTTTCGGTCCTATTTCAGAGCAGAGGTTTTGGTTTATTTGTTTTCCACTCAAACCTATGAGTGCTCTCGCCCTAAGGTTTAGGGTTCTTTTGTTTTTCTCCTTCCTTTCTTTTTGTTCACTCCACAACGGGAGTTAGATAAGCGTGACTGCTTATTTCTTTTGTTTTGCTCAGATATCGAGCTCCTCGCTTTATTAGGTTATTTGTGTTCTCCTTATTTTCCCCATCCACTACGGATTATTGTCTGTCTTAGTGGTGTTCGTTGAACACTTTAAGAGTCCTTATCTGTCGCACCTGGACCTCCAATATTTTCTCCGTGTCTCTGGCATAGAGATCCCCTACAAACTATTAACAAAAAAAACCTGCCTGTTTGCTCTAGCACTCTACCGGCTGTTTTACATGTCCCTACGCTTAAAAATACTCATGGACGAGGCGAGACCTCCTTAACTTCAGACCACAGTGACTCATAAAAATTATAAAAGTGTTCTTTTTTCCATATAAACCTGCTGGAGGTTCAAATGTATGACTATCTTTATGAAGATCAGAATGCCGTTGAACCTTTTGTAGTGGGGCTGCTGGAAGATGTAGTCCTGAGATTCAAGATGTGGAGTGTGATTAACCCAACGCTGGACTTCATATCCCTTAAGTTCTTGGGCAAAGTATTTTGCTGTGAAGCATGCGTTATTATAATTAATACATTAATGTAGCCATAATTGTTTATTTAAATATGAGTTTGCCGCCACGTAAAAAAAATATATAAAATGGAAACGTCATTGTTTGAAAACTAATTTACTACCATTTTAAAATCAATCGAAAATGTGTTCGCATAAGCTCTCCATGTGATCCGTTTTCGGAAATGATCAACTACTCAACAGATTTGTGGAGTGTGTGGACTTCCCTCGGTAGCAACTCCCAAGTGTAAAACTACAGTGTTTTGATTGGCGGTAGAATCTCTACAACATTGGCTGCTTGGCCACGCGCAGATGAGTAGATTTGGAAAGCGAAAAACAAACCTAAATTTGCTAAATGATAATGTTCAATCTTCGTCATCTCGACTTCAGCTAATAATAGGAGCTTGCCTCCAAAAATCCGGCGACGAAGCATGGGGACGCGCAGGAACCCCAAACTGCGTTTGGTGGGCGGTGCTATTTGACGGGTTCAGTAGCCTATGTGGAACATTAACGGCACCTGATTGGTTAGACGTATTTTGCCTGCGTTTTCAAACTTGGACAATATGGCGGCCTGCTAATAAACTTTCTTTTATACCACTTAAACGGTCCACTAAAATAAGTTTCTGAAAACATTTGAGGCGAGAAATAGTCTATGCGGTTGCTAAGACTTGATTCATATTTGATCTAAAACGTCTACTTTGACTGTTTGGTCCGAGTTTCGCGAGCAACGGCAGACGCATTCATTTGCCTAAAGTAGGTTTGGAATCTATCCTATTCAAATTCAGAACCGGCGAACATACCGTGCAGTCGCCGCGCCACATCCATCATGCACCGTGCGATCGCTCACATCCTCTCCATAGAAAATTAATAGAATGCGTCCGATCGATGTACCTCGCCGGATTTGGTGAGAATTCAGCTTGAGTAAAGTTTGCGATCTTCGTTAGATAATTAAACTCCTAAATGTCCCGATCGCAGAGCAGCGGTTAAACAACGATATTTTAGCCATCTTTTTTGACATAACGTTAAACTGATCATTTATCCTCTCTTCTCATGTCCTTTTTCATTATTTTCCGGTTTCTTATTTTTTTTGATGTCTGATATTTTTAAGTATACTCGTATTGATGAAGCCAAATTACATTTGTAATGCCATTTCAATTCACAGAATTATACAATTCTGACTGTTGTATGGATGCTCTGCCACTTGTGCAGGCAGTGGAGAGAGGCAGGGCAGAAAGGAGTTTTATTGAGGTGCCTAGTCTGTATACTGCAGCGGTTGTGTGTGTCAGTGCTGACAAAATCCACACAAACACCCCCCCCCTCTCTCTCTTAGCACCCCCATGTATTGACCTAGCCGACCCTTAGCCCAGAGAGAAAAAAGTTCCTGGCGCTATTACTGCTTCTTATCCCATACAGTCTAGGGCTAAGCATTTTTCTGCAAAGCATGTGTTATTATAAATAATACATTAATGTAGCCATTATTGTTTATTTAATTATCAAATATTTAGAAAATTGCAAAGTGACATTTTTTCTGGTATAGCCCAGCACACAGAAAAAGGGAGTGTGCTTTCAATTGTTATATTGTGGTATAATCAAATATCTGACATGTGCAATGCTGCTTTGTCAATATGGCAATTGAAAATGAAAATAAACCACATTTTGAATTTAAAAGTTTGACTGAGAAAAATAATTCATTTTAATTATGCTTTATTACATTTTATTTATTTAGTACAGACAGTACAGACTATTGCAGAATGATTTACTGACTCAGCAAGACATGATGCATGAGAGCACATTATGCTTCCTGTGTTATTAATATGTATGCTTACATTATGCAGTGGCAATAGATACATATTCACATGAGTACATACATATTACTGTAAAAAAAGGAATCCAAAATTATTATATTATTTGATCCAAGTTGAAGTCGGTAGTTAGTGAAAGATCAGGACGGGTGAAATGTGGTCTATGTGGAGAACGTCTCTCATAGGAACTGACTGACTGCATAGTTCATGGTTAAAAAGCTACAAATGTAGATGTTCAGATGAACGGAAGGTGGCTAACCTTCTGTACTAAGGCTGCTAGTTTAGCTGTGATATAGGTTGACTGGACAGCCAAATGTTGTAACTTTCTAAAGCATTATTAAACGTTGTTAATGATATTTCAGTGGTGATTCTTCAGCCTATGCATTAAGGTTATGGTTAGTAGGAAAAATCCTCGTTCTGGCTAAGAAAAAGAGGAGCATACAATTGTATGCCGAGAAAGAATGACGTTCCTTCCATTAATACGTCATACACAAAGTGGTTCATTAGGATTGTGTCTATGTTCTTGCACCTGGTGAGTAACGGCTGCTTTTCTGGACAAATGCTCCTCAGACGCTCAACTACATTTGACATTTCATCTAAATAGTGTTGACCCTTTTTAGCAATCTTATCTGTACATTTTTCCCAGTTTTTTTCTAACAGTCGTTCCTGTGGTAAGTCTGCTCCCATTCGGACCTGGTGGATCATCATGTGCTGATGAAACGCGAGGCCGTGGATGAATATTTTCCACTCTGTCCAACTGCTGTTTTTTGAGCTGACTGTCCTCTCAAAATGGCTGACCAGTGAGTGGTTGAGTCTTTGTTCGTAGCGGTCGGTCTCCTCCTTCATGCGCTGGGGGTCGTTGGCGATCAGCGGGACTAGTTTCAGGTAGTCGTTGATGACGGTCCCGATCTCTGAGCTGTTGCCGTTCTTGTGTGCTCTGAAAATTTGGTGGATGAAATGGGTGGTCCCGGTCTGGTTCTTGGCCTGCTGGGCCAGGATGTCGAACAGGAGGGACAGAGCCAGGGCCACCACGCCGACGCCCCCCTGCGTCACCTTTCCGCTCTCTCCCAGAGTGGCCCGCAGGCTGTGGTTGAATGTGCCAAGCTGCTCTGCAGAGAGGGAGTGGCGCACGTCCATGTAGTGGGAGCTCAGGTGAGCCGATGAGTTGGTGGAGAGGTAGCCGGTGAACACACGGTCCATATAAGGGTCAGGAATCATACCCACATCTCGACCCAGGCTGTAGACTTGCTTCTGAAAAAAGTCAGTGCACTGGCCTATTCCTGCCAAGTTTTCCATTTTTCTTGCTCTCCGTTATCTGCTGCCTCTCTTTCAGATCAGATATTTAGTCTTTTTTCTCAGGGGAGTGTGTTTCACATGTATTTATACTGCTCTCAAAGTTATGCAATGGGTATCAGTCCAAGGTTCAGGGATGAGAACTAACCCAAATCAACAAAAAAACCAAGGCTGTCCACCCATTATGCACTCAAAAAAAAAACACACACGCATACACATGCACACACATAAAAATAAACACACACACACACACAAACACACACACACAGACACGCACACAGTGGGCTGGCCTGTACACACAGTCTCAAACAGAGAATTTCACAAATCAGCTCAGATGTTCCCTAATATTGTCAACGGAACAATGTCAGCATCTTTGGATTATTTTATTCACTGCAAAAGAAGCTTGTCATAAAAAACTGCTTTCATTCATTACCAACTGTACGCCTCCTAAGCAAAGTTCAATTATCTCCACAGAGGCAAAACAGGACTGCCCTCTGTTTACAGACATCATCAGTATAAGGGCCATTTAATGGCCAGGTGAAGTGACATTACACCAGCGGTTTTTCGTAAAGCTGGTTTTTGCTGATCCAAGAAGCACATGTATAGGATGCACCCTTTGTTAAACTCAGTTTAGAGGGATGTTTTAATAATGTATGACAGATGCTCTGTTGTGTTCTAGGGAGGACACGTCTGCCTTCACATGTGTTTTAGTCTTGTACTGAGACTTAAAATCTTAGTTCTTTCTCTCAAGTAGAAAATATTAGCTTGTTTTAATTTACTTTTTGCGAGTCAATTCTTGAAATGTGTCAAACTGTCTCACCTCACTGGAAATCATTTTGTCTTATTTAGCAAAAACATTAAAGATGTAAGATTTTAAGTCTGAATATAACATTAAAATGCTTGTTAAAATTGACTTACTTACTGGTTTTTGCAGTGTAGGGTGCTTTCAGTTAAATCATCCCAATTCACTATCATCCCAGCAAGAAAATTAGATTTAGTGGCTGCTTTGAACACAGAGGCTAACAGCTACAGGCTACACCTTTCCTTAATTTTAACCGACATGTATAAAACACAGACTACTACAGGTTAGCCCCCATCTAATCATATCCTTCTCGCCTACTGCCCGTAGCCTGCACAAGAGACAATGGCTTTTCCTTTCAAAATAAGAGTTTTTGCAATGATAAAATAAACAGCTTTTCTGTTGAGCTAAATAAAGAAGGCATTTTTTGGTACCAACGCAGTATTGTTCACACCAATTACTACATTGTTAGAATTGTTTGAATTTCCCAACGGTTTTCATCTCTGTGGCCTACGTACCATTGACCCCTCTCTGCAGCCTCGATTAAAGTGTGTGGGGGGTGCAGAGGTGCAGGGCTTGTTTGGGCACCCCCCTGCCTGTGGAACGTTCTGGAGTGACCATGCAGTTAAAAGCAGGATTGTTAGTGCACTGTCAGAGGAGAACCCTTCAACCACACAGACTATTAAGAAAAACCTGCCTGTTCGCTCAAGCACTCTACCGGCTGTTTTATATACTATTGTCCCTAGACTTAAAAAGCTTGTAGATGCTAACTCCTTGACTTCAGACCACAGTGACTCATGAAGATGATGAAGGTTTTTCTTTACTTTTTATATAGAAACCTGCTGGAGGTTCAAATGTATGACTATCTCTGTGAACATCAGAATGCCGTTGAACCTTTTGCAGCACGGCTGCTGGAAGGTGTAGTCCTGAGATTTAAGATGTGTAGTGTGATCAACCGAAAACCTGACTTCATGTCCCATACGGCCCAGAGCTAAGCATGTTTTGCTGCAAAGCATGTGCTATTATAATTAATACATAAATGGAACCATTATTGTTTTTTTTAATTATCAAATATTTAGAAAATTAAAAACTGACATTTTTTCTGGCTCTGTCCATTGATGAAGGAAAACATAGAAAACAACAAGTGCAAAAATGTTTGAGCGTGACGTTCCTATGTAGTAATAAACTAGAAATATATTTGGAAGTGTCCGATTGTTTTATTACGGTATTATTGAATATCTGACATTTGCAATGCTGCTTTGGCAATATGGCACTTGAAAACTAAAAAAATTGGAATTAAAACTTTAGACATTTTAATTATTTTATTCTATTTAATTTGTTTATTTAGTGCAGACAGCACAAAATAATACAGAATGATTTCCTGTCACAGCAAGACATGATGCATGATCCTATTATCCTATTAATAGGTAGTAAGGTAAAGCATGATTAAACCTTGTTCATGATATTTCAGTGGTGGTTCTTTAGCCTCTGTGCTATATTTACTTAGTAGAAGAAATCCTCGTTCTGGCAAAGCAAATGGGGCCCATTTTTTTGGATGTCTGAAAAGAAGACTGTTACCTCACCGATTAAAGACATCACAGCGATTTCCTGTAAGATTGGGCACTTGGTGACTAACTGGTACTTTTCTGGACTACTGTTCCTCAGACCTTCAATTCCATTTCTTATGTCATTGAAACTTATTTTATCATTTCTAATACCCTGATCCCAATATTTTTGCATAACATTTTCAAACAGTTGTTCCTTTGGTATTTCTGGTCCCATTGGCATATCTGCTCCCATTCGGACCTGGTGGATCATCATGTGCAGATGAAACGAGACACCATAGAAGAATATCTTCCACGCTGTCCAACTGCTGTTTTGTACATTGACTGCGCTTTCAAAATGGCTGACCAGTGAGTGGTTGAGTCTTTGTTCATAGCGGTCGATCTCCTCCTTCATGCGTTGGGTGTCGTTGGCGATCAGTGGGACTAGTTTCAGGTAGTCATTGACGACGGTCCCGATCTCTGAGCTGTTGCTGTCCTCGTGCTCTCTGAAAATTTGGTGGATGAAATGGGTGGTCCCGGTCTGATTTTTGGCCTGCTGGGCCAGGATGTCGAACAGGAGGGACAGAGCCAGGGCCACCACGCCCACGCCCCCCTGCGTCACCTTTCCGCTCTCTCCCAGAGTGGCCCGCAGGCTGTGGTTGAATGTGCCAAGCTGCTCTGGAGAGAGGGTGTGGCGCACGTTCATGTAGTGGGAGCTCAGGTGAGCCGATGAGTTAGGGGAGAGGTAGCCGGTGAACGAACGGTCCATATAAGGTTCAGGAATCATACCCACATCTCTCGCCACATGGTACGCTTCATAGCACTCAATGTTGTTCCCCATTTTGCTGCTTTCTCTCTTACACTGACCTGTTGTATATATACTGTCTGTAAGTTGTACAATCGATATCAGTCCAAAGTTCAAGGATAAGAACTAACCCAAATGTAAAAAAACAAGGCTGTCCACCCATCGCCAGTATTCATAGTTTATCTGTGCTAATAAACAAGATTTATCTGTATCTTTTTCTTCCATTTTCCACATGCAACACACACATGCACACACATTACATAAGCACGCGCACACAGGCACACAGGCACACACACACATACACACTCAGAACATGGCTGGCCTGAACAAACATGATAATGCTAACAAAGTCTCAACAAGAGAATTTGACAGATCTGCACAGACTTTCCTAAATATTGTAAACAGAACAAGGTCAGCAATACTGTTCACACCAGTTACTATGTTGTTAGAATTATCATTTTTTTACTATTGTTGGAGTTTTTATCTATGTAGCCTATTTGGCTTTGACTCCTATATTCAGCCTTGGCAAGGGGGTGAGGGATACTTCATATCTCATAAGGCATTGGGCTGAGCATTGTGTGGCTAAGCATTAGCCAGTTATTATGATTAATACATTATTGTAGCCCTTATCTTTTTTACATAGCATAACTTAATTACAAGAATGGGTCATTCAGCCCAACAATGCTCACCATTTTCCTACCACTAAAGGGTACTGAGTGCTCACTGTTAACCTACAAACTAGATAGTATCTAGCACAGTATCAAGCCTGGTCTTGAAAATGATCTAATATTTTGAAAATTAAAAAATCACGTTTTTGCTTGCACGGTCCAGCACACTGATAAAGGCAAATGCCAAAATATTTGTGTGTACCCTTCCTATGTAGTAATAAACGACAGATCTTGAAATATATTTTTGAGTGCTGTCCGATTGTCGTATTGCGGTATTATCAAATATCTGACGTTTGCCATGCTTCCTTGGCGATATGGCACTTGAAAATGCAAATAAACCACATTTTGAATAAAAAAGGTTTTGACAGAAGAAGTGATTCATTTTAATTATGTTTTATTATATTTAATTTATTTATTTAGTACAGATTAATACAGAATGATTTCCTGCCTCAGCAAGACATGATGCTCTCTGTGTTATTAATAGGTAGTAACACAATGAGTGACTGTGAAGCTTACATTATGCAGTGGCAATAGGTATACATTCATGAGCTCATACATATTACTGTAAATAATATTAGGATATGATTGTGTGTGTGTGCTGCCCAGAATACAACATGCATCCATGATACATTATTTATCGTGGTCTATGTGGAGAATGCCTTCATAGGAACGGACTGACTGCATAGTTTATGGTTAAAAAGCTACAAATACAGATGTTCAGATGAACAGAAGTTGGGTAACCTTCTGTACTGAGGCTGCTAGTTTAGCTGTGAGGTAAGCTAGCTGGACAGCCATACAGTGTAACTTTCTAAAGCATTATTAAACCTTGTTAATGATATTTCAGTGGTGGTTCTTTAGCCTACGTGCTATATTTACTTAGTAGAAGAAATCCTCCTTCTGGCTAAGCAAATGGGGCCCATTTGTTTTGGAGGCCGAAAAAAAGACCTTTTCCTCGTGGATTGCAGACATCACAAAGATTTCCTGTAAGTTTGGGCACTTGGCAAAATCGATATCAGTCCAAATTTCGGGGATAAGTAAACTTCAGGGATAACTATATCTGAAAAAACAAGGCTGTCTACCTATTGCCAGTATTCATTGTTTATCTCTGCTAATAAAGAAGTTTATTTACCTATTGGTAACACTTTATAATAATGTCATAGATCAGATACTAATAGATCATTACTAAGGCATTTGTTCATTATTTACTTACAATTACAATTTATAAATCATTATTCCTACATTCACAAACATCTATGAATGTATTCCACTATGCTGAGCCACTTACACAACGTTTTTGCATTTTTTACATAGTATCCATTTATACAGCTGGATATGTGCTGAAGTGATTCAGGTTAAGTACCTTGCTCAAGGGTACAATGGCAGCGTCCTACCTGGGTATTTTCTATTTTCCACAAACAACACACTCCAAAAGAAAAACCCACACACACACACATACAAAGTCACACTTGTCGCTGTGAAAGAGCAATCATTCGCAATCACATTTTAAAACAGACTGAGCATAAATAGTATCAAAAACATAATTTATGTTACAACCACGAACAGGCCTATCATCTTTACCTGGTGGATTCTCCCCACACAGTAGCATACACAGGTTATATACCGGCACCTGTGGGCTGCTGCTACAGACGGTTGAACTGGGTGCATCTGATGATCAGTACTAACTATTGAAGGGCTTAATAAATGCAAAAAAACAAAAACACAACACATTTAACTTTAAAATGAGTCGTCCGCCTCCCCCCCCCCGAGTCCAAGTAGTGAGGGCGCTCCCTCACAGTCACTCTCCAATCACTTCTACAGTGCAGCTATAGAATATTATAAATCATTTTAATTACACAGAAAAAAAATACGTAAGAGGATTGTTCGCTTTCGTATACGTTTTAGCTGCACTATAGAAGTGAAGCTATAGAAGTTGAGAGAAAATACCCTATTCTGGATTGTCACCCCAGGGGAGCACAGAGCAACTAACGAACATATTTCGCCACCATTTGGACTCATATCATGGCCTGGTAACTACACAATCCAAAGTTCTACCAAACTTCAGTTGTGCGTTAAGATGAAATTTTACATTCATTAACAAACGTAGGCTCACTACTTATAAGATCAATTGAAATGTAGGCTGTATAAGCATACAGTGGCTATTTCAGTGCTATTTGATAACAACAAAAGAATAGGCTATCAATCAGCAGGGGTGGTGCAGGCCACGGCAAAAATGTAAATGAGCTGCCTTTGACATTATCAGTTATAATAGTAGCCTATACTTCCATTCCCAACATTCATTCGCTATGTGAGAATTTGGCTCCGGGTCAAAAGTATTTGACGGCTGCCCGTCGAGAGTTTACCGATGTATGTCATTCTGCAGGAGAAAAACAGCTCCACTAATTGGCTGAGTGAGCCAATGAGCTCCCATGGGCTCAAGGTCATTGGTTTTATTCTTAACAGCAGAAATTGTGTCAGTTAGTAGCTGTGTCAGGTTATCTGCAATGTTTGTACTGCCAATGTGGATCAGATCAGGTGACTGAGGTAATGATAACTTCAATGTTGTGCTCCTCAAACCACTGGGAGACTGTGCTCTGTAAATGGGGGGGATTTTAATTTTGAAAAGACACCAGAAATGGGGTGAAGGTGGTCACTCAGGACCATTCAGTATTGATTGACACTGAGTTTGTCTTCTAAGGGTATGACTAGTAGTGATGGGCAGTTCGGCTCTTTTTTCTGAGTCGGCTCTATTCGTACCATTCAGTTTGAAGATTCGGAGTCGGAGTTCCAATTTTGGTACTTCCGGTTAATACAGAAGAGCCGCATCTTTGAGCCGCATCTTTTTCTTTCAGCGGCGCGACTCGCAAGCTGGAATAAGAAGCTGTTTCAGACAGCAGACCCTAGCTGGTAACAAAGTAGACAAAATAAGTTTGTAAACTAGCCTTGATATTTTATTTTATAAAATTGCTAATATTCTCAATTTACAGTTGCCTACTATCTCAAGCTAGTTTGAAATCGCAGGTTACGTTTATTTACGACTTTCCCATCTCCGTTTTTTCGATCGTAGATTGTAACATTAGATCTTACAAGTAATAATAGACATTGAATGGTTATATTTGTATAGAGCTATTTAATATATGCTAATATTAATCTTAGTTTTTTTTATCAGATCCCAGAATCCAGTCGTCTAGGTCTACTGAAAATGAGGTGGATGGAAGACTGTATAAGAGAGATAGCCAGCCAAATTTGACAAACAAGCCAGATATTTATTGTGTGTGTCAGTGTGTGCACACGATGTACGCCTGTGTCGTTTATTTATTTGTACACCATAGGGTTATTTAAATGTGTTTAAACTGTACTTTATTTATTATATCATACGCAATTGTAGGCTAGTTATTCTGTTCACTGTTGTTGTTGGTCAAGAGTTCTAAAATAAAAATGCCACCACTTTAAATAAGTGTTTTATGTCATTTTTTTGTAGCCTAATCTAGCTGAACACAATCGCAATATCGCATATTTGGCCTAATTGTTTCATAGTTGACTGGAATTCAGTTGCAATTCTCGCAAAAAGTTGAATAATTTCGTAATATACAGTCGGCGTCTCGGAATATCATTAGATATAGGCTAACATAATTCCTTTGTCAATAAGGTTTCCGTTTGAATCACGCGGAGTAGTAAACCCGATTTATAGCTTAATGGTGTACTTCATTTTGCCCTTTGTTAAAACCACAGAACTCTATAAGAACAGTTATGTGGTTAAAACTCGAAAATTACTTCGGTTTGTGTCACGGCTCTGGTTCCGGCTCTGTCTGGAGCCGTGGAATATTGCTACGGCTCATGGCTCTTAAACTGAGTCGAGTTGATTTCATGCTGATCAGTTGGGTAGTATAGCTACTGTAGCTACGTATCTTTCTTTTAACCATTAGTAGTCATAATAACTTTGGAATGAGCTGGGGCGATTATTAACTTCACAAAAGTGTGTGCAATATTGTTAGATCAAATTAAAATGTATTCTTACATAGGTTCTAACTTAGCAATCAGAAACTGCGCGCCGCGCATTAACCACTGCTGAGTGTCTCGGGGGAGTGTCTCCCGGCTGTAGTAGAAAGCAGGCAGAGCCAGAGCTAAGAGCCAGAGCCGAGAGCCGAGAGCCAGAGCCGAGAGCCAGCGCTAGAGCCGAGAGCCAGAGCCGTGGGTTAGCATGATTCACTCGAACTGGCGAGTCGACTCAGACGACTCAGCATAAAGAGTCGTTCAAAAATACCGATTCGTTCGCGAACTGCACATCACTAATGACTAGGCTATGCGTGTTTTATGACTTGTAGTTCAGTCCTCCAACACCAAGTGGTCATTGCAGGACTTATCACAGGGGTGTCCAGGGTGTCTGAGTCTGCTGTGATGGCAATTTTTGTTTACTGTTGGGTTTATTGCTGAAATATGTTAAATCTGCTGGTGCTCACATACAGAATCTAGTGCGGCAAACACTTTTTTTTGGCAGAAAACTTGTTGAAACATCTTTCAGCTGTGAAGCTAGCATCTTTCAGCGTCACAGCTTTTAAAGCCTCATTTCGTTACAAGCGTTTTTTTTTTGCCAGAACCGAGTCACGGCAGCGTTATGCGTGCGGATTGGCGCCGCCCTGGTGGCAACACGTGTAAATTCACGTTGTGCTTCTCTTGTTGGTTTCTTGTTACAGACAGTGTGGTTTGATCTTCACCAGAGGCTAACAGAAACTGATGGCACAGCCAGCGCAGTAAGTAACATCTTTTCCACTCAAGAATCATACAGTATAGGCTAAAACCACACCAGCGTAATTCATTCTACCTATTAAAAAAAGATGTTACTTTTTTTTGTGCAATTTGCCATAAGAGACACACACTGCATTTTCATGCTACACTTCGTGCTAAAAGCATGCCACCCCCCACATTGCACGCACACATACATACATATATGGCTTCTTCCTCCTTCCATGTGTCTGCACATTACCCATCATGCACTGTGAGGTCATCTGCATGCTCATCATCTTATTCTTGAGTTTCTTTCTAAACCGCGGGATGCTACACGCTAGCCCTCTTCTCTACTTGGCTGGCAAACAGCTCAATTGGCCCGGTGGACGCAAAATGGTGTCGTGCAGTTATCACGGTGCTCCGACGTAATTTCCTGTTTAGCATGCCTGCGCTTCCTGTCTGCAGCATTCCACATCTGTAACAGTTGGAGGGATCGACACAAACGTGTGGCATGTGTTGGATGAATAGTGCTTTGCCGCATGATCTTTATGTTTGTGATGCCCAAGGCAGAGTTGGTTGTGATTCAACAGCCTTATTTCCACGGCCGTGCTAATGCAGAGCTAGCTAGCGTGCAATGAAAGCTTTGATGGATCTTCATTTTTGTGTGCACTTTTTGGCCAAACCCACACTTTAGGGTCCTGTAATCCTGTTCTGTTCCTCGTTCAGCCAGTTTGGTCGTAAAATGGCAGGTTCACAGTTAAGGGCGAGGCTATCGTGGAACAGTGGAAATGCGGCTATGGCTACTCTTTAGGCGGTGGCTGCAAATGTCTTCTTTTTATAGCGGTAGTCTGTCATTCCTTTTTAGTGGATTTAGTGGATTTGGCGACATCCGCGGCAACTGGTGGTCACAACAGTTCGTTTTTCATACTCCAATTCCCAGAATTCCATTCAAAACAAAGTCCCAACCCCAAACAAAGCAGCATGGCTTGCTTGGCCTGTGTAGCACTAGGAGTGCATTGAGTGTTTAATTATATTAGAAGATAATCCAGCAGTAGTATATTTTGGAGACGATCAACAATGTAACGGTAATATTGAGCAACATATTAAGCCTAATTTTTGTTACTCGCTTGCAAGTTCCTGTGCGTGGATCATCACATTTGAATACTTGGCGGGAACGTCACACCTGATAGCACCAAAGGAAAATAGCATATAGAGGAACAATTACAGAACTCAAATACATTGAATGGATATTGCTACAAAAAATTCCAGTGTGAAAAGGTATCAAATATGGCATTTTTTGGCATTTTAAGTTGGTGAGTAAGGTGGTTGACGGTTGACCGCTTTCACAAGGAAGATGGGACAGACTGCGAGTTTCAACAGGCGCCTGGCAGACACTACAACTGATACATTTGTTTCAGTCTCTCTCTCAAATTCTAATTCAAATGAGCTTTTTAGACATGAGCACACATCAGCCTGGTGTTGGCAAAGCAATAGTTAACATAAAACAACAATAGCAGAAAAAACTATGTGAACAATAAGAATGCAAACAAGGGTGATTGGACGGGGCGGGTCTCTCTCTCAATCTCAATGTCAAGGTGCTCTATTGGCATGACATGCACTGCGTTGCCAAAGCAAATATTACAAGGAACAACAATAAAATTGAAATAAATAAAAATCAACTTATATTTTATGATTCTATTATAAAATATAATTTTATTATTTGATTTATAATTAATGTAATTATATTTTATAATTCTCTCTCTCTCTCTCAATTCAATTAAATTCAATAATGCTTTATTGGCATGATTGTATATGAACAATATTGCCAAAGCAATTAACAATAAAACAATTAACAATGACACATAACATAGTGCTAATACACTGGAATAATAAATACATAAATAATAAATAACCAAATCTACAGACAATCTACTAAAGGAGATGGTGCCTCACTGTTTGTCCCTCATTTTGTGACAGGAGGCCACATAAGTTGCAGCCAATGCCACACATTCGGTTTTCTCTCTCTCTCTCTCTCTCTCTCTCTCTCTCTCTCTCTCTCTCTCTCTCTCTCTCTCTCTCTCTCTCTCTCTCTCTCTCTCTCTCTCTCTCTCTGGGGTACCACTGTGCATCATTTCTGGTTGTTATGATTTTTGTGTAACCAGTACATACTCCAAAAAACATTAAAGCAATGTATATGAACAATGTATTCTTCACAAATCAATACCTCCAGGGTGGGAAACTGCATCGTTTGTCCACATGAGATGCATCAGTTTACCTCAGGAGCTGATCCAGCAGGAGCATCGAGTAAACAGGAAATCTCTGCCAGAATGAAAGCACAATGATTAGAGAAATGAAGAGGCGTGAACGGGGAAGAGCAAATGAAGAGGAGCTGAGAAGGGAACAGGGGAAACACTCTTCCTGAGAGAGAGAGAGAGAGAGAGAGAGAGAGAGAGAGAGAGAGAGAGAGAGAGAGAGAGAGAGAGAGAGAGAGAGAGAGAGAGAGAGAGAGAGAGAGAGAGAGAGAGAGAGAGAGAGAGAGAGAGAGAGAGAGAGAGAGAGAGAGAGTGCGAGAGAGTGATGAGGTAGAAAGATTTAAGAGTTACGCTTTGGCAGTATGTCTTTTAAAATTTGTCATACCAATAAAGCATTTTGAATTTGAGTTTGATTTAGAAGAGAGAGAGACACAGAGAGAGGGAAAGAGAGGGGAGGCAGGGAGAGGGAGAGAGACCTGCTCTATAGCCGCATTAGAATCTGTCTTCCTGCCCAGCCCAATATAATGAGCGTGTAAAGGAGAATGAGAGGAGAGGAAAGCTCTCCTGCTAGGGAGGCTTGTTCTCCAGCGGGATTCTCCCCGCCTCTGCTTCTGAGGCAGATGGGCTTTTCTCGCTCAGTCTTGTTCTGTGCTTTTCTTCCTGTTTTCAGTTAAGACTGGCTTTTTAACATATTAAGTGGTTACAGTACCCACTAGGCAAGTACAGGGGTGCGGGTGAAGTGGGGGTGAAGTGTGGGAGGCCTTGGGGGGGCGGGTCATAGGGGGATGGTATAAGTTTGGCCTAGAGAAGCCGTTGGTATTTCCCAGTTTCCATGGTAACTGTGAATTCAGGCTCTGCTCCTTGCTGATATTGCCCCCCCCACCTGCCCCATTTCTCCCCATACTCCTATTGAGATACCAGCAGCTCCACAAGGGCTCTGTGCTGTATAACAGCCAATTCCTGCAATAAAGATTTTAAATTTTTTTATTTTGTTTGGTGTTCTTTGTTTTTTCGTGAGGGGTCACATCTATTCCGCTACCGAGGCTCATGTGGAAATTCCCTAAAATTCAGGTTGCAGCGTTTTTTTCTATTTTCTTATTTATTATCATTCTTTTTTTGGTCTAAATGCAGATAAACTGCACGGGGGCTTAGTGGTGCAGGGAGAAGCACAGAAGCTTAAAAACAAATCTGGCCATAATGAGACATGCTGAGAGCTGACTGGCTGTGCGATAGCCACAGCTTTACAGCGATAAATGTATCCATGGCCTCTGCTGATCGTTAGCGCCCGATCATTAGCAGCTGATCATTAGCATCTGATCGTGAGCGTCTGCTTGCACGGGACTGCAGCGGATCAACAGGCCGTCTCTGATCGGGACGTTGTGGTTTTTTTTTTTTTGGTTTCTGGTTCGGGTATCTGCCTGGGCATTGGGCGGGCGGGGAAGGTTGGGAAAAAGGGACGTGTCAGAGGCTCTGTGTCTACTCATTTCAGTTATAAATTTTTAATATCTCTTCGACCTTCTAAAGTGCAGTCAAAAGAAGGGCTGAGAGAACAACATACAAAGGGCACCATTAGTGCTGGAACTACACAGCAGTTACACCGGTGCTATGAGGATGCCACACTTCACCGGGGGGATCGGAATATTGCCTCACTTAACCCTTGCTCATCATAGTGCATAGCAAGAGGAGGTGCTGTTATAAGCTTGCATTTGCACCGGTAAAAACTTACCGCACTGTAAGCGACAGTCAGAATCGCCACGTCGTAACGATAACGGCCCTTTGACGTGTAGCGCATTGTGGCGACCCTCGGTGTGCGACAGAGCTGTGTGCCGTTTGTCAGAAAGCCTCACCTGTGTTTTAAAAGCATGACCCACACCCCTCCAGGGTAACGGGAATAGGACAGAATTTTACCTACTTACTAATGACCCCCGCAAGGGGGGCGGGGGGATTGGGGGGGGGGGGGGGTGCTCTACTTATATTTCAGCTCAGTTATTATAATATTATAATATTTTGAGTAGCCAGTCCATCGGGATATGGACTTCATCTGGACCACAGCGAGGGCCTTTGAGCATGACTCCATATTGGTCCCTGGTACTCCGGTGCCAATATATAATTGGATATTATAATGCTGTTTGTTATGAACAAAATACTGGGAGTGAATGGAATGGCATCACCGTGAGCAGGAAGATAAAAGATCTGTTTTCACTTGTGTAAATTATTGATGAACACCCTAATAGTGCTGCCAATTGGAACACTGGAACATAGCGGAAAGTACAGAAACGCTGCTGCATTCTGTGGCTGTGTAGGTTGAAATTATAATTCTGGCTAGCCAAAGCCTAACCTACTCTTTCATGGGGGGATAACCCCCCCTCCCCCCACCCACCACCACCCGCCACACGCACACTGTCCTTCCAAGTTAAATACGTGCACGTTATCGATGGCTCAGATTTTAAACATGCCCTTCATTTGTGAGGAAGGAGGAACTGACTGGCAGTGATGTGTCATATAACCAGATAAGCGGTTGGCCCCCACCCACCAACCGCCTGGTTTCCCAGAAATTTCATAAATTGAAACGGAACAGGAAAGCCCATGTTTGTCCTTAATGTTGTGGCACTTGGTGGTAATTAATCCCGGATAAATCAAGTGACGTTTCTGTTTTTTGTTCCTTCTGAGTTTGATTGCAAGAGTTTGTAAAACTCCCCTCAGACACACCAAACAGCGGAAGTATCTGAGTGGTGAAGGAACGCGTGTTGTCTTACCTGGTGCTACGGAACGGGATTAATGTCATGTTATTTCAACTTTACTTAATTATTTGACTTCAAATTAACATTTTAATCTTTCCTTTCTAGGGTTTATATCACCTTTTGTAGTCAGGATAACGGACACCACATATGAGGCACTATAGCCTCTTTCTGCCAATAGTGTGACTCTATACGGGGTCGCTATCTATCTTTGTCGATGCAGACGTGCCTCTAGCTTGTGTAGCCTACACAGTATACAATGTGTATCTTGTGATGGCACTAATGTATAGGTGACTGACTATGGGGTGCAGATATCCTTAATTATATGTGTATGTTAGGACCTTAAAACCGCTAAGTGTGTAGTGGTAGAAGTCAAAGACGAATGCCGGTTAAAATTAATGTAATTTATTGTACAATATGTTCTGTGCTGTGTTGACAGCATGCACTGGTGCAAAATGAAAGTGTGGTGAGTGTGCTATACGCAAATGGCGCGCGGGAGGTCGTATTGACGAGAGTCTCCCAGAACCATTCCACTTTTCTCGCTATATCCCCAAACATCAAAGGAAAACTCTGACTCATCAAAGCAAGACCCAATCACAACGAATCAGCAGTAACAACAATAACCCACTTGCGCTATCTGTACGTTTATCACACCACGTTAACCATTTGTGGCACAGCTGGTTGCTGACTCACAGGTAACTTGCATGGCCTACTGTTCACTTTTTGAATGGTGTTCCAAGATCTTTATTCAGCGCCCACTGTACCATACAATCAATGACACCAACTTGTTCCCCGTGACATAGGCAACGACACCAAACATGAATATCCTGTATATGGACAACCTATGGTTACATAATGCTGTTCAAACTTCAGTAGTTCTGTGGACACATCGCAGTCAGTTCACCTTTAGCACAGTAAACAGTTCACCTTTAGTAGTCAGGATAAGAGACACACTTCCGTAAACCACCCTACAGGTTTGATGGATGATTAGAAATCTGAGCCAAAATATTCTGAATGGTGAAATGCTGAGTATCTCCAGCACATGGCCACCTGCATTCATTACACTTTATTAATTAAAATTAATCCAGTTATGTAGTTATAGGTTTGGTTGGAGCAAAAACCAGGATGGTTTCCGGCACTCCAGGACCAGGGTTTCCGACCCCTGCCCGATGAGGTGGTTTGGTGCGCCCTCACAGCGAGTATAAACCAAGGATGGGCAACTCCAGGCCTTGTGGGCCACTGTGTGTGCAGGTTTTGCTGCCACCAGTTACCCTGGCTCAATCAGCTAATTAGTCATATACACCAACAATGATTCACTCATAAATTAGGCCACAATAAAATGCTACAATACACGCATACAGGCACAGGAACATTCATCAGCTTCTGTTTATATCGCGGTATGTCGCTAAAATATCAGATGATGGAAATGATTGGGCTAATAAAACAATTGCTAATTGGTGGCAGCAAAAACCTTCATACACACTGGCCCATGAGGCCTGGAGTTGCCCATCCCTAGTATAGACTATGGGTATTAAAATCTGGACCTCAAATCCAAATTTGGCCCTTGTTTTTTTTTCTCCCAGGTAATTAACTGAACAGTTAGTGCTACTAATTAGGTAAAGGAGGGTGGAAAACCAGCCGTTTCTCGGACCTGGAGGACCGTGATTTGAATACCAGGCGTATAGACCCTCTCTGAGCAGGGTATGAGTGAGTGAAGTCATTGAATATGTTGAATATGTTCACTGCAAACTCACTGAACAGGATGGTTTTTTCATGATCTGTCAGCTTTATTTGATTGCTGATGTTGAATCATTGGTATATTATTATGTGGAATGGGTGGGAGGGTAATCAAACCAATGTTTGAATGCTGATATGGGCAAACTGGGAATGTTTTTAAGAAAAAAACATTGTCTCTCTCTCTCGCTCTCAATTCAATTCAGTTCAATTCAATAATGCTTTATTGGCATGACTGCATACAAACTGTTACAATGTTGCCAAAGCAAATTAAACTGGAACAGGTAGGTAGATATGGTTATAATAAAGGAAATAGTAATAAATGGTAATAGCGACAACAATAATAAGGTAATGAAGAAATACATTTTAAAAAAAAACTGTATTTCAGTTACCCACTGTCTCCCTTTCCCTCTCCCTCTCTCTTTCCCTCTCTCTCTCCCTCTTTCTCTCTCTCGCTCTCTCTTCCTCCCCCTCCCCCAGTCCCTCTATCTGATTCGTCAGGAGATGTCCGTGTCCCAGAAGCACCTGGGGGACTTCTGTGAGGCTCTGAAGCAGTACCTGAAGAATGTCTCCGCCCAAAGAGACTGCTTCCAGTGAGAGCACCCGTCCGCCTGTCTGTCTGTCTGTCTGTCTCTGTCTCTAACCAGATGTCTGTCCATCTCTATCACTGTCTGTCTGTTCCCCCGAATAATTCAAAAAAAAATTCTGTATATCTTTGTCAAATAACTGGCCTGTATTCACCTCTCCATGTCTATCTGTCCAACTGTATTCGTCTGTTTCCCAGCGTTGCTGCTTCTCCTCTCTCCGACCCTACTGGCCTCTCTTTATCCCTGTGTCTATTTGTCCAACTGGCTCTTGTTTTGTTTGAACTGGCAGCTGCTGTCTGGTCAAACTGCTTCCTGTAAATCAGGTTGTTTTCAAGTGTGTTTTGGCTGCGCTGATGTTTCTGACTGACCCCACTAGCTGTGTTCCTGGAACTCCCACCCCCCACCCCCGTACCAGACGCTCAGTGCTCGCGCGCTGTGAGGCTGCATCTCTGCACATGCAGCGCGTTTATCGAGCGAACTGCAGCACACCCACGCCACACCACAGAGCATTGACCTGGAGGAAGAAAGAAAGAGGGGGATTACAAGGGAGGAGAGGAAAATAAAAAGGTCTGCGAGAAATAGAGGAGAGGAGAGAGAGAGGGAACATAGGCATCTCCCTACCCCCCATCCGCACCCTTTCTCTCTCTCTCCGCTCTGGAGAGTGGGTTAGCGACAAATGGAAATGAATAAATAAGTCAATAAACAAACACAGGAACGACCTTGCCATTGTGGGTGGAGGGGGTGGAGAGCTTTTTGGGGGTGGGGGGTGGGTAACAGCATTCACTATGGCATGGGGACAAGACAGGATGGAGTGGGGGGGGAGGGGGGTAGAGAGGCTATGACAGCGGCTTTCGGAACGTAACCCACTGAAGCCTGGAGAAGCTTCTGTCCTGGGCAAGCTGGTGCTGGAGTGGATAGACGCACCCCCATGGGGTCTTATCGACTGTAGAGAGGGGAGGGGGCTGTGGTGGCGGTCTCATCCTGGTCTGCTTGAAAAGCCTCATTAGGAGGATGAATCTGAAACCTAGAACCGTCCTCGTCAGCAAAAAAAAAAAAGAGCAAATAAGACAGGAAAATGTCAGGAGCTAGTGTAGCGTGAACACCAAACTCCCTCGGAGAAAGAGACGGAGAGGGGGAGAGAGGGAAGGAGGAAGTGCAGAATCCCACCCTCACATGGCTGCAGAACCGGGAGAGTCGGTTCACAGGAACTAGGCAAACGTGATTAGAATGTTCTTCACTGAAAATTCTAATGCTGATGTAACGATTGAAAGCACATTGAGAGTTCTAGAACACGGACGTAGAATTTTGAAGAAAAACTAACCTACTCTTCAAAGGGTTACAAAAAAAAAAGCCTGCTTCCAAATGACAAGAGCTTTAAACAGAGGCTGCTACTTCCAAATGGCACCCCAAAACAAGAGCTCTACACAGAGGCTGCTGTGTTGTCCTTAGTAGAGTTTTGTACCGGGTGCTGTAATGAACTTAATAATTTATTACTGACAACTTTGTTTCCAGTACCTGTCCCTACATCTCCTCACTCTTCCATTTGCTTTTCCACTGGCGTTTTGGTTTAAGAGGTCCTGATAAACTGTATAATGTTGTTTTCAAAGAAGTGGTACATTTACATTGGTACAGATGACACATGCACAAGTACACATACGTGCACTCACATACACTCATACACACTGACACACTCACACACATTTTCACAAGTGAAAATGTGTGCGCCCACACACACACACACAGACGTGCACTCACAAAAAACAAGCCCAGCAGCCTCTCTGCTGTTGAGCGAGTCTTATTTTCAGGCCCAGAGCTGATGTCAAATAAAGACAGAGTCACTCACTCAGCTGCCGGTCCCGGCAGGAGGCATTGACCCGCGCGGCTGGTCAATAAGACATGGCAGGAATCTCCACTGCACTTTGCTCTGCTGTGAAAGCCATAATAAAGGAAGTTACACACTCAACTGTATTTCAATGCATCGGCATTTTCAGAACCCTTAACCCCTGCAATGTCGACACAGGCCCGGAGGGGGGGGGGGGTTGGGTGCACAAAATTATTGGGGAATCACTGCCACCTAGTGGCCATTGTCATAAATGCGTTGTGGAATTTTTGCAGCTAAAACAGCCCCGCTGCATCCATCCCAGAGACTCCCGTAAAGAATATTTCTGCTCTGTCAGATGAAAATGGGAGCCATACAAAGTGTGTCTGTTCCATTTGTCACCCCTCCCCCCTTTGTTTTTATTTGTTATGAGCTACTGTAGAGAAAGAAATTTCCATGCCATTAAAGGCAATTGATTTGAATTGAAAGATTGTTTTCTGACAGAAATAACCTTCTCGGGGAAGCCGCTTCAGGGCACTGCTGTTTTCAAACTGGTGGAATTGAGCTTCTTCCGGCTCCACTCTTTTTTTTCCTCTCCTTTTTTTCCATTTTCCCCCACCCTTTATACTTTTTCGTCCTTCTCATTCTCTCACTCTTTGTGATCTCCCATTTTCTAACAATCTTCCTTTTCTCACTCTCTCTCTCCATCCAGCGTGACTGCGGTGCGCCTGCCAGATGGACTGTCCTTTGTCGTGTACGAATTCTGGGACGGAGAAGACGAATGGAAGCAGTAAATGTTTTTTTCTATTCTTTAAAAAAATGTTTTTAAATGTTGTCTCCTAGACCGAGCGACGGGTTGTCGAAGCTGTACGCAAGTCCCAGAGCAACTCATTTTCTCCCGTCTTGGCACTCAAAAGGAGGAAAGGGGGAGCCGTTCGCGCTCTAATCTGCCGACACGGGACATCATTCTCTGCCCCGGTTTACTGAGAACGGCCTGCGGCTCGCGAGCTTCGACAGTGATGTACAGTCTTCAACGATAACGCTCGTGCTAAAGCTCCACCTGGGCTCTGAACTTGGAGCTCGGAGGACCAGCGCTGTCCGTTCTAAATGTGGCTTATAGATAAATGTGGAAGTAAAAAAAAAACATAATTGTGGCACCATTCGGCATCTTGAGTTTCCTATGTTTTATGGAGGGGGTTATAAATTGGCACGTACTGTGTACATTGTACGATCTGGCCTGGTACTCAGCATGTCAATCAAATCACATTCTCTGGGGTAACATAACCATGGGGTTTCTGATATATTATAATAATTAATGACTTGGACAAGCAGCCATCATAGGAGAGGCTCTCAGACTGTTCCGGAATGAGAGGAAAGCCACCGCAACATGACGTTTCTTCCCAGATTATTTATCCCATAAACAACGCGTCTCTTGTTTTTCCATTTACTCTTTTTATTTACTTAAAAAATGTTTTTTTTTAAATACTTAATTTGCCACGAGCATAGCATACATAAGCACACAGTTATAGAAATGAAAAATAAGCTGTGAAAGTATACGGTAAGAGGTGCGGCCTTCCCATTGGCCCTCTATGCATGCGTGTAATGTATAAATGAATATTGGAGCTGGAGAGCGGCTCTATGCGTGTGTGTAATGTATAAATGAATATTGGAGCTGGGGAGCGGCTCTATGCGTGTGTGTTATGTATAAATGAATATTGGAGCTGGGGAGCGGCTCTATGCGTGTGTGTAATGTATAAATGAATATTGGAGCTGGGGAGCGGCTCTATGCGTGTGTGTAATGTATAAATGAATATTGGAGCTGGGGAGCGGCTCTATGCATGTGTGTAATGTATAAATGAATATTGGAGCTGGGGAGCGGCTCTATGCGTGTGTGTAATGTATAAATGAATATTGGAGCTGGGGAGCGGCTCTATGCGTGTGTGTAATGTATAAATGAATATTGGAGCTGGGGAGCGGCTCTATGCATGTGTGTAATGTATAAATGAATATTGGAGCTGGGGAGCGGCTCTATGCGTGTGTGTAATGTATAAATGAATATTGGAGCTGGGGAGCGGCTCTATGCGTGTGTAATGTATAAATGAATATCGGAGCTGGGGAGCGGCTCTATGCGTGTGTGTAATGTATAAATGAATATTGGAGCTGGGGAGCGGCTCTATGCGTGTGTGTAATGTATAAATGAATATTGGAGCTGGGGAGCGGCTCTATGCGTGTGTGTAATGTATAAATGAATATTGGAGCTGGGGAGCGGCTCTATGCCTGTGTGTAATGTATAAATGAATATTGGAGCTGGAGAGCGGCTCTATGTGTGTGTGTAATGTATAAATGAATATTGGAGCTGGGTGGCGGCTCTATGCGTGTGTGTAATGTATAAAAGAATATTGGAGCTGGGGGGCGGCTCTATGCGTGCGTGTAATGTATAAATGAATATTGGAGCTGGGGAGCGGCTCTATGCGTGTGTGTACTGTATAAATGAATATTGGAGCTGGGGAGCGGCTCTATGCGTGTGTGTAATGTATAAATGAATATTGGAGCTGGAGAGCGGCTCTATGCATGCGTGTAATGTATAAATGAATATTGGAGCTGGGGAGCGGCTCTATGCGTGTGTGTAATGTATAAATGAATATTGGAGCTGGGGAGCGGCTCTATGCGTGTGTGTTATGTATAAATGAATATTGGAGCTGGGGAGCGGCTCTATGCGTGTGTGTAATGTATAAATGAATATTGGAGCTGGGGAGCGGCTCTATGCGTGTGTGTAATGTATAAATGAATATTGGAGCTGGGGAGCGGCTCTATGCATGTGTGTAATGTATAAATTAATATTGGAGCTGGGGAGCGGCTCTATGCGTGTGTGTAATGTATAAATGAATATTGGAGCTGGGGAGCGGCTCTATGCGTGTGTGTAATGTATAAATGAATATTGGAGCTGGGGAGCGGCTCTATGCGTGTGTGTAATGTATAAATGAATATTGGAGCTGGGGAGCGGCTCTATGCATGTGTGTAATGTATAAATGAATATTGGAGCTGGGGAGCGGCTCTATGCGTGTGTGTAATGTATAAATGAATATTGGAGCTGGGGAGCGGCTCTATGCGTGTGTAATGTATAAATGAATATCGGAGCTGGGGAGCGGCTCTATGCGTGTGTGTAATGTATAAATGAATATTGGAGCTGGGGAGCGGCTCTATGCGTGTGTGTAATGTATAAATGAATATTGGAGCTGGGGAGCGGCTCTATGCGTGTGTGTAATGTATAAATGAATATTGGAGCTGGGGAGCGGCTCTATGCCTGTGTGTAATGTATAAATGAATATTGGAGCTGGAGAGCGGCTCTATGTGTGTGTGTAATGTATAAATGAATATTGGAGCTGGGTGGCGGCTCTATGCGTGTGTGTAATGTATAAAAGAATATTGGAGCTGGGGGGCGGCTCTATGCGTGCGTGTAATGTATAAATGAATATTGGAGCTGGGGAGCGGCTCTATGCGTGTGTGTAATGTATAAATGAATATTGGAGCTGGGGAGCGGCTCTATGCGTGTGTGTAATGTATAAATGAATATTGGAGCTGGAGAGCGGCTCTATGCATGCGTGTAATGTATAAATGAATATTGGAGCTGGGGAGCGGCTCTATGCGTGTGTGTAATGTATAAATGAATATTGGAGCTGGGGGGCGGCTCTATGCATGTGTGTAATGTATAAATGAATATTGGAGCTGGGGAGCGGCTCTATGCGTGTGTGTAATGTATAAATGAATATTGGAGCTGGGGGGCGGCTCTATGCATGTGTGTAATGTATAAATGAATATTGGAGCTGGGGAGCGGCTCTATGCGTGTGTGTAATGTATAAATTAATATTGGAGCTGGGGGGCGGCTCTATGCATGTGTGTAATGTATAAATGAATATTGGAGCTGGGGAGCGGCTCTATGCGTGTGTGTAATGTATAAATGAATATTGGAGCTGGGGAGCGGCTCTATGCGTGTGTGTAATGTATAAATGAATATTGGAGCTGGGGAGCGGCTCTATGCGTGTGTGTAATGTATAAATGAATATTTGAGCTGGGGAGCGGCTCTATGCATGTGTGTAATGTATAAATGAATATTGGAGCTGGGGAGCGGCTCTATGCGTGTGTGTAATGTATAAATGAATATTGGAGCTGGGGGGCGGCTCTATGCGTGTGTAATGTATAAATGAATATCGGAGCTGGGGAGCGGCTCTATGCGTGTGTGTAATGTATAAATGAATATTGGAGCTGGGGAGCGGCTCTATGCGTGTGTGTAATGTATAAATGAATATTGGAGCTGGGGAGCGGCTCTATGCGTGTGTGTAATGTATAAATGAATATTGGAGCTGGGGAGCGGCTCTATGCCTGTGTGTAATGTATAAATGAATATTGGAGCTGGAGAGCGGCTCTATGTGTGTGTGTAATGTATAAATGAATATTGGAGCTGGGTGGCGGCTCTATGCGTGTGTGTAATGTATAAAAGAATATTGGAGCTGGGGGGCGGCTCTATGCGTGCGTGTAATGTATAAATGAATATTGGAGCTGGGGAGCGGCTCTATGCGTGTGTGTAATGTATAAATGAATATTGGAGCTGGGGAGCGGCTCTATGCGTGTGTGTAATGTATAAATGAATATTGGAGCTGGAGAGCGGCTCTATGCATGCGTGTAATGTATAAATGAATATTGGAGCTGGGGAGCGGCTCTATGCGTGTGTGTAATGTATAAATGAATATTGGAGCTGGGGGGCGGCTCTATGCATGTGTGTAATGTATAAATGAATATTGGAGCTGGGGAGCGGCTCTATGCGTGTGTGTAATGTATAAATGAATATTGGAGCTGGGGGGCGGCTCTATGCATGTGTGTAATGTATAAATGAATATTGGAGCTGGGGAGCGGCTCTATGCGTGTGTGTAATGTATAAATTAATATTGGAGCTGGGGGGCGGCTCTATGCATGTGTGTAATGTATAAATGAATATTGGAGCTGGAGAGCGGCTCTATGCATGTGTGTAATGTATAAATGAATATTGGAGCTGGGGGGCGGCTCTATGCGTGTGTGTAATGTATAAATGAATATTGGAGCTGGGGAGCGGCTCTATGCGTGTGTGTAATGTATTAATGAATATTGGAGCTGGGGAGCGGCTCTATGCGTGTGTGTAATGTATAAATGAATATTGGAGCTGGAGAGCGGCTCTATGCGTGTGTGTAATGTATCAATGAATATTGGAGCTGGGGGGCGGCTCTATGCGTGTGTGTAATGTATAAATGAATATTGGAGCTGGAGAGCGGCTCTATGCGTGTGTGTAATGTATAAATTAATATTGGAGCTGGGGGGCGGCTCTATGCGTGTGTGTAATGTATAAATGAATATTGGAGCTGGGGAGCGGCTCTATGCGTGTGTGTAATGTATAAATGAATATTGGAGCTGGGGAGCGGCCGTGTGTGTAATGTATAAATGAATATTGGAGCTGGGGGGCGGCTCTATGCGTGTGTGTAATGTATAAATGAATATTGGAGCTGGGGAGCGGCTCTATGCGTGTGTGTAATGTATAAATGAATATTGGAGCTGGGGAGCGGCTCTATGCGTGTGTGTAATGTATAAATGAATATTGGAGCTGGGGGGCGGCTCTATGCGTGTGTGTAATGTATAAATGAATATTGGAGCTGGGGAGCGGCTCTATGCGTGTGTGTAATGTATAAATGAATATTGGAGCTGGGGAGCGGCTCTATGCGTGTGTGTAATGTATAAATGAATATTGGAGCTGGGGAGCGGCTCTATGCGTGTGTGTAATGTATAAATGAATATTGGAGCTGGGGGGCGGCTCTATGCGTGTGTGTAATGTATAAATGAATATTGGAGCTGGAGAGCGGCTCTATGCATGCGTGTAATGTATAAATGAATATTGGAGCTGGGGAGCGGCTCTATGCGTGTGTGTAATGTATAAATGAATATTGGAGCTGGAGAGCGGCTCTATGCGTGTGTGTAATGTATAAATGAATATTTGAGCTGGGGAGCGGCTCTATGCATGTGTGTAATGTATAAATGAATATTGGAGCTGGAGAGCGGCTCTATGCATGCGTGTAATGTATAAATGAATATTGGAGCTGGGGGGCGGCTCTATGCATGTGTGTAATGTATAAATGAATATTGGAGCTGGAGAGCGGCTCTATACGTGTGTGTAATGTATAAATTAATATTGGAGCTGGGGAGCGGCTCTATGCGTGTGTGTAATGTATAAATGAATATTGGAGCTGGGGGGCGGCTCTATGCGTGTGTGTAATTTATAAATGAATATTGGAGCTGGGGAGCGGCTCTATGCGTGTGTGTAATGTATAAATGAATATTGGAGCTGGGGGGCGGCTCTATGCGTGTGTGTAATGTATAAATGAATATTGGAGCTGGGGAGCGGCTCTATGCGTGTGTGTAATGTATAAATGAATATTGGAGCTGGGGAGCGGCTCTATGCGTGTGTGTAATGTATAAATGAATATTGGAGCTGGGGGGCGGCTCTATGCGTGTGTGTAATGTATAAATGAATATTGGAGCTGGAGAGCGGCTCTGTGCATGTGTGTAATATATAAATGAATATCGGAGCAGGGGGGTGAGGTGGGGGTCAGATACAGGAGGGGTGAGCGGCGCTTTTCTCCCTCACTCCCCGCTTGTTCCATCACAGATGACCCACTTCTGTCATGCTCAGGTATTAATGAGCTCCCGAACCCCACCCGCACTCCTGTGCTGTGACGGGAATGAGGAACTGTGTGTGTGTGTGTGCTCTTTTCTGTGTGTGCTGATGTGTGGGTGTAAATGTGTGCTGTACTGTGTGTGTGTGTGTGTGTGTGTGTGTGTGTGTGTGTGTGCTGTTCTCTGTGCGCTGATGTGTGTATGTATGTGTGTGCGCGTGAATGCGTGCGCTGATGTCTGTGTGCTGTTCTGTGTGCTGTTCTGTGTGCTGTTCTGTGTTTGTGTGTGTGTGTGTGTGTGTGCTGTTCTGTGTGTGCTGATGTGTGTGTATGTGTGTATGTGTGTGAATGCGTGTGTGAATGCGTGCGCTGATGTCTGTGTGCTGTTCTGTGTGTGTGTGTGTGTGTGTGTGTGTGTGTGTGTGTGCTGTTCTGTGTGTGTTGATGTGTGTGTGAATGTGTGCTGTTCTGTGTGTGTGTGTGTGTGTGTGTGTGTGTGAATGTGTGCTTTTCTGTGTGTGTGTGTATGTGTGTGTGTGTGTGTGTGTGTGTGTGTGAATGTGTGCTGTTCTGTGTGTGTTGTTGTGTGTGTGAATGTGTGCTGTTCTGTGTGTGTGTGTGTGTGTGTGTGTGTGTGTGTGTGTGTGAATGTGTGCTGTTCTGTGTGTGTTGATGTGTGTGTGTGTGTGTGTGTGTGTGTGTGTGTGTGTGTGTGTGTGTGTGTGTGTGTGTGTGTGTGTGTGTGTGTGTGTGTGTGTGTGTGTGTGTGTGTGAATGTGGTGTTTTCTGTGTGTGTGTGTGTGTGTGTGTGTGTGTGTGTGTGTGCTGTTCTGGGTGTGTTGATGTGTGTGTGAATGTGTGGTGTTCTGTGTGTGTGTGTATGCTGTTCTGTGTGTGTGTGTGTGTGTGTGTGTGTGTGTGTGTGAGTGTGTATGTGTGTGTGTGTGGTGCTCTGTACGATGTGGCAGTTTCACCGCTCTGCCTGTCCCCTCCCTCTCTCAGGCACCTGCAGACCGCAGCCTCTAAGGCCTTCCAGCACGTGAAAGTGGACACGCTGTGCCAGCCAGAGGCCGTCTCCACTGTTGCTGTGCCAGGTGAGCGCCACACTGCCACCTACAGTTTGGGAGTGGTACCTGCTTGGTAGGCAGCAACGTACTATCATGTTTAGGGAATGGGGCTGTGTCCAAATCAGCGACCCCTTCCATACCATTGATTATACTTGTTGAATACACTGGAAGATACCGTTGTGAAGTAGGCTATATCTTATCTAAATGTAGTGTACTTAATATCCCAGGATGATATACTTATTTCTGTGGTTTCGCTGAATATATTCGGGAGCATACTTTTTGGTCCCATAAATATGTTGTGCAGCTTCGCTTTAAAATTGAGGGGCAGCTTTGCTTACTTTTTTCCCCCAATAACAACACGTGACATGGCAGCGCAAGGGCAGGACATCTTATGACACCTCGACAGTACGGTTTGGAAAATACTGTGTACCGCTTACTGCATACTATTTAGTGACATGTAGCATGCAAAAAAATAATACTATTATCAGAGAAAACCTGGAAATAAGTATATATCTGGGGATTTAAAGTACACTACATTTAGAGACCATTTCGCCTACTTGACAACTTGCTCATCCAGTGTACTCAACTAGCATACTCGATAGTATAAAAAGTTGGATTCCCAGGTATGGCACTGCCATTCAGTACTTAACCACACATGCCTCTGTAAAAATATCCAGCTGTATAAATTCTATAGATTCGATGTAAAAAAATAATTGTGTAAATCGCTCTGGATTTACAGCAGTCTCAAGTTTGTCTGAGACATTGTGGCCTGTTTGCATCTTGTCTCCATGAACTCAACTTCAAACCAACCCCAACCGACCTCAAACCAACCCCAACCCCACTGACCACTAACCCCAACCCCAACCAACCTCAAACCAACCCCAACCAACCTCAAACCAACCCCAACCGACCTCAAACCAACCCCAACCGACCTCAAACCAACCCCAACCGACCTCAAACCAACCCCACTGACCACCAACCCCAACCCCAACCGACCTCAAACCAACCCCAACCAACCTCAAACCAACCCCAACCAACCTCAAACCAACCCCAACCGACCTCAAACCAACCCCAACCGACCTCAAACTAACCCCAACCTCAAATGTCAACACCATATTCCCAGGAGGATTAAACAAATGCTGGTAAAACTTCAACATAAGAGGGACCAAATTCTTCCTACTTAAAGTCTGCAGTACACTGAATGGCCAGTGCAAACTTTTCTTTCCCAAGGGGCCCTCATAAGGAGTAACTTGGGAAATAAAGATTTCTTCCGAACACCACCCAACCTCAAACTAACCTCAATCCCAACCCCACCCGACCTCAAACCAGCCCCGACCCCACCCAACCTCAAACCAACCCCACCGCAATCCCAATCCAGCTAACATCCAGCTGTCTGGTCCTGTGTCACTGAATCCTCCCCTATCTCTCCCTCTCTATCTCTCCCTTTCTATCTCTCCCTCTCCCTCCCTCTCTCTTTCTTACAGCTGCCTGGTGCACCATGAACAGAGACTGATATGGGTGGAGCCTCTGGGCAGGTCCACCCCCCCAGGCCCCGCCCAGGCCCAGCGCCTTTCTCTGTCTCTCTGCAGTAGCCCGGTCACTGAATTACCCCTCCCCTCTTTACCCCCCCCCCCCCCTATACAGAACTCCCTCTTCTCCGTCTTCACTTCTTTTTGTAACAGGTCTCAATACAACCCCCTCCCCCCTTCTAGTTACGTAACATACTAAGGCATTGCATAGGGACCCTAGGGTTCCAAAGGCCTGTATAAAATGCCTGAGAATAGTAAAGAAAAAATTAAATTTATAATCAATAAGCTCTTCTCCCCGCGCCCCCATCTAGTCTGAGAGGAATCCCTGCACCCACCTTACCTGCCCCAGATCCAGTCTTACAAGCACAATGTATATGAATACGCTAATTTACTAAATAAAATATACATAGAAATATTTATGGAAAGAAGATTAAATATATAAAACTGAAAAGGATTTTATCTTAGTTTTATCTCAACTGAACATTTTATCGTAAAACATTACCGACGGTTTTCATGACCTTTCCCTCCAGGCCGATAATGAGGGACGAGTCTCACGGGGTAGATCTAGGTCTCTGTGTTTCTATTTCTCGTAGTTCCTCTCTCTCTTTCACAGTTCCTGTCTTCTTTATACACATTTTTTTACTAATAGAGTAACCTGTAGTACTGCGCATCACATGACCAGAGACTGGAGCTCACACCACAGCCAAAGTTTCTCGTGTTTATGACATCACTGATTGACAGGACTGCTCTAACCAATAGGTTGACCTCCCTGCCTGGTCTGGGCTCCGGAGTCCAGTCACAGCGAAACTTTATCAGGTATTCCTCGATATGTTGGCTGAACCCTGTCGGACAGCGAGCGGAGGTTCAGGGTTAGACAGGGGACGTTATTTTTATTTTTATTTTTTGGACCCGGCTCACAAGCATGGGCGACCATCACGAAAGAAAAAAAACGCCGTCGCCTAGCTCCTCTGCATGACCTTTGGACGTCAGCTTTGGGTGGTTGGCTGTGCATAAAACAGTAAGGCAACATTCTCTCAATGTTTCAGTAACGTTGTCACCTCATTTCTTTTTTTCCCTCCCTCCACCTCTCTCCTTCACTTTAGAATCGGTGCATGTTCTCCTAAACGTACTGTAACTTATTTGGCGTAGAATCTAGCTGTGCTACTTTCAATGGGTTTTGTGCATTTCTTACTTTTCTTTTATAATAATCCTTTGACTGACGAGAAAAAATTTAAATATATAGAAAATGTACTGTACGTCCGATAAAGAGAATGACACGTTTTCACTTTTCTGGCATTGATTGAACAAACAGTTATTCCTAATATTTCTGTATGTTTCTGTAAACTTGCTTTCTCTCTTAAACTGAGCTTGTAGGCTTACAGCAGGGATGCAAGTGATACATTTCGTGTGAACATTGTTTAAATTCTAGCTCATGTAGAGTGATGATACTCAGAAACAATAAAGCTAATGTACTGGAATAAAACCATGTAAACGCTTTCATTGATTTACTTTCTGTTCTTGTGTTTGTATAAACCAGCACTAAGATATACCACATGAATGACTCTCACTTTTGAGAAACCAGAAAAACTATTTGACTAAAATTGGTATTATGACCCTATAGATAAAACATTAAGTTTATGTGCCAACATATAGACAATTTTTTCAAAATTATAAGCACTATTTTGCTTGTTTTAACACAAATGTCCATCTTTTTAACACTTTTTGAATACATTTCACACGATTCTTTTGTTTTAGGCACAATTTTCAAAAAGTATATCTCTTGTTTTCACATAAAAAACACTGCCATTAAAAACTATAAACTCCAATATCAATTAACACACACATTCCTCACAGGTAAAACATTAGTTGATTTAATTATTCAATCAGCAATCAGAGCTTTAGCACAAATAAAAGGTGAAAAAAATGTCAGCTCTCCTGTATGTGGAGAACAACGTCTGACGAACATTTAGAAATGAGAATAGGTAGATCTGCTCTATTGTTATTTATTGCAACATATCAATACTCAGTGATTCCTGTACTGCATTTTTTCCTGTTTTTTTTCAATTTTACTTAGTCTACTCCCAAAATTTAGGTAATTTGGAAAAATAAAAAACAACAAAAACCATCTCACTGTTTTTTTTTTTGTTTTATATTTGAGTTGGCCAGTACACTCAAACAATACTGATGCCTAAGTAATATAATGGTAATAGTGTCTTTCATTTTTTACACCAGTGTGTAATTGGCATTTATAATTTGTATTCATTTGTTGACTTGTGTTTATTATTTGAAGGAAAAATGTCATTCTGGGATGTGACTGAATGGTTTTGAAAATAGTACATGATTTTGGCAAGAGATATATGAAGTTTTGCAGAAGGAGTTGACCATGTTTTGTATTTATAATTTTGAGAAATTAGTTTTAATTTCAGAAAATGTGCCTAAACAACTGTGAAAAACTGTAATCCATAAAAATATACCCACACACACAAACACACAAACACACAAATGCACATATATGAGGGGCCGTTTAGGCCATAATTCATTTTGGACCTCTCAAATATATTCTCACTCTCACATATATTCTTACTTTCACATATATACACCGATCAGCCACAATATTAAAACAACTGACAGGTGAAGTGAATAACATTGATTAGTACCAGAAAATAAGATATCAAGAGTCTTTTGATGTTGTTGGGTCACAGACATCAGGAAGTCATGGCATGCAAAGGATATTGAACAAAATCCTCTAAAACTATATATTTAAAAATGAAAAAAATTACTTTGAATAATGTTGTAATGAAGGAGCCTTGCCACAAAGCCTGGTGTGCAGGCTTGTCATCAAATCTTGATCAAGAACTTGAGAGCTTATTCTTCTTTTGAGTGAGAATGAAAATGTATTGAGTTATGCTTGATGACTAAAAATGTTTACAGCACTACATAATTTTTCAACAGAAAAAAATATTCTAGTACTCATGTACAGTTGTACTAAAGTGGCACAACTATATAAATAAAGAAATATCAACTGAACATTGGATGTAATCTGTAAGGTGGAGAACAGGGCTGCAATATGGCAACATTTGTTGCAGTTTAAAAATTACAACATTCTAATGTAAAGGTTCTGTCTGAATGTTCTCATACTTCACATGGTTGAGGTTTTCTTGAACTTTGAAAAATGCTATTTCTAGAGTAAGTCATTTGGTTTAAATAAATAATCAGAGTAGGGAATATCCTTATTTATAAAATTAAGAATTCCTGAAAAATATGCCTGTCTACTTTTGGTTACACATTGTCCCCTTAAAAGGAATCAACCAGGTACACAGAAGAATTGGCCTTCTTGCTACATCCATAAAATACATACTGTCAGAATCTGTGCAATTTCATTTCACGGCTGCCAGATGTCTAAATCTGAGTAGATTTGAAAAGCAAACCTGGCCTGCCCGAAAAGAAAACCCAGGGACGCCAGATCGTAAATCCCCCATTTGAGAGGCAAAAACTCCCCAAAATCCCTAATTTGGGGAATTTTAAATAAATGTTTTTAGTAATCTGGCAACCCTGAAAATGTATCCTTCAAAAACCCCCATTAAATTAAATAAACACATTTCAGAGGGAGAGCACCTTTTTTGGATCTGTGGAATTTAAAGCTGAGTACATACCATAACACACAGTGCATTATGGTTAGCTAACATACATACACATTATCATGAAATAATTCAGATTACCCACAGTGCAGTTTGTGTATTATAAAATGCAGATAAGTTTTATTAGCAGTCATACTGCTATACAACCTGCTCCTGCTGAATGGCTGAAGCTAAGCAGGTGTGGGCTTGGTTGGTGCTTGGATGGGAGACCTCCTAGGACAATTAAGTTGCTGCTTGAAGTGGTGTTGGTGGGCCAATAGGGGGCAGTCTTCCCTTTGGTCAAATAAACCCCAATTCCCCAGTGCAGTAATGGGGACACTGTGCTGTAGGTCTTTTGGATAAGACGTTAAACCGAGGTCCTGGCTCACTGTGGTCATTAAAGATCCCATGGTACTTATCGCAAAGAGTAGGGGTTTCCCTGGTGTCCTGGCTAAATTCCCAAAGAGCTCTTTCCATCAGCTCCAGGGCACACTTGAAAAAGAGATGTAAATCTCAATGTGATTTTACCTGGTTAAATAAAGGATAAATAAAATTAAAATAAAGACAATCATCCCCCAGTTTAATTGGCTAAAAATTGTTCTTTCCCTCTCCACCTCAGCTGATGTGTGGTGACCATACTGGTGCAAAATGGCTGCCGTCGCATCATCCAGGTGGGTGCTACACATTGATGGTGGTTGAGGCAAGTTTCCCCCTCATCATTGTAAAGTGCTTTGAGTGTGAGAAAGGCACAATATAAATGCCAGACATTATTATTATTAATTATTTATGTCCACCAGAGGGAGCCAAATCTAGTCACGGTAGTGCCCTGCAACGATTCATCCAATCCATTCCTTAGCTTTCCAACACCTGTTGAATACCTATGGCCCGAGTTATAGCCAGCATTAATACAATAATTTATAAAGTGTCATACAACAGCACTGTACTTTACAAATGATAACACAATAGTGGTCTGTGATTTATTTGATAGGGACAGATACAAATGCACATTGACAAATTTAATACACAATAGTGTTTCTGCACAAAAGTGCACTAATAGCAAGAATAAACCTTTTCAAACTCTGTGGTGCTACAGAGAAACCCTCACTACATACAGCAAGTTCAATCTCCTCCATTTTCATTTAATGAGGATTTTGAAAGATGCATTTTAGGGTTGCCAGATTTCTAAAATTTAATCTTTAAGCATTCCCTCAAACAGAGGATTTTGGGGAGTGGTTTTTTATCCCCTCAAATGGGGGGGTTTTACGATCTGGCGTCCCTGGGTTTTCTTTTCAGGTAGGCCAGTTTTGCCTTCCAAATCTGGACAAATTTAGGCATCTGGCAACCCTGAAAAGAAATCACACAGATTCTCCCCATCAACTAAACATTTTTAAATGCTTGTTTTAACTGGGCCCATATTTCTGTTCAAGGGAGTTGGAAGGAGTGCATTGATGTGCAGTGAGTGAGTGACTTACCTCCATCGGTTGGACAAAAAGTGACTTTACAGCAGAGCAAGTTGGATGTAAAAAAAAAACTAAAAAATATATAAATCCCAAACCAAGATATGTATATTGAATGATTTATGAATTGACATGAATTATTAAATGAATTAAATTAAAATGAATTATAGCTTTTCGGAGTCAAATTAGGTTGCAAATTTGACTCAAGATGCGGACAATTTACATGTTATGTGTAAATTTACATCATACACAAAACTGCACAAAACCATTGGAATGTGTGTGTATATGTGTATGTGCTCCTTTGATAGGAGTCCTGTACATTTTTAATGGTGACAAAAAGATTTCCACTCAACCGGTTTGTAATTATGGCAGTTTGTATTTTGATACTCTGAAGAAGTGGAAACTATTAACTCAATCATTAACATACAGGTAACGTCTAACCATCTGAAAACATGTTTTCTCCAATGGAGAGCAGTGTTTCTCCAGTCCTGCAAAATTTTTAAATGGTGACATCAAAAGGTGGATTCCAATCACTTATTTTCTCCGTCCTCTTCTCCTCTATCCTCGCCTGACCTGGAAATCAATCAAGGTTCGCCATCTTTAAGGACATTCCAAACCACTAAATGCTCCTCGGAGGAGCGAAGAGTGGGGCACGACGAAGCTCCCAGAGGATGCTTCAGTGAGGAAACAAGTGTAGCCTTTGCGGAAGCCTTTTCTCGGAACACATAACATCTATAAATTATCCACCACTCTCCACATCTGCCACGTCGCAGGCACACTCCTACACAAATGCAATTTTACCGTTCTTTTCCATTTATTATAAAGTGCTAATCCATAATGACACTCATTCTTTATAACTAACAAAAGCACCGTTTATTCATGAAAAAATATGCTAAAAGCATTACAGTTAAGCACGTGAGCATAATATGACGCTGATGCTTGATTGAGCAAGGACGTTCCATTTGCCTAATGTCAGGAATTCAACACCTAAAGGTTGCAGGTTTGATCGAACACTGCTGTTGTGTCCTTGAGTAAGGCACTTAACCTGAAGTGTTTCAGTATTCAAACTGGTACAAATGTTATGTTAAAAAAATGTAAGTCGTTTAAGTTGCTCTGGATAAGAACATCTAGTAAATAGCAATAATAATGTTAGTAATTTCATACCCTGGAGAAGTATTAACTATAATATTTTTGTTTAACATAGAGGTGACCTACCAGCCCATATTGTGTTGATACTTCTTTCACTGCATCAGGCTATAAATGAAAGCTTCAATGGTGATTAATTACACTTGTGCTGTAATACCGTTTTATGCCAGCAGAGGTAGTGTCCCAATGGTTCCACCCATCAACTCCAAATGCGATCATCCGAAGCTGTTATTTGATATGAAAACTGCAAATATGAAGAATAAAATATCTAAAAGCCAGTGGGTAAGGTCTGACTCGTTACAGGGCACAAGTGACTAGATTTGGCTTCCTGGTGGACATAAAACGCCTCTGCAACAAAATAATATGTAAAAACCAGGGTCTAAGGGCTGAACTGAAGCTCTTTCATATACAGTCACTAAGTTAGCCAGGGGGATTCCAGGATTGCAGTTTCTACATTAAATAACTTGAAAACAATAATTGTGAAACCCATCCTTTTAAAATACTGCTACACAAACAGACCAAATGCACCTGGATAACATCTTATGCATTCAACTCCCATGGAGAGAAAGAGAGGAGGAGAGCAGAGAAAGGTAGAGGGATAGGGGGAGGGGTCCTCCTCTCCAAGGAGGTGGATAGACTGGATAGCAAATTAAGTGCCACTACGGGGCGGGAACCACGTCACGCCCTAATTACGGAGTGTGCACGCCGCCCGACTTGAGGGCTCTTGCTAACTTGAGGGATTAGTGATTAGTGGTGGTATGGCACCAACGGGTGAAATCTGCCCACTTCCCGGCGTAGAGCACGCTCGGCAGTGTTACCAGCACTGCTGGCTCTAGAATTAATGAATTAAACTATAGCCTAACTTATAGGCCCCTCATACACATACTATAGACTTACACTGGCTATTAAAATACACAGTAAAAACTTTTTCACACATAAAACATAACATTCTCTAACACAATAACCATATTATTACCAAAGAAATGAGGGAATACGTAGTTTTATTGAAAACTTGATGAAACGCCAATGTGAGCACATCTGTTTTTTTTCTTCCCTAAATGGCAGTTACACACCAGTTCCATTTAGTTACAGGTACAATCTATCCCCAAAAGCACACCTTCATGTGCTGCAACTGAGTATGCTTATGATACGAGTGATAACCGTCAGTTTGCAGTGTTTGAAGGGTCAAAAATGTCCCCAAAATCTATTCTGGACATTCGCTCCCATTCTTTCGGACATTTTCTAAATCTGATGCAGCATTCTGCAATTTTAAGCAAACATTCCATGGAATCTTCAACTGAAGTTCTAGAATAACATTTTCATACAGGTGTCCTAAACCAGGACACTCCACCTTCACATTTGACAAAATGTTCCAACTAGGGTGGGAGCCGCCTTCCATTGCTTCTGGCAAATCTATGTACCCTCTAAAATACACAAGAAAAAACACCAGTGTTTTAAAATCAGGAAATCATTTTGGTTGTCTATTTAATTGATCCTTCAGCCATTCTTAAAATCCAGCGTGTTAGACTGAAGGACGAACATGAACAACATGAAACATTCACGACCCCCAAAATGAGAGCAGCCTTCCGTGGGCTGTCAATCACACAATCATGCATACACTCGCCATGAACAAAACAGTGTGATATGGTACAAAGCAGCAAGTCACAGATGGCACGTAATAACCCCGGCCACTACATGGTTCATGGACCCTCGCTCGCACCTCATTGGTCATGTTCACCGAACCTGGTTCTAGCAGCATACGAACTGCCTGAGGGTTACATAAGGAGAAGGTTATAGTATTAGCTGGGCGAAGACAAGAACTGTGTAAAATACCCATAATCCTGTAGTACCGAAGAGACCGTACTGATGATTCTGGTGCTTTCCACTGGATTAATCCAAGATTAAAAATTCACCGAAGGCCTCCGAATTGGCAACAGCAAACTTATCAAGGAGGTCCATCATAGTGAAGATGATGATGTTGGTGGTGATGATGAAGATTATGACCATTACAATTTGTTCAGGAGCTCCACGATGGCGGTTCTGATGACGAGGATGATGATGACGATGATGATTAAAACTTGTTGAACAGTTCCATGACAGCGATTGTGGTGCTCTGGCCGAAGATGAAGGTTCCACACAGGACGGTGATCGCACCCCATGTCGTCAAAACAATTCTGGAGAAAGAGAGGAGGAGGGAAAGAAAGAGGGATGCGGATGGGGGAAGGAAAGAGAGATGCAGAGAGACAGAAAATTTGAACTTTAGCAAATTGAGAGAGACCTGCAAGACAGATTTGCTCTTTATTTGCTCTTGGTCTTGGTGCAGGGTTTCCAAATTTTCCCACTCACAAATAACACTATCCAGAGAGCATCTGAAGGTAGTTTTCCACCCTCTCAGGAACACCTGAATATATAACAGGGTCATAGCACATCAGAAAGTCTCCTTTTTATGAATAAACGCTCCTTTAATTTCCACGTTAATGATCGTGGTATTTGTTATGCTTGACATGGTTCCATTTCTACGCCACACTGTACCCGGTTTATTTCCCATCACCTCAGCGATAAGCGCCCTGTGAATCGCTCCGTGACGCCTCCCCCGTCAGGAGAAGTGCAGAGTTCAGCACTATGATTGTGATGGATGTGAACGAAATGGCAGAGAGGCCGATGTATTCACAATCAATACCGCCAGAAGTAAACGGCTCTCTCCGTGCGAGGAGACTCAGCACATAAATGTTCTTCGGTACGGCGCCCAAACCTGCCGTCAGCACACGCCGGGTTGGGGTCCGAGCAGAACTCGATACTGTGAGGCCCAAAATTATAGAACACCAGGGTTTACATCGGGGTCAATTCAGGGAAATTAATAATCCAAATTCAATTTGTGATCTTGATCTTGAGCCTGTAAATGTGTCCCGCCGTAATTTTTCATGATTCATTCATTGAATTTCAATTAATTTATCACACTAGACTGAACCGATGTAGGATAGGCGCCAACCTTCCGGAACACAGGGGGGTCCTCACTGCCAATGAAAAGTGGGATGGACGCGCATGGCAATTGAAGGCGCACAGTAACCGGGTTGAGCTTCCAAATGATCTAGTAGGTGACGTTTGCTCAGGTAATGGAGTAAGTAAACAAAGTGAGAAATGTTCATTGGAAAACCTACGTGGAAAAACAAGCAATAATGTGACCTGCACTGTACACCATTTCAGCACGCTTTATTACCTTAGGCCAGGGGTGGCCAATTCCAGGCCTCGCGGGCCGGTGTGTATGCAGGTTTTTGCTGCCGCCAGTTAACAATTATTGAATTAGCCCAATCGTTTACACGATCTGATATTTTAATCTACATATCCGCGATATGAAAAGCAGCTGATGAATGTTCTTGTGCCGGTATGCGTCAATGCGTGTATTGTAGCATTTTATCGTTCTGTAATTTACAAGTGAATCGGTGATTGTGTGTATGACTAATTAGCTGATTGAACCGTGGTAACTGGCGGCAGCAAAAACCTGCATACACACCGGCCCGCGAGGCCTGGAATTGGCCACCCCTGCCTTAGGCTCACCCTTAAAAAGTGACGAGACTCCATGCAAAATAACGGGAGGCACCCCTCCATTTGGACCGTTTCTCCAGCCAGTAAGTTGCTATGTACGTTACCACGGTGATGAGGCTGCACTAGCTGACAAATGTGGAGCACCATACTGCAGTACACCCCCCCCACAACCCCCAAACCCCCCCCCACACAACCCCACAACCCCCCAAACCCCCCAAACCCAACCCCAACTCACTTTGTCCTGGGAGACACGGGCTCCGTCTGCATGGAGAATATTAAGCACAGTCCTGAGGGGCACACGTAAAAGAGAAATGTAGATTAGGGGGATCGATGGGTTTGTATGTGCACGTGTTTGTGTGTGCGTGTGTGTGTGACAGCTTTACCGAACCTGGGAAGATGAAGATGAAGAAGGCACTGATGCCCCCGATGACACTGATGACCTCACTCATGTCAGGGACGAAGACGGCGATGAGGAGGGTGACGGCAGTCCACGCCACAGTCAGCAGCACACGACTACGGTTCTCATAAGACTGCGTTACCACGGTGTATCGTCGCCGGCAACGCAGCAGCACATCCTGAATCACTGACCTGAGCAAACAAGACATAAATATACTCACACATACACTCACATTCACAAAAATCTATAAATCCACATATTCACAAAGCCAAGAAGCCTTAGCTGCATTCATCTTTCCCTCTATCAGGACTAGTCGCCCCGTTCCCGCTGCTGAAAAACATCCCCACATCATGATGCTGCCACCGCCATGCTTCACTGTAGGAATGGTATTAGACAGGTGATGAGCGGCGCCTGGTTTCCTCCAGACGTGACGCTTGGTATTCAGGCCAAAAAGTTACATTTTGGTTCCATCAGACCAGAGAATCTTGATTCTCATGGTTTGAGAGTCCTCTAGGTGCCTTTTTGGCAAACTCCAAGCAGGCTGTGATGTACATTTTACTAAGGAGGGGCTTCCGTCTGGCCACTCTACTATAAAGGCCTGATTGGTGGAGTGCCCTGGTGACGGGTCTTCTTCTGAAAGGTTCTCCATCTCACACAAGATACGCTGGAGCTGTCAGAGTGACCTTGGGTTCCTGCTCACCTCCCTGCTCACCTCCCGTCTTCCCCGATTGCTCAGTTTGGCCGGGCAGCCAGGTCTAGGAAGATTCTTGGTGGTTCCAAACTTCTTCCATTTACAAATGATGGTGGCCACTGTGCTCTTTGGGACCTGTAAAGCTGCAGCTTCCGTACCCTTCTCCAGATCTATGTCTTGACACAATCCTGTTTCTGAAGTCTGCAGATAATTCCTTTGACCCCATGGCTTGGAATTTGCTCTGACATGCACTGTCAACTGTGGGACCTTATATAGGCAGGTGTTGGCAATCCCCAATCATGTCCAATCAATTGAATTTATCACAGGTGGACTCTAATTAAGTTGTAGAAACATTTCAAGCAGTATCAGTGGAAACAAAATGCACCTCAGCTCACTTTTGGGTGTCATGTCAAAGGGTGTGCACACTTGTGTACATAGGTTTACATTTACATTTTTAATAAATTAGCACAAATGTCTAAAAACCTGTTTTCACTTTGTCATTATAGGCTATTTTGTGTAGAATTTTGAGACAAAAAATGAACTCAATCTATTGTAGAATATGTCTGTAACGTAATAAAACGTGGAGAAGGTGAAAGGGATGTGCAGACTTTCCGGCTTGACTGTAGATTAATGTCTGAAAGCCATACACCACAGTAAGGTATAGATTAATGTCTGAAATCCATATACCACAGTAAGGTATAGATTAATGTCTGAAAGCCATATACCACAGTAAGGTATAGATTAATGTCTGAAAGCCATACACCACAGTAAGGTATAGAGCCCGATTAGTCACACATCCTTGTTGAGACATATTGCTCTGCCTTGTCCAGCATGGTGTCAGGAAGAAACATCTAGGCCGTGACCGAATACGACCCCTGTTCCCTGTCCACTGTCCCCTGTCCACTCAGACCCCTGTCCCTATGTGCCCTCTCCCCTCACTTTGCAAGCAGTGGGCAAAATAAATCGCGCAAAACTCTTTCCAAACTAGTGAACAAGTAGTTCGTAATATTTATTTTTATTGAGAATATCAATCAGTTAACATATGACGATTGTTACAAAGTGTAGATTATGAATGAAGATAGAATTAACAAAAATAAAAAAGAGTATTTTGTAATATGAACCTATCTTATACCATATACGCTCTATGTCTTTTATGTTTTTACTTCCGGGTTACTTACTGAAATTGTCGGATGAGTGCACCGTTCTGCAGATGAGTGTGCTCCTGAATTCCCTCAACAAAACCCCGGAAATAAGGGGTTCATCCTGATATTTTAAGTGCCCCCATTTGTGAGAAAAATTCACCCACTCAAAAGCTTTTTGACAAAGTGGACTCAAATATGCAACCCCAAAAGGGTGTAGGGGTCGTTTTCGGACACGGCCCTAGGCTACAATAGTGCCACGATGCCCTTTCCAGCGTCTCACACTGATGACATCAGCAGTGGCTCCACCGTACCTGCCCAGCAGTAGGATAATGGGATAGATGGTGATGATGGAAATTCCAAAGAGTAGCCTGGCGACGATCATGACGATGTCGTCGCCGGGATATGACATCAGGATGTCTGCAGCAACCTCCTTCCCAAATGTCAAGAATCCAAAGACCCCTGGAAATGGGTAGGGGCAGACCCATGAGTGAGCAAAATGTGATTGACAGGGTGGATACAGATCGCTTTGACTATGGTGCAGAAAATTCCCTTTAGAGTTTGCGAAATCTTTAGATTTCATCATCATAATGAATTAGAACCTCAGTAAAAATAATTTTCCCTGTGATGTTTTTTCTTGTCAAAGACATGAGTTTGTGACGCGAGGATGATAACCATCCGGAAAAATTCTGAGGTAACCCTGTTTTCGTGGTATCATTGTAATATAAATGCACTGCTATAAATGAATAGCAGTCACAAAAATTATATTGTGTAGGTATATACCTTCAACTTTGAAAACACATGCCCCAATGTTTCCAGATTGTGAAGAAATATGTTGATGTTAATTGTTCAAGCTAAGGATTTCTCAGTATATTCAGATGAACTGACACCAAATTGAAAACAAATTTTAATACAAACTAGCATGAACAAAATATTGTGATACGTTTCATACAGCACTGAAAAATTTGATTTGAATTTTTTTTATTTATTTTTTTACAGAAGATGGTGTGCAGCAGGACTGTAACAAGAGCTGGGCTGTACTGACCAATAGCAGTCACCAGTCCTTGTGATTGACGGCAGGTGGGCGGGCTCACCTGTGAGAGAGTAGATGAGCAGGCAAAAGAACATGGAGACCACCGAGATCATGACCCAATGGGAGAGCTTCTTGTTCTCCATGCTGCTGTAGATGGCGATGCAGGCCTCGTGACACTACGACACAAAATGGATACCATAGTCATTCGCTGGTTTCACATGATTTATACCTCATTTTTCACGTATTTTCCACCATGAAATGTGACATCATGGGTCTGTGACAAAATTAGAGCAAAATGAACACCTGCCACCAGCCAAATGCTGGTAAAATTTTGATTGTGGCTGGTAAGATTTTCTACTATAGCAGTCACTTTGGCCGGTAACCTACCAGGTTGTGTTATATTGTAAAAGGTAATGTGGCTGGTAAAATATTGAAAATGGCTGGTGCTTCTTTGAATCAACAAGCCCCTCTGGCCAGTGGTTTAAAATTCATACCCTGGTCTGTGATCCTGGGTCAGGAGGGTCGCGACCAGATATTTATTAGTCTTCCAAGTCTTCTTTTTAGTGTTCCAAGTCTCTTCAGTGTTATCAACTGCTTTAATTGTTCTTTTTTTACGTCCTGAGCAACAGCAAAAGCTAGCAGAAAGTCTGGCTCTCCAGGACCAGGGGGCTGAAGACCAGTCCTAGAGTGACCAGAGAGGCAGTCTACTGATTGTCCACTAGACGTCTCTATTCCCATTGATGATGATTATACCCATTTAAATCCGGACACTTAAGCAGAGGCCAGACAAATCTAAGACAAACTGGATATCTAAGAGGAAGGTAAATAAAGAATATCTCCTTAGTGTGATCAAAATAAGCTTTTTTGTTGTTGCTCACATAAAAAAATTCTGAGCTTTTTGCTCATTTGTTTCCAAACACAACACTTTGAAATTTGCATCTTTTGCTCCAAATTTTCCCCTTTTGAAGGGTATTGACTGTTCTCAGTATCCAGCATTTTAATGGATTAAATGGTCATTGATCTTTTGGAAAAGAAAGCATTAATTGGAATGCAAATGCATAGAAAACCACACCCCTGGAGTCTGGGACTAATGGGAACAGTTTAGACACACAAGAACATTCTAGAACCCTGGTATTCAAATCACGGTCCTCGAGGTCCGAGAACTGCTGGTTTTCCACCCTCCCTTTCAGTCTGACAAATCACAAGCACGAATTGTTCAGTTAATTATCTGGGAGAAAAAAAACCAGGGCCAGATTTGGATTTGAGGTCCAGATTTGAATATCCATGCTCTAGAACTTCCACATAGAACTGCATCAACATTCTACATCAGTGGTTCTCAGCACGGGTCCTGGAGAACTGGGTCCACAGGTTCCGCTGGTCTTTGTTGTTACTCAGCACTGAATTTATCAATTAAATGACACACCTTGCCTCACCTTGGGTCTGAACTAGTCGCTGATTTTAAGGATGAGGGTTGGGACCCCCTGTTCTGAATCATGGAAACTGCCCTAGAACCCCAATACAAACTACTGCCATCATAAGCTGTGCGCTCAAAGGATGCACACACCAGTTACCCAAAAAATTCAGTTTTTCTATTCATTTGACCTTTTTCAAGCATTCACATTGAGAACATTGTTTAACAACCCATGGCGCTCTAATATCAGAGTGCCTGGGCACGCTCTGACAGTTCAAACAAGCTAAATTCACTGAATGCCAACGCGCTTCGCTAAAAGGCCTCAGCATTAATAAATGAATTCTCTCTATAAATACCACAAGAGGGAAGGGCAAATCTTTGCTCTGCTTCACCCCTGGATACGCCCACTCAAACATATGAAAGATAACCATCTCTCTGGCACAATCTGGACATCTCTGACTTGTCAATGACAGAAAAGCAGAGCCGTAAAGCCCAAAGACAAGGGCTCAGCCTCCTTGTCTATTTTATATATCTCAGTCTCCCTCAATCCCTTCTTCCTCCCTCTCCGCCATCATCCTCCTCTCATCCCCTTTCACCCAGAGTATGTGATAGACTGGCGATCAGCCATTCCTCACACATCTTTAATTGGGATTTTCACCATGCACTCTAGACCAGGGGTCTCAAACTGCAATCCTGGAGGGCCATCGTCTCGGCTGGTTTTTGTTGTATCCTTTCAATCAGTAGCCAATCAAGGCCTTGGAAAAAAAAGGTGCGCAGACTCTTTAACCAATCAATGAGTTAAATTTAAATCTTAAGTGAAGGAACACATGAAAAACCAGCAGACACAGCGGCCCTCTGGGATTTCAGTTTGAAATCCCTGCTCAAGGCTGTCCGGAGAACAGCTACGGTAATTAATAGCCTGTCTGTAGTACATTATTTACTGTTGACCTAAAAACGTTCAACTTCTTTTGGTCGTCATAGCAAAAGCACACCAAGGGGGGCCTTTCAAAAGGAAAGACAAGATTTTTGGACCAAATTTTGTTTCGGGGTGGGGGGGGTGGGGAGGCGGGGTGGACAGGGTTGAGCAGACATTTTTAGAAAATACTCTGGGACAGCAGGGCTGGGGGGGAAAAGGTAAAGGTGAGCGAACAGAACTCACCTGAAACCCGAAGCAGATGGTTGGAATAACACTGAACATTGAAGCCCATGAACTTATGCTGGGGGGGGAAAGAAACAAGCAAACAAACAAAAAACATGAATAAATATATCAATAAAAAATGATGCAAAAAACGTTTCTCTGTTTCTCAAAGAGCCACCTGGGCTCTGACCTTTGAGAGCTGCAATTTGAGCCTCCCTGTCAATCACACGGCCAGGCTGAAAGGAAGGAAACTCTAATTGAGTTCACAGCTCGCAGGCTGGAGATACGGACAGGTCGAAGGCGGGGTGTGTGGAGGGGTGGTTTGGCCAGGGAAAAAAGGCCTTTGAAGTGGAGAGCAGGTGGTATTCTGGGCCTCCTTGACCCCATAGGCCTAAGGGCCCTGGCTTCTGTTAGCATTATTTATGAACTGCAACACAGTCTGCTATTTCAGGTTATAAGTTATATTTTACTTTCAGACGTCACCAGTTTTGCCTGGGAACCTGCTGTGGCATTGACTAGAGCCTGAGAAAGCAAGACCTTTCTGCTCATCAACCCCCCCACACACGCATGCATGCATGCGTACGCAGAAGCGCGCACACACACACACACACACAAACACAAAAACACATGCATGCGCATACACACACACGCACACACACACACGCATGTGTGTGCAGAAGCGCGCGCACATACACACACACACAAACACACTCACCCATTGGTGTACGTAGGGGTGATGATGACTGCGGGTTCTTCTTTCGTGTAATATTTCACTATAATCGCCACGGTCAGGTATGTGGCAGCGAAAGTCCCTAAAATACTGCACAGAGAAGAAGAGGCAGTCAGCAAAAGTGGCAAGAATCCAGTAACATCATCTCAGGGTCGCCAGACATTTTGTCCTTCGACCGTCACGCGGAACACGATTAGAACATAACTGAAAATAAACATCACTCTGCCATATGATTGGCCACCCTGAAAGATGAAATGTGACATTTTTTCCTACTTCATATTACTTATTGCATTTAACAAATGGAAGACCAACACTTTTCCAAATTAAGCCCAGAATATGGTTGAACGGAATGTGCTCTGGTGATGACGTCAACGATGATGTCAGCGATGATGTCACTGGCTCACCTAGTGTACTTCTGGAAACCGATTTCCTTGGGGATGGACAGTGGGAGGATGAGGATCACACACAGGACGAAGAGGGCAAAGCGCTGGTCCGTGTACCAGTGGTAGGGCATCTCCGCCTCAGTGGACCCCGTGACCGTCTCGTACAGGGAAACGCACACTGAAATGCACAGGAAGTGACACGCTAGGAATCTGCTGCAGTCAGGCCATTACAATGAGAGAAGGGCGACACCTGATAGTGGGATGGTGAGCTGGGTCTTTTGGCAGAGTGGGCTAAACTGGGTTGTGGAGATCCAGTCAGCCCCTCCTTCTCCGTAGCTGCTCAAACCACTTTGTTCATAAGCATAAACTTTTTAAATAGCACAAAACACTGAGACATTGGGAGTATGCTAGTCAGAGGCTGAGCGAAGGCAGAGAGGCGATTCGAGAAACTGGGGGGGGAGGGTTTTTGGAAAATCCCATGGGTCCCTCCTGACCGATTATCACTGTCATCGTGTTACCCCAAAACTCCTAAAACTCAGCCTCGCTCACAAAGATTAGCCCCTGAGCAAACTCACGCTTCTCCAGCTGGTCCTGCACCACCACCAGGAAGGCCACGGAGATCATGAAGAGGTTGAAGACGAAGCAGACCTCGCACAGCTGGCCAATGGCGGGGCCGCACACCTCCCGCACCACGTCCTGGTACGTGTTCTGGCGGCTGATGGACGAGGAGTAGCCCAAGATCACCAACCCGCTGATGAGAAACACCAGAGACACCTGTGGTGTGGAGGGAGGGGCAGAGTAATGAGAGAACAGGGAAGAAAGGAAGAAAGGGAGAGAGGGAGAGAAAGAGCGGGAGAGAGGGAGAGAGAAAGAGAGAAAGAGAGGATGAGAGGGAGAGCGGGAGAGCGGGAGAGAGGGAGAGAGGAAGAGAGAGAGAGAAAGAGTGAAAAGAGGGGGGAAAAGTTATTTAACGGTATGCAAACGCGTTGTACGCAGTGCGCCTCAGCAGTGGGCATCGATCACGATGACGGATCGCCTGATTATTGACCATTCCTCTCCACTGCTGGCACACAGCAGACTCACTGCCTAGAGACGTTCTCCTTGAGCATGCTGCATGAATCTTCCTGTCCCACAATTCCTCATCAGATAAAGAAAACGTTGCTAAAAATGTGGGCACTGGTGCACTCTTTTACCGTATTAACTGTAATATGCGTGCCAAGGTGATCATTAGATTTCAGGAGATGGTTGAAAAGGGTACGAGGCAGGAACTGTAAATAACCAGTGTTCTTTATTCTGCAGAAGGGGAGCCAATTCACAGGACAAGATGGATGTTCACAGTCCCACAGAGGGGTAGTCCTTCTCAGCATTTGTATCATTCATGTTTAACTTAGGCACTAGTGAATCATCAGTTGTTATGTTTCACTAGTCTCGCAAAGAAGGTTACTAAGGTTAGATTAATTTTTTCTGAGAGAAAGTTTGGGCAGAACACCTTCGCAGGGCCAGGCCCTCTCTGCTCTAAACTACGGCATTAGTTATTCATTATAATTCTGCATAATATTGAATAGCTATGGCGTTAGCCAATATAATATCAATATTATTTATCTCAGTAAAAATACACACATATATTCAAAATATAATTCATACACACATTTTAACCCCGACTTGTGTAAGAAGACACCTGGTGCGTCAGGTTTAAATCAGTCCCTGATTAGAGGGGAGAAGTGAAAACCAGCAACCATGGGCCAGGTTTCAGTATCCCTGATCTATGGCTTTACCAACCACTTCAGATTACATCAAGGCTCCCCGGACCTTCTTTCTTTCAGCGTACTGCTGATCTACAGTAGAAGATTATTCACAGGGTCATAGCAATAAACAGACACATGGCACACTGCAAAAAATGTCCGTCTTAGCAAGTGTTTTAGTCTTGTAATGAGACTTAAAATCATGTAGAAAATGATGGCTTGTTTTAAGTTACGTTTTGCATGACAAGTGAAATTATCTTACCCCACTTGGAATGGGTAAAACTCTCACCTCATTGGCAATCTATTGGTCTCATTTAGCAAAAAAGACTGAAATGCTTGTGAAGATTGACTTATTTGTTGGTTTTCTGTAGTGCAACACCTTGATCTAACGGTGAGAGAGGCTTGTTCTGTGGAGAGTCTGAAACTGTCGAGCACTTTTTTCTTGAGTGTGGTCGGCTGGATGGTCTGCTGGAGATAGTGAGGGGATGGTGTGTAAGGTTGGGTACACCTTGGGCAGGCCAAGATGTATACGAGTATGTGTGTGAGAGAGTGTGTGAGTATGTGTGCGTGTGGGTGAAGGGGGTTCATACATCAGCAGATAGCCTGTGAGCCTGTGAGGCCCTGCTCTGTAAATAAGGCGGCCCCTTCATTAGAACATGGCTGTGAGGACTCACACTCTATGGACGAAATGCAACACACAGCAACGGACTGGGATTGGAGGGGGGAGGATTGGGGGATAGGTCTAAAAACAAGGGCTAACCTGCAGCGACCTTTGACCCTGTCCAGTTTACAGAAAAAGACACCAATCAAAATCCCTCCATGCTTGTGTGTGTGTGTGTGTGTGTGTGTGTGTGTGTGTGTGTGTGTGTGTGTGTGTGTGTGTGTGTGTGTGTGTGTGTGTGTGTGTGTGTGTGTGTGTGTGTGTGTGTGTGTGTGTGTGTGTGTGTGTGTGTGTGTGTGTATCTCAGGCCTCATCAAAAACAAAGATGCAGCTGAAAAAATGAAACACCCCACAGACTGTTAAAATGAGTTGAATGCTTCAATTAATGCTTAGTCTCCTTTAGAATCCTTCCTGGCTCACATAAAAGCTGAATTTACAAAGCCAAGCCACACGATTAAAACAGTGGCGTGTGTGTTTCTGTCTTTGTGTGTGTTTTTGTATGCGTGTGTGTGTGTGTGTGTGTGTGTGTGTGTGTGTGTGTGTGTGTGTGTGTGTGTGTGTGTGTGTGTGTGTGTGTGCATGTCCTCTTTTATCCTCTCCCTTACAGAAATAAGCCAGTGAGCAAACATAGCCCTTTTTTGCAGTCTGAACCAATGGAATCACAAGGCGGCACCTGCTCGCCAATAAGATTAGCTGCTGGTGATACTTTTCAATATCCTAACCAATCAAAATCCACCATAGCCTATGGTTTTTGGACACTGGCTTCCCCATTGGCCGCAGCAGATGCAGGCCCCAGGTAGTGCCATGCTGTAACACCTCTCATGCCGAGGCAAACGCTGGGTGCCAACAGCGCACTGTGCCAAGCAGAGCGTTTACACAGCCTAGAGAGCATGCATTCAAACCACAACAACTCTGGAGTACAGTCCAACATCCTGAGCTCTGGCACTGTGTGTGTGCGTGTGTGTGTGTGTGTGTGTGTGTGTGTGCGTGTGTGTGTGCGTGCGTGCGTGTGCGTGTGCGTGTGTGTGTGCGTGCGTGCGTGCCAGAGAGTGAGAAAGAGAGAGAATGTGTGCGTGCGTGCGTGCGTGTGCGTGCGTGCGTGCGAGAGTGAGAAAGAGAGAGAATGTGTGTGTGTGTGTGTGTGTGTGCGAGACAGAAAGATAAAGAGAAAGAAAAATAATGTGTGTGTGTGTGTGTGTGCGCGTGACAGAAAGAGAGAAAATGTGTGTGTGCGTGCGTGAGAGAGAGAGAGAATGTGAAAATGTGTGTGTGTGTGTGTGCGAGACAGAACAAATATGTGTGTATGTGTGTGCGGGAGAGAGAGAGAGAATGTGTGTGTGAACGTGTGTGTGAGTATGCATGTACCTGTGCACGTGGTTTCTCAGGGCGTGTGTATACTGTATGTCTCTGGTTTCGAGACGCCTCTCTTTTCCATGCTGCTTTTCTTGCCTTCCGTCCATCTCTCTGATCCAACTCTCACTGCACTCTCACATAAACATGATCCATCCCATCTCTCTGATCTAACTCTCACTGCACTCTCACATAAACATGATCCATCCCATCTCTCTGACCCAACTCTCACTGCACTCTCACATAAACATGATCCATCCCATCTCTCTGACCCAACTCTCACTGCACTCTCACATAAACATGATCCATCCCATCTCTCTGACCCATCTCTCACTGCACTCTCATATAAACATGCATGAGATATTGCATCACTCTCAGGTCCCAAGTGAAAGACCCGCACCAAGTTATCCTCTCCAGCTAAGCCTTACCACCCCAAGAATTCACACTTACTGTCTGTCTGCCTCACTCACTCCACTCACTCCACTCACTCCACTCACTCCACTCACTCCACTCACTCCACTCACTCCACTCACTCCACTCACTCCACTCACTCCACGGTACGTGTGTGTGTGTGTGTGTGTGTGTGTGCATGTCTGTGAGAGACAGAGAGTGAGAAAAAAGAAATTGAGAGAGACAGAGAGAGACAGAATGCCTGTGTGTGCTAAATGACCCAAGAGCAGAGGAGAGCGTCTCCAGAGGGACACGCTGGTGTGAATTGAGGGGAGGGGTGGAGAACGCTTGGATATGAGGCGTGTTAATGGGAACCAGGCCCCATGCTGTGCGGCTAGCGCTACACCCACTGCAACGATGATACAATCAAAAACCGCAACCAGGCCTCAACTGCAGCCGAGCTATCGCAGCGGCTCTTTAAAAAGCACCGGAAACGATCACACACACGAGCAGCCCCATGGGCGGGGCGGGGGGGAAGAGCCGCGAGGGAAAACACCGCCGGCTGGAAAAACGGGGCCTTGCTGCGGGGCTGCCCCTCTCCACTACCTGCAGTGCGGGTCAACAGGCCTCACCTGCAGCCAAGCTGTCACAGTCAACATACGTGAGCATAAAATTACAATATAGCCACAGGTACACAAAACTAAAAATGTACAAATGATTCTATTTGTTCATAGCTGTCAGTATGACCTCCCAGATCAAGCCTGGCCATTTTTCCCCCAGTTTTCACACTCAATTAATTGTTATTGGAAAGGTTCAGGGGTTTGACTCAGTTTGAGGTACCTATAGTTGATCAGACGGCACTGCTGTGGGCGAGACAGGTCAGGTGCCTGGCCTCCTTCCCTTAGCATGCTACACTCTCTCTTCTCTCCCAGTCACAGCTATGCGTACACACCACACACAATCAAGTGCACTCTCACTCTCACACCCAAAACTAAGGGCTTTCACTAGAACCCATCAATTCTGTTTCTCTCTCTCTCCCTCACTCACTCACACACTCACGTATACATACACACATACATACATACATACGAATAAGAGCTTTCACTAGAACCCATCAATTCTGCTTCACACACACACACACACACACACCTCCCACCACTTTTCAAATAAAATTCCAGGACTGAAACATGAAGACCCCAAAGTGGTCAGATGGTACACAGGAAGGTGCACGTGGATAAACGCAAGTGTGACGGGAGGTAAATGTGTGGTGGTTAGGTTCGGAAACACAGTCTACTCCTTTCCTCCAAATTGATTTCAAGGAAACGCTATATTCCATCGTAATGGCAGCGAAAAACTATCCCTTCACCAGTGGAACCATATATATTCAACACAACAACGCATTCACTCCACTAACTCCACCTATGACTCCTTTGAAAAATAATCCGAGACCACTGATCAACATCATCTGTGGTTGTATCCATGACGACAGAAAGAGTCGTTATGCTAATTCCTGTAATAAAACGCGGAGGGGAATGGAAACATGCCAGGCCAGTGGCACAGCCAAACCATTATCATTAGTCAACTCGGGAGCACATAAATCTCATTGTGTTAGGCTACAAACGATTGGGAACATAATCGGGTTGATACTCTTCGCTGTCGCTACTCCACCCGACACCTTCATTAATTTTAAAAGTCAGCCACGTGAAATGACACACGTAAAAAATAATTGGGCACTCTATAAAACTAGACTTGTATCAGTTATAAACGTTTTTTTAATCAAATAGTAATTGACAACTCACCAATTCCACTGCGACAGCCGTGTTCACGCCCCCAGCTTTCTGGAAAGCCCACGGAAAGTTTAGTAGCCCCGCGCCCAGCGCGGATTTTAGCATAATGAATATCGCTCCGAAGGACCCTAGCCTTGGGCCGTCTGTGTCCAACGCAGGCTTAGCCAGTAAGCTGATGCTCTCCCTCGCTAATTCTTCCATCCTTGACCGGGTCGCACGCACGCTTTGCTCTTTCTAAATTAAATATTTGCGACCCCGATAAGTGTGACGCTTTTCTTGCTAAGTAGCCTGCACTTCCAAACTTTGAGTGAAAGGCGGAGGTGTGGGTGTTGATGGAGGTGTCGCCCAAGTTTCCAAACCAATCAAAGTAAAATTTCTTCTGCCCGGTCGCCCTCTCGCACCAGGGACCACCTTTGATAAATCCTAATTCGTTTGAATTGACAGCCTGTCAGTTCGGCTTCCAATCAGGGTCCGTTGTTTAATTAAGTCGTGCAGGGTTGAAATGCCCCCTCTTTAATGGATCAACACATTTAACGGCTTGGTGCAAAATCTGTTAAGGGTTCGACAACATTTCTGCCAGCGCTGTTCTTTCAGAGGAGATTTCGGACACGTGGATCAGTCCTTCGGCAGTTTATATATGTAGGCTAAGAGGTGGGGTACACCTGTTGACTCTGCGTTAATATGGAATTGTCGACAACGTTTTAGCCTACATTAAACATCTCTTCACCAATGAACCTTCCTCAGTTCGAATAAGGTAACCGGGGACAGGGTTAGACAGTGAAGCCGATATTAATTTTGGGGTGAACAAACTGGCAAAACAAATGATTCGGTTACTTCTGTAGTTATTTTTTCTCTCTCTCTCGTTTCTATCGGAAACATACAGTTTAAACATAATGGTAACTGAGATTGCGGGAAAACTTCTCAACCACCACTTAACACTTCACCGTTCTGTTGGAATCCAGCATGACCCCGTGACCGGCGCGACATCCCGCACCTCTCGCGCACACTCATACAGTAAATATATTAGGTGCGACTCCGGAATCGGGTGCGTGAGTGGCGCGTGACTGCCTGCAAACAGTATCACCTTGGTGCCTCAGGGCGGCACGGGGTGATGTGTGCTCAGAGTACATATTTGTGGGCTCATGTGTGTGTGTGTGGGGTGGGGGTACAATGTCTAAAAAGAGAAGGTATTAAAAATGAGAGGGGGGGGGGGGTCTGAGTCTAGGCTACACAGGAGGATGGTAGGCTGGCCTCATTGTAATTTTTTTGGGAAAGATCGAAAGGTAAATGGCTGGGCTCCCAGTCTAGACCGGACAGCAGGAGGAGGAAGTCAGGAACAGTGCTGGGAACCTTCCAGGAAAAGAGGGCATGTGACCTCGTTTAGGACGAGATTTTTAAAATCCATTTAGCTACAGATACTGGTCACAGGGTCAGTTCCCATGTACCGTTAGATAATTAACGTCCATCGGGGGCCGTCATCCGAGAGGGCTTGGCGACATTTTCACAGGCGGTTCTCTCCCATTAAAAGTGGATCAGCCGGGGTTTAGAGGCTCTGCCTTTCTGCACCTTTAATGGAATTAGTCTACTTCACAGTCCTGGTAGGAAGGGGGGGGGGGCGGGGGGTGATCAGACCGCCGATAGGATTCGGGAGGGGACTGTGAGATGATTGGTTGTGTTCATGATGTTCAGTTCAGTGCTGCAGGGATTGATGAGTTAGAGAGAGATCAGAGAGAGATCCAGTGAAATTGACAAAATGTAAATGCCATCCTACCCATCCAGCCACTGGCCCCCTCCATCTCCTCTGGTCCGGTCCGGGATCCCAATTTCGCCCACCAGTCCACGATCACATTCTCATCACGCCCGTCCACACATACACATACACACACACATGCATACAGGAATAATACTAACTCAATAACAGTATGACATCCTCAGCAACAACCCACAACCATATGTCCTACGACTCCTACCCATTCCATCTTCCTTCTCTGAATTTGTTCATTTTTTAATTTGGAGATACACAGACTAATTCAAGTAAATTATTCCGCTAATGAGGCCTACAGCAGTAAAGAAACAGAATGAGAAGACTTATGTGCCTCTAAGGCTGACACCACCACCACAACGGATTAATTATCTCTTATGCCCAAACACTGGTAATGACCCTTCAGTAAAGTTTTATGGGTTAGGCTGTACTTTTAGACACAGCCATTAGATGTTTAACGTCTGTGAGTCTGTGATTGTCACATTATGCCCAAAAAAAGTTAAAAAAAAACAATTCCAGGGTTACGTCATCATCCAAATGAACGAGTGCCTTTCTACTTTTCTTTCACCGTTCAGACGTGCCTATTGGTCGCACAGATGGCGATCATAAGTGGATTCCTTCCAGATCAAACGCTTCCTGCTTCAATAGTTGTAATGTGGACTTGGAGCCGGTTTCTAGTCAAATGGGGCCAAATGGAGAAGAGTGACATTGAATGACTCACAAATGAAACCTTACACATTTGTTTGCCAATGGGATTTTTATATGATTGTGAATTACTGTAATATGTAGGCTAGCTATACTTAATATTATAACTCCTGAATATTTCTGATTTTGTCAATTTTTTTCTGTCATTACCCATTCAGTAATGTTGCCACAATGGTAGCAGCAAGTATGTTTTATGTTGCCACAGTAAAAAATGGCTGCATTTTTATATCACACTAAAATCGAGATCAAATTAAGTGACAGATGATTAGGCTCCTGTAAGGCCTCTTCAGTAGTGTTTTTTAACAGTGTTGAAAGGGTGGATTTCTTAGCGATGTGGTCCAACAGTAGTGTAACTTTTCTATTGACAGTTTGAAAGGGTGCCAAGTAAATCTTACATTTTCAGATTGAAGTGTGAAAAATCTTTGGGTTTTTAGTCATCCAAGTAAAGATGCCTAGAAGACCAATCTGCATTACTCTCAATGGAAGGCACTTGTGTAGTCATGCTCAGTAATACTATATAAACTTTGGCGTTTCCTGTCATTATTGTGTTACTTATTCATGCAGTTAGACTGTATTTAGAACACTGAGACAACATGACCGTGCTAAAATGTTAACGTTACTTTTTCATATACCTTCCATATTTGCATGGGTCAGTTCGGCTCCTCCCATGCTCTGGAACCTGTGATGTTCGTGGCGCTGGCGCATGAGGTCAGGCGGAGCCTAAACTTTAAAATACATACAGTAGGCCTATTTTCCTCTGTGTTTTTCTAATGCATGTGATCGATTGAATCCCTGCAGGGGATTAAACCTGTTTAACGTTCGCCGTTTAAAAGACCAACTGCGTTCGGCAAATAACATAATTTGTTTAAATTCAAGGCCATATTTTTCGTAGGTCTGGGCCTGTGTGCTCATACTATCTTTATGCACCCATTTTAAACATTTGTTCATGTATGTTGATTAGGTTACGGTTTAGTCGCGTTCACCCGGATACGTCTCCAGACTGCAGGTGCTTCGCCACCAGTAGTAGCCCTTGTATAGTCACACCACACCCGGAACAGGCTGCGACATAACGAGCACCGGGTAACCAGTAATATATTACCACATATATTGTTCTGCCATTAAATGTGTTTGATAAACAAAATTAGTCAATTTATACGGATGCTAATAAAATAAGAGTAAAAGAAAACAACAGAAGAGAATAGCAACGAATAGAGATCGTACAGTGGATGGAGTTGAGAACGAGTATGTCTATAGAGTAGGCTATAATATAATAATGTATAGGCAGTCAGTTCCACAGAACAGTGAATAGGCTCAACCTTTTTCTTTAATTGATAGGCAAAATTAAAAAAATTATCAATTAAATATTTTAATTGAACACCAGATTTGTTCCTCTCTTTGAACAAAATTCCTGTGTCTTATTTCCGCTAATGAGCCTAGGGGAATAACCCACTGAAGAAGATATCATCAGGACACAGCAGTGAGCGGTGTTTTTCCCGCACAGAGGCGACCACACGGCATGACCTGCTTTAAAATCTCAGCATGCCGCTACGTAGCCGAATATAATCAGGTCGCGCTCTTGCAAGGGAATCCGCACACGCACACACGCACACACACACACTCACTTTAATCCGGGTGATAAAACCCGGTTTTCGCCTCAGATTAACGTGTACGTTAAAACATGACGTAACAGGCTACAGCGCATTCTAACCTCAACCGGAGCCCGAATGGAACTTCTGCAAGTTTGAACATGTCCTTTCATGCAAGTTTAGTCTCCAAAACGAGGAACTCAATACTGTCATTAACAATAACAATTTTAAGGTGGAAACAGTTAAATGTGAAACAAAAAAAATGTGTTATATGGCAAGAGCAGATTTGTTTGCGGCGTACATGCATCACGGATTTCGAGAGACCTCTGTTGGCAAGAAAAAGGAATGCAACTATAGCCAAACTGCATTTCAAAGCGTTGAAGGTACATGAATTTTTGTATTTTGTGTTCATTTGAGCGAGAAAAGTTCTCTTTGCTATTCAATTGATCTTTCGTTTGCTGTGGCCTGAATCTGATTATTTCTGCTGAATTGGAAACGAATGATCTCCAAGTTGGGAAAGAAGAAAAGTGTCATGGGCCCAATTAACCGACAGCTTTAAAGTTTAAACTACAGTATTGGCCTATATAAGACATCTAGGGCACACTCTGCAAAGTTCACTATCTATTAACAGGTTTCAGAAAGAACGCTTGGTTGACAAACCTTTGTCAGAACATACTTAAACATCAACTTAAAAACACGTTTTTGTCTTTTTTTGTGCTGTATTTTAACTCTAGGTCAGGGGTGGCCAATTCCAGGCCTCGCCGGCCGGTGTGTATGCAGGTTTTTGCTGCCGCCAGTTAACAATTATTTAATTAGCCCAATCGTTTACACGATCTGATATTTTAATCTACATATCCGCGATATGAAAAGCAGCTGATGAATGTTCTTGTGCCGGTATGCGTCAATGCGTGTATTGTAGCATTTTATCGTTCTGTAATTTACAAGTGAATCGGTGATTGTGTGTATGACTAATTAGCTGATTGAACCGTGGTAACTGGTGGCAGTAAAAACCTGCATACACACCGGCCCGCGAGGCCTGGAATTGGCCACCCCTGCTCTAGGTTATGCTTTTGTCTTTTATGTTTGTGTTCTTATCTTGCTTCAAGTTTCCTTCCTATTCATTATTGGGTTTTTTTTCATTGTTTTTTTTCACTTTTTGTGAGTTTTTAACTGTTTGTGATGTTTTCAGTTTTTGTGAAGCACTTTGTAACTGTGTTTTGATAAGTGCTATTTAAATAAAGTTTATTATTCTGTTCATAGCAAGTTAGTCTCATCAGTATCATCACCATATTCTTCATCACCAAAACAATTTTATTCATTTATTTACAAATCTTTAACAGGTTTTACTCTTACAGTTATACTTAAATACTATTAAATAAAATTAATACTTCAAGAACAGTATGTACAGTGTATATAAATTAAAAGGCATCTGTATATGATGTGAATGGATATTAACTATCAATATTAAATAAGCAGAAACAGGTTTATAATATTTATGGCAAATGAACTGGTCCTCTGCTCAGCCTCTCACTGGAAGCCTTTACACCCTGTAGCTTTGAGGAAAGCTTAGAGAGGGGTTTTGTGTGTGTGCGTGTGTGTCTGTCTGTGTGTGGTGTGTAAGTGTGTGTGTGTTATAACTGGTGAAATTAATGTAAACACTAACCTGTTACGAGTAACAATTTCCCCGCAACATACTGCAGCAACAGTTCTTGTGTATAGAGCAGACGTATAAATCTAATAAACTGTTATGTCAAAATGCAGGAAGTGACTAATGATTGGTCTAATTGACTGCTGATGATTGGCAATTAAACACTGAGGGGAATGGGGAAATTGCCTGTACTGTAATATGCACAGTGCTCCAGGAAGCTACATTTGACTCCCTAGATTTAACAAATGTTCAGAGAGAAACCTCACCCTCCTCCCCCCCACCCCAAATCTCATAAAGTCCCAGCCAAACCCGTTTTCCTGAATAGGGAGGTAGCCACGCCCAGCACCCCACCCTGCAAAAACCTGACAAATCCATCGCCGGCGAGAGGTCCCAGTGCATACAGGCCCGGCCGCTGGGCGATCTCATATGTGAATAGGTCCGTGTCCAGGGGGTTGCGCCTGGCGCTGACAGGCTGTTTCGGGTCCAAGGCCAGGCCCCGCCCCTCATCAGCCAGAAAGGAAAGGTTGGGATTGGAGCCGATCAGGACCAGTGCCATGGAGACGCGGACAGACAGGATTTTCCCGCTCTCTGCCTCCTGCAGTGTGCAGTCCCCACCAGGCGCAAAGCCCAGGATGCGGTGGAGTGGCAAGCTGGCGTACCCGGGGTAGGCCCCACCCTCGGGCGCCCTCATCATGTCGTGGACCTTGTGGTATTCGGGGAACATGATGGCGGGCAGCTGGTGGAACACGAGGGCGGGGTCGCCGGCACCCCGCCGAAATGCATGGAGGATGGGCAAGCCCGCTCCGCGGCCCAGCAGGACGGCATCGGCCGCAGTGAGCCCCGCCCCCACCACCAGCAGCGGCTCGGACCCGGGGCCCAGCAACCGTGCCCGCAGCGCCACCTCCAGGTCGCCGACGGTGTGCGAGACGAAGGGCAGCTTCTCCCCCTCCACGCCCAGCCGGGTGGGCCGGTCGTACGTCCCTGTCGCCAGCACCACGTTCCGGGCGTAGAGGCAGAATGGACTCCTCCCGCCCCCCGTCTCCTCCTGCTCCCCGCGGATCTCGTACAGTGTGGATGCGGGGCCTCCCAGCTCCCCAGTGGGGTCTTCCACCCCCTGTGTGTAGCCCCCCGGGGGACCATCCGCTGGAAGAGGTTTCACTGAAGTCACCCGAGCCCCGCAGCGGAAGTGCTCCTGCAGCCCCTTCACCTCCACGTAGTGCTGGTAGTACTGTGCAATGTCCCTGGTGGCTGCTCTGTTGTTCCTCAACTGCCTGTAACAGGAAGAGCACAAAGTTGCAAAGTTGAGGGTGAGACCTTTGGCATCTGTCATCTCTGTGATGTCTATGATGTCTGTCATCTCTGTGATGTCTATGGTGTCTGTCATCTCTGTGATGTTTATGGTGTCTGTCATCTCTGTGATGTCTAATGACTCCAACCTAAGTGTATGTAAACTTCCGAATTTAACTGTACCCCCAAAATAGTATGTTAAGTTGTCCTGGTCTCACTGTATAGCTAAATTATTGTAAATCCTGAATTGGAGCAATGCTAACAATTAGCATCTTGCCAATGGATATAATTTCCCCCAGGCTAACTCGCTGTAAATTAACCACCTAAATACACTCAAATAAGGTTTAACAACAGCTCTACAAGTGTTGTTGTTGGAAATGAAAACGCACATATGATTACCGAGTGCACAAGGACAATATTTTCGCTCAAATTACTGTATATGATGTCGTTTCAGATTTCAGATGCAGGCAAAAGGGGTGAACTATCCCTTTAATTTAAGCAGTTAAGATGGGAAGCACTATTTTTTTTTAAAGTACAAATATCACTGATCATCAAGGTTCTATTATAAGCATTTTATTTTAATGAATGTTTTAACTTATTACCTTAAGAGGTATTATTTTACTCTGCATTGTTGTGTCCATGTCAGGTTTTATGTGACACGTTGCAAAGAAAATCTCAATGGGACAATGAAGATTTACAGTACTAATGATTCCCTATCTATTCCAGCTGTAATCTATTCTACAGATCTTCACTGCTTGACTCAGCATGGCAGCATTTACGGCACTCCACATTAAGCATTTTGAACACTTGTCCATGGGACATGCGGGACTTCATTTTTCACTTTCCCGAAACCCCCCATTAGTGATTGAAATCATTTAATTTGTTGTTGCATTTTCTCAATTCCTATTAGCAAAATGGTCTGATTAACAATGTAACCAGGAGGGCAGGTGAAATGAGCATCATGCAATTTCAACTTCTATTCAAATCATTTTTAATGGAACTTTTTTATCTCTCACTTGTCCCTTAGGACAAGTGGATCGGAAACTTTACTTGTCCGACCAAAAAATATACTTGTCCCGGACAATAGGAGAAGCCTTAATGTCAAGCCCTGACTGCAACGCATGAGATCATGTGAGCGCAACGAGCATCTTCTATTCGTCAGTCGGCTGAGTGAAGACATGCAATGAAACTGAAGAGGTGAGGATGTAACCCCGGAGTGACCCCGTCTCACCTTCCTTTCCTTATTATCCAGTCTCTGAACGACAGGTCTGGCATCTCCATCCAATCCCCGAGACTCAGAGTGATCATTGATCCCTCCATTGCCTGAGAGACAGAGAAGGGGGGATGAGAGAGAGGAAGAGGAAGGGAAGGGAGGGAGGCGAGACAGGGAACAAGAAAAAACAGGAGAAGGGGAAAAAAATGAAAAAGAGATTTTGTCAGGGATTTTGAGAGAATTGTCAGTGATTTCCCACTCCTATCACTATAAGGCCAAGGACAAAAAAGTGACCCATCATGACCCCTACAAAACTGGATAGTTTGTGGCAAACTTGCAGCTAATATGCGGCACATTTGCTGCAAACTAAATTGCTTGCCAGAAAATGTTGCCAGACTTTGCCAGTAGTGGTGAACTTCTGGCAACAATGGCAGTTGTTGCTGCTAGTGCCAAATAGTTGACCAGAGGTTTGACACAAAATGTTGCCACAAGTTTGCCCCTTTTGAGAACTTCTGGCAAACAATCTCAGTAATTGCAGTAATTTTGCAGCAAACAATAGTGTTCATCACAAATTTGCCGTAATTGTTTGCCAGAAGTTCACCTGTAGTTTTCCACAAAGCTAATTTGCATGTGAAAATATGAGCTTGCCGCAAATTTGCGGCAACAATGCCAAAGGTTTGCCATAACAGCTTGCCGGAAGTCTTATTTTTTGTAAAGGGAGTCTACCTAAAGGCACGCCCACTCGTACTAAGCCAGCACACCAAATAATATCAGAGCTAAAACTAAATTACAACTGAGAAAGAAAAGAAAGAAAAGCACAAAGCTGACCCCAGTGCTGCCAGGCCCTGAAGAGGCTATTCATTGAGGTGGATTACTTGTCAACAGTGAAAGATGGCAAATGAAAGGCCCATCGAGACAAAATCTCGTGTCTGCAAGCGTAGGCAGGAAGTAGGAACTGGCAGATGCAGAAAAACACGGCCATAAAAGGTTGCGCTCAGATTGAAGGCCGCAAAAGATGTAAACGGCGTGATAAATGTGTGATGCAGGGAAGTAAGAGACACTTGATTCCCCTGATATAACACAAATAAATGTGAGATTTATAGTCCTACAGGACAATGAACAATTAGCCAATTTCTTTGCAAGGGAACCCAAAAAGTACAGTACTGGTTGTACTGGCTACATACGGCCTAAGAGACAGCAAGTGAAGTGTGCAGGGAACACACACACACACACGCTGTCATACTCACATGCACTCTCACACACACACACACTGTCACACTCACATGCACACACACTGTCACACTCACATGCACACACACTGTCACACTCACATACACACACACTGTCACACTCACATGCACTCTCACACACTGTCACACTCACTCACACACACTGTCACACTCACATGCACTCTCACTCACACACACTGTCACACTCACATGCACTCTCACTCACACACACTGTCGCACTCACATGCACTCTCACACACTGTCACACTCACATGCACACACGCTGTCACACTCACATGCACTCTCACACACTGTCACACTCACTCACACACACTGTCACACTCACATGCACTCACACACACTGTCACACTCACATGCACTCTCACACACTGTCACACTCACATGCACACACGCTGTCATACTCACATGCACACACACTGTCACACTCACATGCACTCTCACACACTGTCACACTCACACACGCACGCTGTCACACAGAGGAAACAATATTAAAGGGAAAGAATATATTTAATTTAAGGTGTTATGCTTTAGGTACACATCAAAGAGAATTTTGGACTGGATAAAGCAAGCTTCCCGACAGAGAATGTGGGGTCACAATTCCACAGGACTGCTGCTCTTCCATTTTCCACTGAAATTCCATTTGGTTTTGACAGATAAGATAAGAACCAAAGGCCATCATTTTATATTTAGAAATATCCATTCATTTCAGCAACAGCCAAGGGCCTTTTGTTGTTTTAAATAGCATAAAAAGATGCTTGTTTATTTTTGCCCAGAAATAAAAAATGACAGATTTAGTTGAGGTTAGATCTATTCTTACTCTAACTGTTAAAAATTGCACAGAACAGCCGTACATACAGCCAAGATGTTTTATGAACACAAAAACAGAAAGTAAGAGAGATACTACAAATGAAATAAATCCTCCCCCCCAGCCACATCTCCACTGCTAAAATGGTACAGCATTCTTCTATCATCTATCATTGATATAGCATTCCATCTATACCATCAGGGCTATCATCTGATAAGACACAGTCACAGAGGGAGTATTACATAAAGCAGGATAAGCAAGTTAGCCAGATAACTTTTTGTAAACTCTTAAGATTTATCTTCAATAAACTTTCTTCAATATCAGCAGCTACCAATATGTATGATTACATCACACTCCTAAACCAGATTCTAGTGCATTTTCATTGACTGAAATTTCACTCATGTGACGATAGAGCCATATAATTTTCACAGTTATCTGGATAATCCTGTGTTCTGCAATTTCCCCCTTAACGTTCCCTATCACAGCATGCTGTGATAACTAAGCTGCCAACCAATGACCAGAGAATGATCTCCGACCTGGATGTTCCGAGAATGGCTTGCCATGGTTTTGAATATTGCCACCCAGTGCAAAAGGGAGAGAACAGTAATGCAGGTGGAAGAACCATGGCCATAGATGTGAATCAACGGTTACAAAATTTTAAAGAATTATTATTATCTCGCCAGTTTAAACAAGTGGTGCATTATACTTCCAGAAACACATTAATTGACAATTTTGCACTGCAGATGGCGATAGATAGACAGCTATGTTGGATTCGTGATACTCTGCTGCCCACACAATCACTAAATCTAAAGTGGGAGGGATATGAGATCATTAATCTTCCCATATCTATGAATACCTCTCCCCCCTCAAACAATTCGCATACTGTTTGAGTCGCGCATACACAGGGCTCTGACATCGCTTCCTACCTGCCAGGCTCCTCCAGGTGGGCCCTTGCCGAGTACCAGGTGTGCCACGCCCCGCTCCGGTTCCCTGCGCCAGGTGAGCAGCGATTCGGTCGAGCCGCCCAGGTCTCCGTCTGGTCGGACGAGGGCGTCGAACAGCAGGGCGAGGGGGCTGGGGGTGCGCCCATCCAAACCTTCAGACAGGTTCTCTAGATCCTGCAGTTTTCGGGAAGAGGAGATGGGGGTGGTCACTGTCCAGCTAAGTTGATATTCTCACTTTTCTGTGTTGCATTAGCTGTGCTATGACTTAACTGTGTTAGGGCATGTCCTAGGTAATATGGGGCAGCAGTGGGCTTACAAGTGCAGTGATGGTAGGTTTGTTTCCCAGGGGAGAAACACTACCGTTGCACGCTTGAGCAAAGCACCTGACCTGAATTTCTTCAGTAAAATATCCAGCTTTATTAATGCATGTAAAATAATGTAAGCCATGCAACTTGCTCTGTATAAGAGCGATTAACGTGTAAATGTAAGCTCATCCTATAGTGTTTACACAGAATGGGTCCAAATAATACAGGAATGCGTCCAAATAATACAGGAATGGGCCCAAATAATACAGGAATGGGCCCAAATAATACAGGAATGGGCTCAAATAATACAGGAATGCGTCCAAATAATACAGGAATGGACCCAAATAATACAGGAATGCGTCCAAATAATACAGGAATGGACCCAAATAATACAGGAATGGGCCCAAATAATACAGGAATGGGCCCAAATAATACAGGAATGGGTCCAAATAATACAGGAATGGGTCCAAATAATACAGGAATGGGCCCAAATAATACAGGAATACAGGAATGGGTTCAAATAATACAGGAATGGGCCCAAATAATACAGGAATACAGGAATGGGTCCAAATAATACAGGAATGGGCTCAAATAATACAGGAATGAGCCCAAATAATACAGGAATAGTATACTAGCTATACCAAAACTACAAAGGGATGTTTAAAGGTACACTTTCTGTTTACTGAAAAGACTGTGGCTCAGGAGGTAGAGCGGGGCGTCCGCTGATCCCAGGGTCGGCGGTTCGATCCTCGGCTCCTCCTGTCCACATGTCGAAGCGTCCTTGGGCAAGACACTGAACCCCAAATTGCTCCCAATGAGCAGGCTAGCACCTTGCATGATAGCTGCCGCCATTGGTGTGTGAATGTGTGTGTGAACGGGTGAGTGAGAGGCCATTGTAAAGCGCTTTGGAAAAAGGCACTATATAAGTGCAGTCCATTAACCATTTTACCATTTACTGTGGTTGTGTCTTGACTGTGACATGGTGAGTGTCCAATAATGTCTTTTTGACCCACTTAGAAAATGAGCACACACGTGCACACGCACACATACGCATGACCACACTGCGCGCGTGCGCACACACACACACAGAATTGCTGACCGCTACTTTGAGTTTCCCATTTCATAAGTAAACCAGTGAAGTCTTAGATGACACACTTCAATGAGTCTCCAACATCAAAGAATGAACTGCCTGAACTCAAAGCAGGGCCACACTGATCCTGGATCAGCTGAATTCAGTAATGTGCATGTGGCAGAGTAGCAATGGTGGGGCTGAAAGAGCTGATCTTGGATCAGCCGAATGGAGTAATGTGGATGTACTGTATGTTTTGCAAAGTAGCAATAGGCAGCTCTGGGTGAGGTGTATGACACTCATTCAATTAAAAAAAAAATTGCCCTGAAAAAAGGCTGACAAATATACATAATGAAACACCTGAAGAAAAGCATTAGAACTGCCGTGAAAGCTTGATAACCCACAAAAAGTATTTTTGCATAAATATTAAATGACAAATGACAGCCTATTTTAATCTTGTGAAATGCGAGGGCTTCCAATTCAATTTATATGAAAATGAAAAAAAGTGGGTTATTGAGTTTTCCCAGATCGGACTGGTAGACACGGTGGTGGTGAGGGGAGGGGGAGGGGGAGGGTGCAGTACCTGCTCCAGGAGGCACTGGCCAGAAATGTCCTGAAGTTTCCGCTGCAGAATGGGGTTTGGGTGGGAGACCGCCTCTCTTATGTACGGCCTGTATCCGGACAGGAAGTAGGACAAGCAGATTCCAGAGGGTCCGTTACCTGGGTTACCACACACATACACGAAGTAGGGCATGGTCAATGAAGCACTGAGAAGCAAGCCTGTTAGTTTCAGAGAAGTCCAAGGCTGTCATGCTACACGATGGCACCAATCCAAGTACAATTAACTTTACAATCTCAAGTTGTAAACACTTTTACAGGATGCACTGTAACGTGACTTAAATTGCATTGTCATTGTCAGCATTAGTTTAGTGAAGCAATTACAGTGGTATGCAAAAATTTTGGCGCCCCCTTCTCAATTAGCGCATTTTATTTAATGTCTCAGTGAAAAGAAGTTAGCACAACCACTGAAGGGCACAAACTTAAACATGACATATTTCTGCTCATTTTAATCCACAATGACAATCTATTTGCTGATTTTAACAGTTTGAAAAAAATGTTAACTGCAAATGTGGGACTGATAACAGTGGTGAAGTGTGGTGGTTTTAATGCCCCTTTAACCGTTTTATTTAGTGTATCCTGCAGCTTCTAAGTAAAAATGATCAAATCCATTTTAAGCTTGGCATATATTCAAAGGTCACAGGGTAACATTTTAGAAAAGCAGAATCCTGCATTGCACCCGGCATAACCAATATGAGTACCTTTGGGCAATTGGGAAGACTCGCTAGAAATCGGTCTAGAATAGTGACTGACATTTTGCAGCAGCCTAAAGCTAGTACTACAAATGAGTCACACACAAGTGTTATAGAGCACCTTTGACTCGTTTAGCTGAAAATGTATTAGCAGTTTAGTCTACTGTTATTTTAGATTTTGAGGTAATTCTTTTTTAAAATCAACCTCAGGGATATTTATGAGCCAGACGGATCGAGTACATATCAGGTCACAGGCGGTCATAAAGCAGATTTATAAACGCTAGATGTGGCCAACCAAACATTTCCCTGGAGTTTTTATTTCACACAGCGAACCGTGGCCATCCAGTAAGACCCAGGCCCAGAGGATGCTACATCTGCCTATAAGGAGAGTTGTTAGGTCTCTGCCTCAGTGTTCAGTTAGTGGCTGCAGGCCGCACAAGTTTTAATGACCATTTTAATGACTCAAACTCATATTCATTAATTTTACTCCTTGTCAATCATTGCCCAGAACCTGCTGTAGCCTGAGCCATATTAAGAGCATGACTTCACTGGCAGGCCTTCAGTGTGTGACCTAAATATTATGCCAGTTTTTCAGGGGGTTGGAGAAGGGGGGGTGGGGGTGGGGGGTTTAAATGGCATAGCTACGGTGCAGATTAATTCCACATTCAGAAGGATTTTCTAACATCAAAAAAATTATAATTTAATACAGACACCGGGACTGAGTTTTCATTGGCTCAACCTCTGTTTGCAGAATTGATTTGAATAAGGTAAATAATAGCTTTTATCGGCAGATGCTCTGTCTGCCGGTACTGGTGTCCATCAACCTGTCCGTCACCTGACACTCACCAATGATGATCACAGGGAGGGGATCCTGGGGGCGGAGTCCTGAGGGTCCTTTCTTTCTTGGGATCATAGCTGTGTCCTCTGTGTGTGTGTGTGTGTGTGTGAGTGTGTATATATATATATATATATTGGTATTGTAAAAGAGTGTTTAGTGGACTGAAATTCCTTCCTTGGATCCTATGGAGACATTCACAAAAGCCTGAAGGTTAATTCTCCATCTGTGAAGGTTAATGCACTTTACAGACTCCCGTATCCAGAGAAACTTCCAGAACAGGTATTACAGCAACAATAGATGCTCACCAGTACAGATAGAGAAACTGACATTAACAATCAGTGCATTGCCTAAGACAGTGGTTCCCGAGAGAAAGGTGATGAATTAACACTCAGTCAATAAAAAAACTTATATAACAGCAATGGCAAAGTGGGCCAGTTCAGCAGATATTACACAGGGTGCGTATATTGATGGCCCCTCGGAAAATCAAGCAAATCCACAATGTCCAGGGGGGTATTTTGCAAGCACGATTACTGAGTTAGCTGGATAACTGCACTAAGTAAAACCTGTCACGGCTCTTTTTATTTATGTTCCAGATTTGGGAGGGTTCCGAGTTTTACTCAGTGCAGTTATCCAGCTAGGTATTTCACAAATCCTGTGACCTCTCACAACCTGCAGCCAGTGCACTCACAGCGTATACAACATCCCCTCCAGTACCCAACACTTACAGCACTCCAGTACACTCACAGCATATACAACATCCCCTGCAGTACCCAACACTTACAGCACAACAGTACACTCAAAGCATATACAACATCCCCTGCAGTACCCAACACTTACAGCACTCCAGTACACTCACAGCGTATACAACATCCCATCCAGTACCCAACACTTACAGCACTCCAGTACACTCACAGCGTAAACATCCCCTGCAGTACCCAACACTTACAGCACTCCAGTACACTCACAGCGTATACAACATCCCCTCCAGTACCCAACACTTACAGCACTCCAGTACACTCACAGCGTAAACAACATCCCCTGCAGTACCCAACACTTACAGCACTCCAGTACACTCACAGCGTATACAACATCCCCTCCAGTACCCAACACTTACAGCACTCCAGTACACTCACAGCGTAAACAACATCCACTCCAGTACCCAACACTTAAAGCACTCCAGTAGCCTCCTCCACTGAACACCAGCCTCCAGGGCTGAGACCGTTATGACCGTGTTTGTATTTGTACCACAACACCGCCACATACTCCCTCTTACAGGAAAAAAACGATTAAAATCCAAGATTTTCCTTTCTTTACAGGAAGACGTAGAAACCAAAATACAAAGCAAATCTCTACCCTCATTACCCCAGGCTGTGTGGATGCTACACCTGTGCCATTTCCCACTCCACCTGAGCCCAAACAGCCAGTTACCTGAGATCAGATGACCGTCAGCTGCAATCAGAACGTACGCACACACGGTTCAATCATTCTTTTCCAGCTTCCTGCCATTCCACTGTTCTATCACACAAACACTCATCTGTCCATCCTCAAAATACTGATCGTACCCCCCCCAAATCCCTACCAAAAACTCAAATTTTCCCCAATCAAACGCAAACACTAATTTCCACCATCTACACAAACACTCATTTATGCTTTCCACACTGACATTAATTTCTCTGCTTCCCATAACCAAGGTTAACCCCTCATTTACTGAACACCCCCCCTTAACTGTGCTTTCTATCGCTGCGCTAAGGAAGTGTCACCTGAAACCACAGAGACCACAAGCGCACCTGGACGTGTCAGACCAGCAGTAAGCAAACAGGTGCAAATGAGGCAGGTAGTGAAGCAGAGATGAGAGAAAGTAGAGAAAAAAGCCCCAGCGACAGGGGGTAAGAAGGGCAGGTATGCTCACCTGAGGGCAGCTCTGAGTGAGACAGGTAGCGGTCAGACACAGAGAAGAGCCTAACAGTGGGGCAGGAGTTTGAGGGCCCTTGCGCTGGTTAACGGGGGCGTGTGTGTGTGTGGCTTTGTGAGCCCTGCTCGTGGTTTAAATGGAGAGTTGTCGCTCAGCCTGCACGCTGCCTTTGTATCATCCCCTTAGAGGAGGGGCGCGGGGCTGGAAAATTACTGCTTAGAAACCGTGATTCAGCAGTCCTCCAGGCTCGTTGATGATTGACAGCTGTCAGGAGGAGGGGCCCGGGGGTGAGGAGGGACGGACAGAGGCGGGATTCAGAGCCCGGCTGGCTGTGAGACACTGCCAAAACTAATGACTGAACTAATGTTTGCATTACAAAATAAGGTCATTGTGCCAGAAAATTTGGTCACCATTGACTTTTACTGGAGGTTAGAAGGTATCCACCTGTCATGACTGTACACAATTATATATATTTTTTTACCTCTGTACCACTTTTTGAAGCAGCTGACACTTTGGCCATTTTATTGCACCCGTTTCTCTGTTTAAGAAAAAAAAAAAAAAAAACCTTGACAGCATATTTAACCAACTGATTATAATGAAGGCATACACACATCCAAATCATTTTATTTTGCTACATCCAATTGGAATATTTAACAAAGCATGTTTTGACTTAAACCTGATGTACACAGTGCGTATGTGTGTGTGTGTGGACACTACTAATACCGCTAATACTTTCTGACCCTGTATTGAGCAACGGAGTCAGCGGTAAAATATGTGACATTAAGAGGTCTTATCACAGCATAGATTTGTTTTCCTTTCATTAGTACTGATAAAACCACCACACGTCACCGCCGTTATCAGCCCCACCACATTCTACTGCGAGCAAGCTATTCCGCTGCGGGTGACTTCAGTCCTGTGGGCTATGAAAACAAGCTGGCAGAAGTGTGCTGTTTAATGTGCACTGTTTAGCAATCAATGTGCGGAACGCGAATCCAACCGTACTGTGAAAGTGTCGTAAGCACAGACTGACGTCGCACACTTGCGTGCCAATGTCATGTGCTGTTTTTGTTGTTATTGAAGGAAAACGTCAGCGAAGTGGCACCTCATATTTTTTAAAAAGAAGCTTCACGTCATATATATGAGACCAAAATGTTTCTGCACATCTTGAAGTGTGCTTCCGAATATACTCAGCGAAACCTTGGATGTAAGTGTATCATACTGGGGTTTTAAGTACACTATATTTAGAGAAAACTTTGCCTACTTAACAACTTTCTCGTCCTGTCTACTCAACAAGCCTACCTAATAGTATAGAAGGGTGCCGAGTCGGAAAACAGCTAAGGTTATATAGTGGCTAGAAGCAAATATCCCCGTCTGCAATCAGAGCTGATCTCTCATTAGTGCCATCCACGCATGCCTCTTTCAGGGTGTACAATCAGACCTGCTCTCTCATTAGTGGGTGACCCATGTAGAAATTGTAGCCCTTTTTATACATAGTCCCCCCCCCCCTAAGTTAATTGGAAAAATTTACCAAAACAAAAAAGGATCTGTATGGGAATAGAGGGGGGGGGGGGGTAGATTTAGCTGTAAATGACACTGAAATAGTATGGAACACATGGTTGGCTAAACGGCTCCAAGTCATCAAGGGTCTGATGTATCAAACAAGCCTCAAACCATCACTCAGCTGCAGATATGCAGTAGATATGGATGCCAGATATGCAGTAGATATGGATGCCAGATATGCAGTAGATATGGATGCCAAATAAGCAGTAGATATGGATGCCAAATATGCAGTAGATATGGATGCCAGATATGCAGTATATATGGATGCCAGATATGCAGTAGATATGGATGTCAGATATGCAGTAGATATGGATGCCAGATATGCAGTAGATATGGATGCCAAATATGCAGTAGATATGGATGCCAGATATGCAGTAGATATGGATGTCAGATATGCAGTAGATATGGATGTCAGATATGCAGTAGATATAGATGGATCACTTTAAATATATATATATTTTTTCAATCTTCCCCTGGGACCCATTTTCCTATTGAACTCAATGGAAAAATAAGTCGGGAGAATAAATGTGGTCATGCGTATACATGACCCTCGGGAACACAGTGGCCTACCCAGAAATGGAGCTATAACCCCCCCGAGGATGAGTGTGTGTTATGTTTTGTTAGGAGATTCAACCTCCACAGCTACTCTTTCATCCTGGTGAAAACAGCCCCTTCTTCCTCCCCTTTCCACAACATGGCGGATGGAGCAGAGGTGCCAGTGAAATTGCTTCTCTGCAATTTTTCTTTTTGTGCACCACAAGTGTGAACGCACAGAAAATGTGAAAGCAGGGTGTAAAACGACAAAAAAAAATCCTCCACCTTGTTTTCACTGTACAGGCTTTTAATAAGCAGTCAGAGACCCTTGCCCTTATATTACCAGCCACAGGTAACTTCCCTGTCTTGATTTCGGTCTCACCTGTGCCCAAAGACCCCCACCCAGCCATACCCACCCATACTAACTGCACAGTTACGCAATTCCAACCCACTCTCTGCTGTAACACTGACCTCTGCTCAGCTCTGATTGGATACCCTGAAACAAAAACACATGCATAGCACTGCTCGGCGCTGATTGGATACCCTGAAACAGGCACACACGCATCGCATGAATCAGAGATCAGCTCTGATTGAATACCCTGAAACAGGCACACACGCACAGCATGGATCAGAGATCAGCTCTGATTGGAGACCATGAAACAGGTACACACGCACAGCATGGATCAGAGATCAGCTCTGATTGGTTCCCACAAAACAGGCACACACACACAGCATGGATCAGAGATCAGCTCTGATCGGATACCCTGAAACAGGCACTTCGTTTAATGGTCATTCGGCCGGTCCTCGTCAACTCGTAAAGATGGAAATGTCTGAGTTTACCATCAGAAAGTTGCATTCGAACAGTTGTACATACCAGTGGTAAACTCGGGCAAGTTTCCGGATACCAGTTTATCAGTTCTGATCACTGCTGTCAATAATTTACAGATAACTGGCAAACAATATACCAGCCTACCAGGTTAATGGTAAATACTGTATATCCATATAACTTTCATGATAGTGTACTTTTTGTATGCCACTAATGTCAAGAAACAGCAGAATTCATGCCTGGCTTCCATTATCTTACAAACGTATCATTCATGTGATAAACTTACCGGTTGCCGATGACGACCCAAACGCAAACGCCTAGTATATACAACTTGGTCAAATTATATTTTTCCGACATTATGAGTTGACGAGGACGGACCAAATGCAGTATTAGCGCTGATGATCTGCTCTGATTGGATATCCTGAAAGCCACACATGCATAGCACTAATGACAGACCAGCTCTGATTGGACACCCTGAAAGAGGCATGCGTACATAGCATTAATCAGCTCTAATCCAAGCCAACATACAACAATGCCACATCATAGGGCTCTGTGTTAGTAAAGGCATAACTCAGTACAAACACGTGAGCCCAACTGACATGGTCCATTCATACAGTTGTGTTAAAAAAAATAGCAGTACAACATCAGTAACCTGATGAACCACTGTTATTAGTAGTAGTGATATTTCTGCATGGCAAATAATTTGCTTGTAGTGTAATAGAAAAAAACAACACCCAACTGTCATGACATGCACGCTGCTTGTTCTGAGTAATTGACTCATTCATTCAAAGGGGCGTGTTCAAAATAATAGCAGTGTGGAGTTTAATTAGAGAATTAATTTATTCTGTGAAAAAACAGGTGTCATTAATTGTCCTTTATTAAGGAAGAAGGGAAGCAAATGTTTCACACATTGTTATAAAATATATTTCCTTCTGAATTGCTAAGTAAAATGGGACGTTCCAAACATTGTTTGGAAGATGCAACGTAATTTGATTAAAAAGTTGATTGTAGAGGGGAAAACATGCAGAAAATTATAGGATGCTCAGCTAAAAAGATCTCAAATGCTTTAAAATGGCAACAAAAACCTGAAACACACAGAAGAAAACAAGCAACTACTGTTAAAACGGATTGAAGAATAGTCAGAATGGCAAAGATTCAGCCAATCATCACCTCCAGAAAGATCAAAGAGGATCTAAAATTACCTGTAAGTGCTGTTACAGTCAGAAGATGTTTGATCGAAGCTAAGCTATCAGCAAGAAGCCCCCGTAAAGCACCATTGTTGAAAAAACAGATGTGCAGAATCGGTTAAAATTTGCCAAGGAACACATCGATTGGCCCAAAGAGAAATGGCATAACATTCTGTAGACTGATGAGAGTAAAATTGTTCTTTTCGGGTCTAGTGATCATCGACAGTACGTCAGACAACCCCCGGGTACTAAATTCAAGCCACAGTACACTGTGAAGACAGTGAAGCATGGTGGCGCAAAAATCATGGTATGGGGATGTTTTTCATACTACGGTGTTGGGCCTATTTATCGTATACCAGGGATCATGGATCAGTTTGAATACATCAAAATACTTGAAGAGATTATGTTGCCGTATGCTGAAGAGGAAATGCCCCTTAAATGGGTGTTTCAACAAGACAACGACCCCAAACACACGAGTAAGCGAGCAACATCTTTGTTCCAGACGAAAAGGATTGAGGTAATGGAGTGGAATGTAGTTCGTTCATTCTGGGCTGAAATACCTGTTTCTAGGTGCCAGAAGTTGGTTGACTCGATGCAACGCAGATGCGCAGCAATTATCAAAAACAATGGTTATGCAACTAAATATTGAATAATTTAAAGTGAAGTTAAATCTTGAAAAATTTCTTCAGTTTATTTCTTCAATTTTTTTGAACAGACTAATATTCCTTTTTTTTTGCTTTCTGTAAAAGAATAACGCAGACTTGATAAAATGTGTTAATGCTTTGATTTGGAATTGAATGTGTAATGTTTCCACTACATTTGAAATATGGAACTAAAAGCTATTAAAAAATATTTGCACTTTATTCACTTTTTTTAACGCACTGCTATTTATTTGAACAGCTAGGGCTAGGGTTGAATTTCAGGAACCACAATTGAAAACAACAATATAGGGCTGTCAGTATAGAATTGTCAATGGAATCCACTGGCAGAGGGTTTGTTTGCCCGTTTAGGGAAACATTTTGGAAAAATGTAACTGCAGTACATGCTGTTTCAGCCACATCTTTGCCTGTTTTCCCACGAGTCATGAGCACACCTTGGGTTTGCCTAAGCACAAACTCAGCCAATCACATTGATCTACTGAGTGTGAAAGATCACTTTAGTGCATGGCATTCAAACCCTATCAAATCATATCAAATCTCATCACCTTCTGATCTGACGATTGGGCAAAAGACAAGTTGACATTTGTTTTGGTTTCACCTCAGTTGAATTGTCAACATTTGCTGCAGTCGAGGGTACAGCGCATAGTTCCATAATGACTTAACTGCCCAACATCTAAATACAGTTGAGTTGAGCATTGTATAATTCCTGCACGTTCATTCGCATGAAAAACGGGATGGAGAAAGACGCAAAAAAGACACGATGAAGGAGCCGCAGCTAAATCCTGCTTTGTGCATCACGCACGACCGAATGTGCAGACTTGACCCAGTCCTCCTTTACAGGAGAGTGGAGCTGAAGTGTGAACTCAGTGTGTTAAAGTGTGCACATCCTATTTTGGTCACATAAATATTACGTGCAGCTTCGTTTAAAAAAATGAGGCACAGCTTTGCTGACCCACGGGACATGGGTGAGACGTCTTACAACACTTGCGGTTGGAAAACAGTATGGAGGATATTTTTTGCATACTGCACGTCGCATACTAAACAGTACACATTAAACATTACAAAAAAATAATTTCCAGAGGGTGGACACTGTGGAATAGCTTGCCTGGGCATGTAGGGGAGGCAGAAACACTGTATTCAAGGCCTGGCTTGACACAGTGTTAGACACTTAATTAATTCTGTAAAAAACAGGTGTCATTAATTGTCCTTTATTAAAGAAAAAGGGATTTTTTTTTGTTTTTTGAAGCAGATGTTTCACAAATTGTTATAAAATATATTTCCTTCTGAATTGCTAAGTAAAATGGACCGTTCCAAACATTGTTCGGAGAAACAACGTAATTTGATTAAAAAGTTGATTGGAGAGGGAAAAACGTATAAAGAAGTGCAGCAGATTATAGGATGCTCAGTTTAAAAGATCTAAAATGCTTTAAAATGGCAACAAAAACCCGAAACACGTGAAAAAAAACGAGCAACTACTGTTAAAACGGATCGAAGAATAGTCAGAATGGCAAAGATTCAGCCAATCATCACCTCCAGAAAGATCAAAGATTATCTAAAATTACCTGTAAGTGCTGTTGATCAAAGCTAAGCTATCAGCAAGAAGTCCCCGTAAGGCACCATTGTTGAAAAAAACGGCATGTGCAGAATCGGTTAGAATTTGCCAAAGAACACATCGATTGGCCCAAAGAGAAATGGCGTAACATTCTGTGGACTGATGAGTAAAATTGTTCTTTTCGGGTCTAGTGGTCGTCGACAGTACGTCAGACGACCCGCGGGTACTGAATTCAAGCCACAGTACACCATGAAGACAGTGAATCATGGTGGCGCAAAATTCATGGTATGGGGACACTACGGTGTTGGGCCTATTTATCGTATACCAGGGATCATGGATCAGTTTGAATACATCAAAATACTTGAAGAGATTATGTTGCCATATGCCGAAGAGGAAATGCCCCTGAAATGACCCCGAACACATGAGTAAACGAGCAACATCTTGGTTCCAGACAAAAAGGATTAAGGTAATGGAGTGGCCAGCTCAATCCCCCGACCTCAACCCCATTGAAAATTTGTGGGGTGACATTAAAAATGCAGTTTCACAGTTCATCCTGGGCTGAAATACCTGTTTCTAGGTTCCAGAAGTTGACTTGATGCAACACAGATGCGCAGCAGTTATCAAAAACAATGGTGTGGTAGGGGGGCGTGGTTTTAGGCACGGCCGGCAAGAGAGAGAGTGAACTCGGGTGGTTTATGGAACCGGCACAGCTGTCGGCAATCAGACAATTGGTGACGATTGTGTTATTGTTTGTATCAATTAACCAATTGCCTTGATTGTTCAACAGTGAGCCTGAGAACCTTGAAAAAGAGCCTTCTGGGAGTTGAGAAGGAGAAAAACTGATGCCTGTGTGTTTTGTGTTGTTGTGTGTAAAGGATACGAAGGAGACGGAAAATAAAAACCGTTCTTCTTCCAACCAAACCTGGACTCTGTTTATTACCGCTAGCGGTACAGCTCACTTCGCCACAAATGGTTATGCAACTAGATATTAGTGCAGTAATTTAAAGTGAAGTTAAATCTTTTAAAAAAAATTCAGTTCATACAATAAGTGTTTGAGTTTGAGGAGAAAAATGTCGACACTGCAATTTTTTTGAACAGATTAATAATTTTCTTTGCTTCCTGTAAAAGAATAACGCAGACTTGATACAATTTGTTAATGCTTTGATTTAGAATTGAATGTGTAATGTTTTTGAAATATGGAACTAAAAGCTATTCAAAAATATTTGCACTTTATAAAAATGTTTTAACGCACTGCTATTTATTTGAACACCACTGTACATAAACACATACATTATAATAATTTCATACACTAATGCGTACAATATCCTACCCCTCTTCTCTACCAAAGAGTAGGATATATTTTCGATATTTAATGAAGTTGGTCACCATTTGCAATTAGATTCTAAAAAACGATCATCTTCATATTGTATTAAAATGGTGCACTTTGTTACACATCTTGTTTTATTGCATTTAAAGTCAGGTGGACTGGAAATCCTTTCAATCACCACCTTCCGGGTGAAGATAAGGAATTTTTAACATTCCGATGCGTACTGGCATTTCTTTAAGGGGTATGGAGAGAAAGAAGTCTTGTGACTGGTGTTTTATCCAGTTATCAATAAAAAAAAATGGGCCACGAGATTACTCATTTCAGTAGATAAGCATCTGACAGCCACTATGTAAAAGTAAACACAGGATTCAGATACACTTCCCGTTTCCTGGTCTCATGCCAATAACCAGGTAAACCAGGGCTGCAGGGAAAATCTTTCTGATAACGATTCTCACTTTGCACAAACATATCCACATACCCCGCTGAGTCCAGCTTGGACCATACCTGTCAACCCTCCTGTATTTCCCGGGTTTCTCCCGTATTTGTACTCCCTCTCCCACTGTCCTCCTGTTTGGCATTTTCTCCCTTAAATCTCCCGTATTTTGCTTTTATACGGTATATATACACACAATTGAATGTTGAATAATTAGAATCGGCCTGCTCAGGATGCTTCTGTTGAGCCGGGTTGTCAGTAAAGTCCTGCTATACCAGGGGTGGGCAATTCCAGGCCTCGCGGGCCGGTGTGTATGCATGTTTTTACTGCCACCAGTTACCACGGTTCAATCAGCTAATTAGTCATACACACAATCACCGATTCACTTGTAAATTACAGAACGATACAATTCTACAATACACGCATACCGGCACAAGAACATTCATCAGCTGCTGTTCATATCGCGGATATGTAGATTAAAATATCAGATCGTGTAAACGATTGGGCTAATTAAATCATTGTTAACTGGCGGCAGCAAAAACATGCATACACACCGGCCCGCGAGGCCTGGAGTTGCCCACCCCTGTGCTATACCCACTCCAGTGCAACAGGTGGCAGTATTCTGAACAGTACAGTAAGTAGCATACTTGTCTTGGTTCGAGTCTGACAAGTCTCGAGAAGTCAGTTAGAGCAGCAGAGTGCTTGCGACATTTACATTGTGCAAACCGTAAAGTTGTTGCCTGTAGGCCTACGGGAATTTCACAAAATGTAATTCAGGGTTAATCAGAAAACAGCTGTAGCTGAATATACTGGTAAGTACTTGGTTTCCTAAACATATGTATACGAGAGATTTTGTAGAAAAACATTTGGTGTCTTCTAAACCGAAAGTGCATCAGGTACTGGTAGCTAATGTTACTGTATATAGTAGCCTACAGTAAGCAAGGGAAACTGGCGAATGCTTAATGTTATTTGTAGGCTACAACGTTTAATATTTCAATATTTGTTCTACATCTGAACATGATTTTCTTTGCGTGTATAGATGGTGCATTTTAAAGTCTGAGGCTGCGGCGAGACGAGGGTCATACTTGGCTATTAATAGCACCCACCTATTGTATTACTCTGCAGTATAACTGGAGAAGCTGAGGTTTTCGCAAGTGGCTACCCTTTTAAACAATTCAGCGTCAACATTTATGGGGTTTTCTTAAAGCTGTAGTTTATCATTTCAGACAAACATGAAACACGTTACTGTAATTGAGACGGATACGTCTCATCACTAGGGGTAAAGTGGATCGAGTTAAATACTTTAGGCAACTTATTTTATGCGTATGTGACTATGTGACTATTCTGAAATAAATGTAGTCTGAACATTTTACTTTCAACCAGGTATTTAAGCACCCGGTTGTAATCACCTCCTTAATTTAACTAGTTAACCCAATCCTTTTTGCTCTCAGATTGCAGCAGTAAAGTCAACTGGTGAGTAGATCTCCAGAACCGAGTGTGAGCACCCCTGGAGTAATGCAAGGATAGTGGTGGGGTTGGGGTGCCGAAAAATCTCCAATATGTTTTTTACCTTAATAATATAAGAAAACAAAAAGTCGCACACACTATATGCTCCAATTCCATTAATTAGTAGGCAACGTTTTGGCAATAAATGGAATTGGAGAATATAGAGTGAGTGGGTAACTTTCTTTTTTACTTTCTAATATTATTTTACTGTTAGTCAGCACCTCACTAAGTTATCTGATGTGCATCCTCCCTCTCCACAATCATATTTTATAATCATGACAAAGATGTTGAAGATATGCTGGTAAAGGTTAAAGTATTTATCGAATTAACTGCGTCCTTCATACGTATACAACTTACAGTCAAGCCGGAAAGTCTGCACACCCCTTTCACCTTCTCCACATTTTATTACGTTACAGACTTATACTACAATAGATTGAGTTAATTTTTTGCCTCAAACATCTACACACAATAGCCAATAATGACGAAGTGAAAACAGGTTTTTAGAAAATATGCAATTTTATTTTACTGACAAAAATAGGTTATTTAGGGGTTACATATCTGTACACACCCTTTGCATAATACTTGGTTGCTGCACCTTTGGCAGCGATTACAGCTTCAAGGCGTCTTGGGAAAGAAGCTACGAGCTTGGCACACTTGTTTCTGGACATTTTTGCCAATTCCTCTTGGCATATCGTTGCAAGCTTTGTCAGGTTGGATGGGGAGCGTCGGTACACAGCCATTTTCAGCTCTTTCCACAGATGTTCAATTTGATTCAGGTCTGGGCTCTGGCTGGGCCACTCAAGGACATGCACAGACATTCTCCGAAGCCACTCCTTTGTTCTCTTGGCTGTGGGCTTCGGGTCGTTGTCATGTTGGAAGGTAAACCTTCGCCCCAGTCTGAGGTCCAGAGCGCGCTGGAGCAGGTTTTCTTCAAGGATCTTGGTGTACTTGGCTGCATTCATCTTTCCCTCTATCAGGACTAGTCGCCCCGTTCCCGCTGCTGAAAAACATTCCCACATCATGATGCTGCCACTGCCATGCTTTACTGTAGGGATGGTATTAGCCAGGTGATGAGCGGTGCCTGGTTTCCTCCAGACGTGACGCTTGGTATTCAGGCCAAAAAGTAAAATTTTGGTTTCATCAGACCAGAGAATCTTGATTCTCATGGTTTGAGAGTCCTCTAGGTCCTTTTTAGAAAACTCCAAGCAGGCTGTGATGTGCCTTTTACTAAGAAGGTGTAGAATCCGCAATTACTAGACCAATGAGGGAATAGCTCGGAGCGAAGGTTTAAGCGTGATGTATTCCACTATTGCTGTGGGAAAAGGTAAAAGTTATTTAGAAATATTATTATTTTATTCACTCGTGTATCTGACTCCATTTATAATTATATTTTAGAATTTTGGTTCAACATGCGTGGAGCTCGGAGTGGTTACACTCAACTCGCCCTTAGGTACCACCATTACTTCAATATATGTTTGCCGGAATCAACATTATTGCTGAAGCTCAGTTCGGTGGAGAACGCAGAGGTTGGGGGTCTAGCCAACACAATACATGTATTATATTTATCATAGATAGTTGCGAGCCCAGGTCCGAGTGCATTTAAAGGGCTCCTTAAGGCGAATTTGACAAGAACCGGCGTAGAACGCCCATGGGTTCTCTTCACATCAAATCACCAGAACCATACACAACCAACCCTGTTTGCGGGCAGAAACTTGACTGCCTTCCCAACTTGAGAACGCCACGTCTGTACCAGGCCGCTGATCAGTCGGTCCTTGGTCAGAATTGTCCCCCTGAGTCTTCAGTCGTAATGTTGGCTGAAAAGGGTATAAGATGGATGAGAGTCATGGAGACCACGCACGTTAAATATAAAAATAATTGAATAACAGGCAGGGAGGTCATTAGCTTGGAATTAGCCCTGCGTGAGATGCAGGAGTTCTGACTCTGAGACTCAAGCATACACACCACAGTGCTTGGAACGCTGCAGCTCAGATCATGCAGGCAATTTAAGCTGTAAAAAGGGATTAAAAGAAAGATGCAGTTGATGTGAAAACATGGTAATTTATTAATGACAAATAATCACTGGTTAAAACTGTGTGAGCAAACACGAACACATTCAATGCCTATAACTAAACACAGGATAACATGCTGCTAAGACACATAAACATGAACAAGTTCACAAACAAAGTATATCACCAAGTGATTCCGTACGGTGTGACTATGGTACCAGGAGAACTGTTAAGCAGATTCTCCTATATGAAAATGACTATGGTGCCACTACAGCACCAGGAGACCTGTTAAGCAGATTCTCCTATATGAAAATGACTATGGTGCCACTACAGCACCAGGAGACCTGTGCACATATATTTTACATTTAGATTTTTTATAAATTAGCACAAATGTCTAAAAACCTGTTTTCACTTTGTCATTACGGGCTATTTTGTGTAGAATTTTGAGACAAAAAATGAACTAAATTTATTGTAGAATATGTCTAACGTAATAAAACGTGGAGAAGGTGAAAGGGGTGTGCAGACTTTCCGGCTTGACTGTATACCACAAAATTCTTCATTGCTCTCAAAGTACACCAGATTGATTCATTTAACTTTCAAATTTACTAAATTTTCTCCCGGGGGGGCATCTACCTGACCCCCCTAGAGGGTTCAGAGTCCACGAACACTGATCGCCCTTATTTTCAAAGCCTAATGTTGACAGGTATGGCTTGGATATGTGCCAGTCCGCGAGTAGTTCAGTTACGCCTCTCGTCTGGTCTGATTTTATCAAAAGAGGTGCAACCTCAGCAGCTGGTGAAACAATGTTACACTGACACAACCTCTGAATTGAACCATCAATAAATTCACTAAGGCTGGCTACAAGCACAAAATACTGGCATGGTAATAAAATTGACGACGCAGGTAATGCAATGAGACACTCGACCCACACAACTCTAGTCAGTCTTCAGAATGCATCTGGAGCACTAAAATGTTATGTCTACAAATGATAAGACTGAGGCATCGTGATACTGACTGTGGGTGGATCTACAATTACCTGACCAACCATTAATCACAGGTGACACTGAATCCTGTGTCACCTGACTGGTTTGACAACTTTCCTTCTCTTGATTTTAATGTGAAGCAAATTGAGTTTCATTGTGCATAAAATGTACAACACTGCTCAAAGAAATGAAGGGAACACTTAATCAACACAGTATAACACCAAGTCAATTAAACTTCTGGGATATCGATCTGTCCAGTTAGGAAGCGTAAACGATTGTGAATCAATTTCACCTGCTTTGGTGCAAATGAGTAACAACAGATGGACAGGAGGCAACCGCAAGACAACCCCCAAAAAGTAAATGGTTTTGCAGGTGGTGGCGACAGACCATTTCTCTCTCCTTATCCTTCCTGACAGATTTTTCTCTAGTTTTGCATTTTGCTAGTGCCCTTGTCACTACTGGTAGCATGAGGCGGTACCTGCAGCCCATTTAGGTTGCGCAGGTAGTCCAGCTCCTCCAGGATGGCATATCCATACGTGCCGTCACAAGAACAACGTGACTTGATTTGACTTGGTGGAACCAAGAAAAATGTTTAGATCTTCACAAAACACAATGACCAGCCCAAATAAGTGAGTCTAGGGCAGGTAACAAACCTGGTAGAGAGAGCCACAGGGGGTGCTGGTTTGTTGTTACTCACCACACCATTGATCAAATTTTAAAAGTTGATACATTACACAAACTCACCTCCCACCTGGTTTTTTGGTCTAATTAGTTTTGCTGTTTAAGGTGAAAACAAAAACCAGCAGAGACCTGGCGGCTCTAGAGGAGGGGGTGCCTACCCCTGGTCTAGGGTATCATGTTGTAGTTCCACTCATTTTTGATGTCGTGATGCCTCATTCTTTTTCACCAACTATGACCAGGAATGCGGTCAATTCCATTCCAAGTCAGGAAATTAACTGGAATTCAATTCCTGACTTGAATAAAGTGGCCATTATGTTCATTATCAGTTAATGAATTGCACTTTAATTCACAACTGAAACGGAACTGATGCAAATTTAGACTTCGACTTTCTAGAAGTTCTTCCACAGTATAACAGTAAGTGTCAACCTAATCAGTAGATTACCATTCCGGTCTCCTTTTCTCTGTTAATCTCTTACAACTGCTATGCTCTCTAATACAGGCCAGTTATAGAAACAAGAATTCAAAGAATAAGATATAATTTGGGCCTGTTTCAGGGTGTCACAAGTTAACGTCCTCTGTCATCCACCTTCTGCAGTGAGGGTTACCGGCCTTACCTGCTGATCCACAAGCATACACACCTGTACAGCTTACCTGTGCTCCGGTATGTCGCTCTAACCGGAACGCACTGTACATACACACCGTTTGTTGTCCAGGCTGCATAGGTACATGCCTCTGTCTCAGGGGTCTATCTCAGGCTCAAAGGCATCCAGGGACCCCCCGCCCGCCTCCCCATCATAAGATAAAAAGGGTTATATTTTTAAAAAAAGGTATATTTACAAATATTTAATCTATACAGTTGTGTTCAAAAAAAATTGCAGTACAACATCAGTAACCTGATGAACCACTGTTATTAGTAGTAGTGATATTTCTGCATGGCAAAAACTTTATTTGTAGATGTAGTAGTGTAATAGAAAAACAACAGACCCAACTGTCATTGACTCATTCATCAAAAGGGGTGTGTTCAAAATAATAGCAGTGTGGAGTTTAATTGGAGAATTCATTAATTCTGTGAAAAAACAGGTGTCATTAATTGTCCTTTATTAAGGAAGAAGGGAAGCAAATGTTTCACATTGTTATAAAATATATTTCCTTCTGAATTGCTAAGTAAAATGGGCCCTTCTAAACATTGTTCGGAGGAACAACGTAATTTGATTAAAAATTGATTGGAGAGGGGAAAACGTATAAAGAATTGCAGCAAATTATAAGATGCTCAGCTAAAAAGATCTCAAATGCTTTAAAATGCTCTCCTCTGTGCTAATACTTCTAGACCTCTCTGCAGCCTTCGACACCGTAGATCACTCCATCCTCCTGTCGTCCCTGTCTGCAGCGGGGATCGGCGGCTCGGCCCTGGCCTGGATTGAGTCCTACCTCTCGGAACGCTCCTCCCAGGTTGCCTGGGCTGGTAAAGTATCGGCACCCCGTTCCCTTACCACAGGAGTCCCCCAGGGCTCAGTCCTTGGTCCCCTCCTTTTCTCCATCTACACCAAATCCCTTGGCCCTGTTATCACTGCTCATGGTCTTTCTTACCACTGCTATGCTGACGATACTCAACTCTTTCTCTCCTTCTCACCCTCTGACACTCAGGTATCAGCCTGCGTCTCCGCTTGCCTGAGAGACATCCAGAGCTGGATGGACAACCGCCATCTCAAGCTCAATCCTGGCAAGACTGAGCTCATCTACATTCCTGCTTTAACCTCTCCTCCTCTCAATCTCTCTATTTCCCTAGGGGACACTCCACTGACCCCAACGCCCTGTGCCAGGAACCTCGGAGTCGTGATGGACAACAGGCTGTCCCTCTCCGAGAACATCGCAGCAGTAACCCGGGCATGCAGGTTCTTCCTGTACAACATCAGGAGAATCCGCCCCTTCCTCACCACCCACTCAACCCAGCTCCTGGTCCAAGCAATGGTGCTGTCTCGCTTGGACTATTGCAACTCTCCTGGCTGGCCTGCCAGCATCGGCCATTAGACCCCTTCAGCTTATCCAGAACGCAGCAGCGCGCCTGGTCTTTAACCTCCCCCGACACTCCCATGTCACCCCCCTGCTCATTGACCTCCACTGGCTACCGGTGATGGCTCGCATCAAATTCAAAACATTGGTGCTCGCCTTCCAGGCAGTCCGAGGATCTGCCCCCCCATACCTCCAAAAACTATTCAGACCCTACACACCTGCCAGATCCCTGCGCTCCGCCTCCTCAGGACGACTGGTACCCCCCCCTCTTCATGCTAGCACCCGGTCTCGACGTCTGTCTGTCCTGGCCCCACGGTGGTGGAATGAGCTCCCCGTGGAGGTCAGAACAGCAGAAAGTCTGACTGCCTTCAAGCGCAGATTGAAGACTCACCTCTTCAAGCTGCACCTCTCTCCACCCCTCCCTACCTCCCTGTGACTATCGTTATTAATGTTGTGTAATTCCCCCCCCCCAAAAAAAAAAAAAAAAAAAAAAAAAAAAAAACCCAATCATACTGACTGCGCCTAGTACTTATTCATATTTGCCTTTTTAGGGTTGTTTTTAAACGTTCTTGTTCCTAGTTTGAAAATGCAATATGTACGTCGCTCTGGATAAGAGCGTCTGCTAAATGTCTATAATGTAATGTAATGTAAAAAATGGCAACAAAAACCTGAAACATGCGGAAGAAAACGAGCAACTACTGTTAAAACGGATCAAAGAATAGTCAGAATGGCAAAGATTCAGCCAATCATCACCTCCAGAAAGATAAAAGATGATCTAAAATTACCTGTAAGTGCTGTTACAGTCGGAAGACGTTTTATCGAAGCTAAGCCATCAGCGAGAAGCCCCCATAAAGCAGCATTGTTGAAAAAACGGCATGTGCAGAATCGGTTAAAATTTACCAAGGAACACATCGATTGGCCCAAAGAGAAATGGCGTAACATTCTGTGGACTGATGAGTAAAATTGTTCTTTTCGGGTCTAGTGGTCGTCAACAGAACGTCAGACGATCCCCGGGTACTGAATTCAAGCCACAGTACAGTGTGAAAACAGTGAAGTATGGTGGCGCAAAAATCATGGTATGGGGACACTACGGTGTTGGGCCTATTTATCGTATACCAGGGATCATGGATCAGTTTGAATACATCAAAATACTTAGAGATTATGTTGCCATATGCCGAAGAGGAAATGCCCCTGAAATGGGTGTTTCAACAAGACAATGACCCCAAACACATGAGTAAGCGAGCAATATCTTGGTTCCAGACAAAAAGGATTGAGGTAATGGAGTGGCCAGCTCAATCCCCCGACCTCAACCCCATTGAAAACTTGTGGGGTGACATTAAAAATGCAGTTTCTGAAGAAAAACCCAAAAATTCACAGGAACTGTGGAATGTAGTTCGTTCATCCTGGGCTGAAATACCTGTTTCTAGGTGCCAGAAGTTGGTTGACTTGATGCAACACAGATGCGCAGCAGTTATTGTTCAGTAATTTAAAGTAAAGTTAAATCTTGAAAAATGTATTCAGTTTATAAAGTAAGTGTTTGAGTTTGAAGAGAAAAATGTCAACACTGCTATTTTTTTTATTTTTTTTTACAGATTAATATTCCTTTTCTTTGCTTCCTGTAAAAGAATAACGCAGACTTGATAATTTGTTAATGCTTTGATTTGGAATTGAATGTGTAATGTTTCCACTACATTTGAAATATGGAACTAAAAGCTATTTAAAAATATTTGCACTTTATTCACTTTTTTAAACGCACTGCTATTTATTTGAACACCACTGTATACAGTAATTTCATATAAAGTCTGGCCAGGGACCCCATATAGAACCTTCAGGGACCCTGTTGCTGGGGTCCACGGACCCCCTGTAGAAAACCCTCTACCTCCATCACAACTCACCTGGGCAAATTCCTGTTCCTCTCAACTCAGAGTACAACTACACCTGTATGATCACCTGTTACCAGATATCACAACTACAGGCAGGGTGTGAATTTAACACCAGCCAGCAGCCAAATGCTGGTAAAATTTTGATGGTGGCTGGTAAAATTTTTACTCTACCAGCCACTTTGGCTGATAACCAACCAGGTTGTGTTATATTGTAAAAGGTAATGTGGCTGGTAAAATGTTGAAGATGGCTGAGGATTTTTAGATTCCACAAACAACAAGTAAAAAAAGGTTACTCCATACCCCGACTACAGGCCAAATGTACGCATTGGTAAGGAAGCATTAATACAGAACTGTTCTTGTTCGCAGAGCCTGAGGTGCACCTGGCTGCCAGGAACAGCCCCCCAGGTGGCAGTTTCACATCGGAGGGGTGGAAGGGCTCCCTCCCCGTCACACAGTATAATACCCAGAGATAATGAGCGATAGAAATACAATCCATCATTACAACAGAACAACACACAAGAAAGACAAAGAAAAAAGGCGGAGATACACAAGAGTTCAGCTTCATAATGGATGAGATATATTTGAAAAGGATTCAACCTTACTCCACCAACAACGGTGAAATCAAGGTGCATATTTACACTTCACCATGATGGAGGCTACTGAATTAAAAACCCCTCTGAACAGGAGATAAGGTTGCCTGGACATACAAAAATGAAAATAAAGAAAAATTAAACAAAAAAGAAAATGAGAAAAAAAAAAGAAAGTCAAATAAAAAATAAAAGCACAAATAGAATTTTTTTCCCCAAATGCACGTTGCTAAAATCTGAACGTTCTGTCCAATTTGATTGGTCGAGCTCCTCCCCCCCCCTCATAAACTCAGTCCGAGGGGAAATGTGGATCATTCGGTAAACGCGCAAAAAACAATAAATACAAAAAAGATGCCCCCTGCCCCCCCCGCTCCTCTGCTGCAGCTCCGATTGGTCTGTGGAATGAGAGAGACAGCCTGGGGAAAAGAAAGTCAACGAGACATCAACTTCTAACTCGGGGGGGGGGGGGAGGGTTTCCTCCTGGCTTTTCAAAAGTCCATCTCCCATAAGTATTCCAACATTGCTCCAGCCCGACCCCCCCTGTACCACCCAGGAAAATTCATCATGGCTCTCGGGCGCCATTTTGTCCTGGTTGTAGTCCGGTAGGAGGGAAATAACAAAATTAAAAACCTGTCAGAGATAAGAGTCGTCCCTATTGGGCAGTAGGCCGGCAAGCTCTCTGAGGGCCAGAGGCCAAGGGTCAGAGGTCAGACGGTGGGAGTCTTGCTCGTGTTGGTCTGCTGAGGTTGCTGCAGGAAGAGCGGCCGTTTGACCCTAGGTTTCCTCCTCTTGGGCTTGTTCCGAACCTTGGTCAGCTGCACTACGAAAAAGGCCAGCACCACCATGGCACCCAGGAAGGCGAACACCGGGATGGTCTGGCCCACGTCCTGGTTGTAGCGGCCCGGCATGATACCTGAGGAACACACCGCAGGGGGTCAAAGGTCAGAGGTCACACATCCAGGAACGTGTGAAAAACAAACAGATTTATGAAACCAAATCCCAACGAGCAGATTTATAAAAAGGTACACCATATCTACAACTCAGCAAGGCCTCAAATTGCACAGAATGCAAATTTGCATTTACAGGAACAAAAACAGCTTTAATAGAATCAGTAACCACCGGAAAGATAGGCACTGACGCATTCTGAGCTTTGTGAAATCAGCCGGTTTTCTTTTGTTATTAAAACACTTGTGCGTCCAGCACTCACCTCCGGGGATGTCCCAAGCCCCACTCTCCCCGGGGGACAGGGGGCGCACCTGGGGCCGGTAGACCCGGACGTTGGGCAGCGTCACCTTGTCCGTGTCCACAGACAGCAACTTCTGGTGCTTCCATAGGTTACTGCAGACAAGGAGGGAAGAGACCCAGGGTCAGACCATTTTATTACAGAGGGGAGATACAGTGTCAGTCCATTCACAGCAGAATGTGAAGTTCTATCCAAAAAGCAAATCTCATGTCAAGTCAGAACAGTTCTAGGGTTTCGATTAGCACCTGCCCGGTACCGGGGAACACACCTGGGTGCAGTCTCGTTGAGCGGCTGCGGTTTGGCCCAGGACAGGTGAGGGCAGGCGGGGAGGGGGCGGGGCTTGGGGTCTCCCAAGTACGCCTCCAGCACCTTGGAATACCGGTACAGGTGATTACCTGAGGAGAGGAGAAAGGTGTTCAAATGTGCATCTGAGGAGGAATTCTTGGGATTCTAGAGATCTAGAGATCAATTAAAAGTATTTCTGATGGGGTCCAAGAGGCAATCATCTAAACCAGTGTTTTTCAACCTTTTTTGAGCCAAGGCACATTTTTTACATTAAAAAAAATCCTGAGTCACACCACCAACCAAAAGTGTTACTAATTAAGTGAAGTTAATAGGATAAGATAATTTCCCACGGCACACCTGACGATCTCTCATGGCACACTAGTGTGCCGCGGCACAGTGGTTGAAAATCACTGATCTAAACCCTTAAGAGTTCAGTCACATTTTATTCTGAATTCATTTTTATTTATATTATCATTTCTTTTTACACATTTTTATGCCTTTTGACTTCCATTTCTTTGTATTTAAGGTGTTCGATAACCTCTCATTATTTATTATTAATAAAGCAGAAGAGGCCTGTATTCATCTTTAGACTGGGATGCACATGTTTACAAAGACATGTATATCCTAACATTTGCAGCCTCTGAACACAGGCCAGTGTGCGGCGCTGGTTTGAAGGGGGGGCGCGTACCCTCCAGTCTCTCCGGCAGGGGGCGATCTGTGCCCGTGGGGGGGGCTATTCTGGTCTTGGAGTGGCTCAGGCTCGGAGGGGTCATGCTGTAGGCGGTGAACTGCAGCAGAGCGTCCAGCAGCCAAAAACAGTCTGGAGGAACAGGAAACGCATTACAATCAGACTGGAAAAACAGGAAACGCATCACAATCACAGCTACACAACCACATGGATCTCCTTACAGGCATCTATATGCAGCTACCCTGTAATCAGACTAGGATAGGAAGACACATATCATAGACACAAGCCTATATTAGTTTCATGAAACGTTACATTGGTGTCTTAAACATACCATCTTCAAAAAAAATTTGAAAAAGAAAAAACGAATTATTATTATTATAATATTAGACAAGTTTTAGCAATATGGTGTTCTGAATTATAGGATGAAGAAAGCGTTTATATATTTGCAAACAAGCAAAAATGGCACAAGGCTTTCTATGATGCCTATGACAAGTACGTACACGTGTGTGTATACTATAACAACATATATCCTCACCTTTCTGTCTGTGACTGTCGTCTATGCAGTTGGAGTCTCCATAGAGAGCTATCCGCCCCCCCCCTTCAGACGGCGTTTGGTACAGTCCCAGGACGGGAACATTGTCCACCACTGCAGTCTCCTGCTTTAGCACTTCCAGACCTGAGAGAGGCCAAGTAGAAATGGGGGTTGGGATGAAAACAAAATGAGAAAAAAAGAGAAGAGCAGGGAAAGACAGAAAGAAAGGACAAAAAGAAAAAAGAGAAAGGCAGAAGACTAGGCAGACGGCCGTAGCAGTGCCCAGGTGCGTGTGCTCCAGGTACGTTGCAGGTGTAATAAAAGCGTAGGTAAAAATGGGAAGGGGCTGTGCGTCACCTTGATCCTTTAGGGTCTGGGAGATGATGATGCCGTCCTCAGGGAACCGTGCGATGCTGCAGCCAGAGGCGTAGTACACTGAGAGGGGGACATGGGTTCGAACATCAGAGTCATTATTCCATACGAGCCTCAATTCAATTTAAATACATGCAACCCTTTCAGCATACCCACACAGAAAATAAAAGTAATAATAATAAAATATTCACAAATGTTTATGTTTCTTTGTAAGTACAAAACCACACACTGGAAGGGAACACCATCACTGTCCAAAAATCACCAGCGTTTTTAAAGTTACATAAATGGGAAGGCCGATCATTGCTCAGTGAGTGAAGTGTCGTCTTTCGCAACCAGAGCAGTAACAAGAAGCAGTACAATTCCAGTGGTGATTGGTGGATACATTCTGGCTATACTAACGGTATCTAGGGAGTATAGCCAAAAGCTTTCCACCAATTACCATTGCTGTTGCTCAATTTGTTGTTACCTCCACACACGTGATTGGTGGAGCCCCTCTGTGATTTCTATGCGAAAGGTGACATCATGACCGTCCAACCCCCATTTCATTATCTCTCTGATGGGGTGAAAGATGCCTGTTCACAGGGCGCTAATAATGTGGAGGTGGGAGTGAAAGTGGGGCTCACTGTCGTGGTCGGCCATGGTGAAGTCTCCCTCGTACAGCCCGTCGCTGAAGGCCATGCCCCACACAGAGATCAGGTCGTTCAGAGCCGGCACGTTAGCGCCCCCTGTGTCCGGCATCCACCACTGCCTGCAGAACACGGTCATGCATACATACAATATATACAGAACACGGTACATACAATACATTTCTGAAATACTCTTCGGATGCTAGTGCAATTTTTAACACATACCAGCAGAACACCTTAGAATTTTCAACCAAAACATGTTAGTTAATAAAACATACAATCAACTACAATCACTTTGTTCTGACTGCTGATGAAAACAGAGGTTTATTTTAAACCTGAAAGTAACCTACGGGAATTCCACAGCTGTCAAAAGGGTTAAAGCATTTTAAATAACAATTTAACTGAGGTCTGGTTTGGGTGATCCAGGTCTGGTTTGATAACTTCTAACACAAGCTGCTCCATTCTCAGAAAACAACACGGCATGGTTGAACTGCACAATGCTATATACTCTAATAGCCAATAATGGTTAATCAATGTTAGGGAATGGTCTTGCTCTATTCACTACAGATAGAGGATTAACAAAAAAACACCAGTGTACCAGAACACCACACACTGACAGCTCTCTTTGAGGAAGGGGGCTCCTGGTATCCGAGTGGAGTTTACCTTTACCAGGGCTGTGTCCGAATCAGAGCCCTATCCACTGTGTCTTGTGACCGGGAATTTTAAATTGATACTGCAAAAAACCAACTTATCGCGTTATAAGTTTTGGGTTAGACTATGATCATACACAACAGTTTTTATCCGAAAATCTCATATTGCGACGAAGTGGGTGAAGTCTGAGTTTCTGTCAGCTTACCATGCCTGCATTTGCGGGGATTCGCGACGTCCCGAAATCCTTAGCATAAAAATAGGTGGAGTCTCGGCGAGTAAAGTGAGCAGAGAGCTCAGTTGCAGAGAGTCAGTTCACTAAGACACACCCTTTCACTCATTGACAGTATGAATATTCATAATATGACCTTGTGGCATCATCGTCATATAACCACACCTACCCACGGCTCCAAGTTCAAATTGAAGCTTGGAAAAAAGGGCTTAGAAAAGCGATTGCAGTATCACTAAGTACACTACATTCATAGAACATATCGCTTACTTAACTTTCTCATCCAATTTACCCAACTACCATACTCAAGTGTGGAAGGGTGCCGATTCGGACACAGACCTGATCCATTGTGAAGCCTGAGGTTTAGAAAGTATGCCGAAATGGGAGGAGCTAATGTGGAAAAGTGGCGAGGCGTACCTGGTGTTCTCATCGTAGAACTTGACCTTCCTCATGACGGAGGTGTTGTACCAGTCGCTGAAGACGATGAGTGACAGGCCGTTGTCGATGTCGCGGCGGAGCTTGGTGATCTCCTCTGGGAAGTACTCCTCCTCGCTGTCCACCATCAGCAGAGTGCCTGCGTGCGCGACCGGCAACGGTTACAACGTTAAAACCCACACGCGCGCGCAGACACACAGACCTTAAAATCTGTAAACACGCACAGAAACGCGCACGTACACACACGAGGTTCATGATAAAATAAAAAAAAAGCTAATTTATTTGGTTAAATGTGTTTAACTCAATTCAAATAACTGGACCTTCAGTACTCGAGATGAAAGCACTTCCCATTTCAGCACAGCCTGGAGAGAGACACTTACTATTCAAGTGCAGCTCCCTCTTCAAACATATTCTCCACTGGCGTACTCTCATTACACTGGTTTACTTTATACAAACACTGTATTCACAAAATGTCCATCTAACGTCGGTCCAGGATCAAGCTTCCCCAGTCCATATCTTAGCCACATACATGATGTAATAAAGGCCAAAACTGATCCTCGATAAGTATTCCTAATGTGTAAGGCAATTGGCTGTACCTACATTTAAAAGACGGTAGAACCTCCTTACCGTACTGACTGGCGTCAAAGCAGGTAATGGGAGAGCCCAACACCTCCACAAAATAGCCCATGCTCCTCAGATGCTGGTACATGTCTCTGAAGTTGGTGTGGATGTGATCGCCATTCCTTTTAAAACAACCAAAACACTCATTAAAAATCAACACGCATTTATGATTTGTGAAAAAACAACAAAAAAAAACAACATTTCAAATCATTGAAGTCCAAGTTGAGGAATGCTGATCAAACATTGCCCTCTGCTGGTGAAGTAGCAGACATAAAACCCTCATAAAAGGTATACTTGAAGAGGATAAGTGTGCACTAAAGATTTATTGGGTCTAATATGTGGCTATTGGTTTAGCGCTTTATTGCTTTGTATGTTTTACATTGTACTGCTTTTTTAATCTTTATTCCTTTCTGTTCTCGTGTCTCGTTTTATTTTTGTTGTTTTTGTTATGGACGGCAGATCTCTGTGGAAAAGAGTTCTACTGAGTGGACTACCCTGGTAAAACACAGATAAAGATGAAGACGTTAACAGTATTTGTGTTAAATCGGCTGTAAGTGCAAGTGCAAGTGCCTCGTTCGTTCGAAACAAAAAAAGGACTGGCGATATAATGGTTTCTTTTCTGGCCCAAACTGCTAAGTTAATGGCGCTGGAGTAAAACCTTTGCTCTGTGTGTGTGTGTGTGTGTGTGTGTGTGTGTGTGTGTGTGTGTGTGTGTGTGTGACCCACCAGTCTAGCGGGTCGTTCTTCATGCGCAGGTTGTCTCGAGGGAAGTATCCCGGCGGGTAGCGCAGGTTGTGGTACTGGTCCCACAGCACCCTCTTGCTGCGCGGAGGAGTTGGTACAATCTTCACCTTCACTGGCAACTTCACGGTGGAGGTGAGCTCGCCCCCCACCTTGGACTGAGGGAGAAAGAGAAAAAGGGAGAGAGAGCGAGGATCAGAACCCTCTTACTGCTCAGTGGCTCGAGGACGTCCAAGAGGCCTCAATCTCCGAGCTAAAAAAATCAAACACCACTGTTTGTCCTTGGCTTACAGCGAGACAGCATATCACAGTTCACCAATGGAGTTCTCCAAAAATACAAAATCATGCGGGACTCCTTTGATCCTGAATCAGAACATATGAGAGACACACTTAATTCTCACTCTGAAGAGGTGTTGGTCGGACTCTGCGGTGGTCTAGGACAGCTCCAGTCTACATCCTAAAAGACAACCGTTTTCTTTCTCCCCCTGTACAGTTTCTTTAGAACTACGGAGTTACAGGAAGAAATTGTCCTCCCTTCACAAACAATCTGATATAATGGAGTGGGGGGGTGAAAGCAGAGATGAGAGGAAGCAGGAGAAAAGGCTGAACTTGATAAGGTATCTCTGTCCCTGGCCAAGACGAGAACAGAGCCCTTCATTCTGTCCCAGGGACCTTATGAAGTCAAATCAAACATGGCCACCGTGCTTTTCATCCCTGGCTGGGCTGGGAAATTAAAGGGGCTCCAGTGCGCCCCACAGGGAGGTGGCGCACTGGAATAAATAGAAGGATATCTGCCGAGCGTGAATCCCCGGGAGGGTGGGCACCTTCAGGCTCAGATATACTCTTGAGGCTAAACTGGCAACCCTGCCTTGGCTGTCTGTGTGGCTACATGTTCATATACAAACAAAACAAATATAAATGAAGGCTTCTTAATGGCCATGAGCAACCAAAATCTTTCTTAAGTGTCATAGTACACATGAAGAAACAATAAAACATGCACTGTGATATTATGGCCATTTTATTCAGTAGTGATTTTTACATTATTATTATAATATTTTTTTTAAAATTAGCAACAAAGTTCTTATACTGGCCTCTGCAGGAGGCTTTTGGAATTAGTCTTCTGGAGAATATGTTGCTCAAGTGTGCAATGCGAATTACACCTTAAAGCAGGGGTGGCCAATTTCCAGCCTCGCGGGGGCGTGTGTGTATGTTTTTTTTTGCCCGCACAGTTAACAATATTTGAATTAGCCAATCGTTTACACGATCTGATATTTTTAAATCTACATATCCACGATATGAATGAAAAGCTGAATGAATCTTCTTGTGTGGTGTGCGTCAATGCGTGTGTGTGTATTTTTTTTCGTTCTGTAATTAACAAGTGAATCGGTGATTGTGTGTATGACTAATTAGCTGATTGAACCGTGGTAACTGGTGGCAGTAAAAACCTGCATACACACCGGCCCGCGAGGCCTGGAATTGGCCACCCCTGCCTTAAAGGGTAAGTACACCCACTGTTTCAGCCTGTCTCCGCCCACAAATCAATTTAGAAAAATATTTTGTGAGGTGAGCGAGGGAGAGGGGTGAGGGCGCAGAGGAGCTGCCATCATCGTTTGCATAAATGAACGTTGCTACATTGTACAAATGATTACGTATAACTCGGATCACACTGTCAAACTAGATGTTGCAGATCAAATATGAATCAGGATTCAGCAACTGCATGGCCTATTTCTCACCTCAAATATCTTTAGAAACATATTTTAGTGGGCTATTTAGGTGGAATAAGAAAGTTTATGAACAGGACGCAACCGGTTTCAAAACATGGAGCCGAAACGAAAGTAACGTAGTGGGTCTAACCAATCAGGTGCCGGCTGTTTCCGTTGTGGGCGACAACAATTATCCATATGACGTAGAGCAGGGTTGGGGAACCCCATCCGCAAAGGGCCGGTGTGGGTGCGGGTTTTTGTTTTAGCCCAGTACTAAGACACCTGATTCTACTTATCAAGGTCTTGATTGAAGACCATGATTAGTTAATTAGTTGAATCAGGTGTCTTAGTACTGGGCTAAAACAAAAACCTGCACCCACACCGGCCCTTTGCGGATGAGGTTCCCCACCCCTAACTTAGAGGTACCTCCAAAGAGGTTTATGTTATTATTTCAGAATTGTTGAAATAACTAAATGGATGAATAAGTTTCATCATAAGGTAGGCATACAAACACGTTTACAACAAAAAAAAAGAAAAGAAAAAGGGATCTAGGGTTGTCAATCACAGGCGAACTCAAGCTGAATATCGATTACAGAATGGAAATACCATCAGGCCTCCTGCTCTAGTATTTATAAATTACTTTACATCAAAAGTATATTTTATTATTGTCCCATTTACACATGTTGAAAGCGTTTTAATCTTGTGGACTAATGAACACTTTACATGCAAAAAAATGGCACCATGGGGTCTTAAAAATAAACAATACAAAATCAGTTTACAGATTATACAGATTGTTAACCCAAACCTTCAGCGATGAGAAACCAAACGTGTTGTGGTGCGAATGAATCAAAACCTAATCCCCAATTGCATCGTTGATATTAATCACATCATTAATATTATATTAATGCAGCTCTCCGCCTGAGAAAAGCCCCCTTGCTTAAATAATTTTACTGCTGAATCTTTATGGCACAGATGATTAAATGAACTACGCAGAGTGAGTGTAGAGTAGCTTTAATGTCGCTGACGGTTAGCCGTTGGGTGCCGTTAGCATTTCAAATACAAAAGTAAGCACTTCACATGTAATATGGACCCTTGGCCTCTTTTTTCTACATCTTGGAAAATTGGGTTTCAGTTATTCAGCACCTTTTAGCTGGAATAATCTGCTAAATAAATCTTAAACTTGACAAATTCACTTAAAATGCTGATTTTAAATAAGTAATTTTTAGTGACTGAAGCACGCTCCTGCTTTTAACCCCTGCTCTGCTCATTCATTTCTGTTATGTTACAATCAGTAACTTGATTGTCAACAGTCCTGTTGGGTAACTTGTGTTTTATGTCAGGTCCCCCTTGTAAAAGAGATTTCAATCTCAATGGGGTTTTCCTGGTTAAATAAAAGTTAAATACATTTTTTTATATATTATACCACCTGCATAGCAGCCAAGCCTCCACAATTTTGATTGTAGCTTATAGAGATATTTTCTTGGGAGGTATTTTGTAACAGATCACATAAAGGTATTTCAATTCCCCCACCCCCGGGGGGTTTTGTTAACCAATCGGCTTGCAGCTCTGGAGTTGCAGCCGCCCCCCCTCCCTCCAGCCCGCGGAACTCACGTCGTTCTCGGCCGGCGAGGCCACGGTGACCATCACGTGACCCTGAGCGACGCCTTCCCACGATGCTGCTTTCTTGGCGACGGAGATGGAGATGGCCAGGTAGCCCGACCAGGGCCACAGGACGGGCGAATAGGAGACCGCCACGTCGATGTGGTCGCCATTTTGGGGCAGGTAGGGCTGCCAGATGGGCTGCAGGTGGGACGGGACAGGGGAACAAGATTTCAGCAGGGGGGGCAATAGAATAATGGACAGCAGAACGTCACAGAAGGGAGTCAACTTGGACCTCCTACACAACCTGAAATATCCGTTCGAACAGAAAATATATCTACGGCATCCCTAACCATCAGAAAGGGAGTAACAGGTTTGTGATAATCATTGCTCACTCTTACGGTCGTGTCAACACAAGCAGTATGAACAGCTTCCAGATAAATTCCTCATTAAACCCGGCGAAGCGGGAAAGTGTCAATATTTATCTTCCGACGCTGCTCCAACGGCGTAAATTCCGCCGTAAATTCAACAGCTCCGGAGCTGAGACAGATGCATAAAAGCTGACAGATTCCTACAAGTGTGAAATATTCCGGAACACAGAACGCGTGCGTTCTATAGCAGCGCGGTTCCAAACTCCGCCGTTGCTAGGAGATGGAGCCACGGCCCTCGTTCTGATGCGGGATTCACCGATCGCAGCGCGCCTCACCTTGTCCACGATCCTGCCCGTCACACCCATGCCGTTGAGGATGGTGACGTTGACGATGGTGGGCATCCCTCCATAGTAGATGGGCTGGGAGCAGTAGGGCCACATGTACGGGCACTCCGTTAGGTCAATGTAGCTGGGACTCAGACTGGAGGAAACACAGCGGAGGTTAACTCACAAAAAACTCAGTCAGCTCAATCACCACAGCAGCAGCCCCCAGCCATGTTCCTGGGGATCTACCGTCCAGGAGGTTTCATTTTAACCCTGATTAACACCTGATTCGACCAGAATCCGTGAGAACAACGAGATCTCTAGCTGTTGAATGAGGTGTGCTTAGTTAGGGTTTGTTAGTGAAACCTACAGAACGGTAGAGCTCCAGGAACAGGGCCCAACCCTGCACTAAAGGTAAGCTGAGACAACTATAGGTTAATTACAGGTGACATGTAAAGTGAAAGTGAATTAGATGTGGTTTTTTAAAATGTATTATTATTTTTATAATTAAAAAAATAATAATACATTTAAACTACTTTTCCCAATATTTCTTCATTCCTCAATTTTGGACAGCCCATTTTAATAAAACATCCAATTGTCATCAACCAGCTGAGCTGCAGTGTTTTATATTGAGGTGAACTGTACAACAAGGCAGCTGGCCACAGGAAAACGGTCACTATGAGTCGTGAACACGGCCGACTGAAACTCCTTTGCCCAGAGAAGCACAATCCTGGCCACGGCTGCAGCTGCTGCTGCTCGCTCGGTCAACCTTTGCAATGCGAACGGACGCGACAAAACTGGTCACGCACTCGATATGAACCGGAAGCAAACTGGCAAACTGGACGGGAAGGTGATCTGCAAAGCTGCACGTGTGTGTTAAACAAAGGGTTCCTTCAAGCTGAAATATTCCAGAACATGTTCCACACTCAGTGACATACGAGCAATCAATCACAGCGCAGTGGCTAACTGCTAACAGAAAAGCCAGAGGGGCCCCACAGACGGCCTTGGGGGCGGTAGCGGTACCTGGCTTGGGGCCGGTAGCTGTTGAGGATCTGGTAGGCCCGCAGCAGGTCCAGTTTGCCGTGGCCCTGCTCAAACATGTTGACCCCGGGGAGGCGGCGGGCGGACGCAATCAGAGCCTGCTTCATGCTGGCTGGGTTCACCAGCTGCCGGTTCAGAACAGTGCTGTGAGAAACGGACGGGGAGAGAGATTTAAACATAAACAAGACTGGCTGCTGGATTAGCATTTAAGGCTAAGGGTTAAGAAAAAAGAGATTGAGAACACCAGACTGAGAAAGAAGCAGATGGAGCCCTGGTATGCAAATCACGGTCCTCGAGCTCCGAGAACTGCTTTCCACCCTCCCTTTACCTGGGAGTCTGGCCAATTAGTAGCACTAATTGTTCAGTTAATTTAAAAAAACCAGGGCAGGATTTGAGGTCCAGATTTCAATATCCATGCGATAGAGGGAACAAATGGGAGGGGGGGGGGTGCAGCAGAAAGACAGAGAGCAAGAGGGCCCAACACTGTTTAATATGTCCTATATTATATACACACACATCCATATCAACAAACTGGCAGGACTGTTAGAGTAGCCTGCAGACCCAGATCTCATTCTACACCACAAGGAAATTCACTTCCTCCATTCTGTACAGGAACCTGGTTCTGTGCCCTCCCACAGAACCAGGCCCCTCTGCAGAGCTGGTTCTGTTTGAGCAGTACTGTAATACCGGGACACTAACAGCAAACCCAGACCACAGTCCAGAATGCTATCCCTGAAAACAACAGCCAGATCTTAAAGGACACCAAGTACCGCATCTCTCTAGATAGCTGCTACTCTGCAACGGACCGTTAACTACATTTACTAGGCTTACCAAGCAGAGCATCAGGGCGTTTTATCAATAGCTATCAAAGGAAAAAGCACACACAGCACCCTATGCTATAAAACAACCCCTGCCCTGCATAAAGTTTCTGCTGAAATTACTTGAAAGTGGACTCTGCTTCAGGCTATTCCATTTCATCCATCCATCCATCCATAATCTAACCTGCTTCCTCCTGGTCAGGGTCATGGGGGGGGGGGGGGGGGGCTGGAGCTTATCCCAGCATGCATTTGGCAGGAATACCCTCTGGACAGGTTGCCAATCCTTTGCTGGGGTTATTCTATACCATAATTCCGTCTCATAATTATTTATTTTATTTTTGAAAAAAGGAGGTGGGGGTGGTGGTGGTTTATTGCATCCTACTTTATTACTTTGGTAGCGCCGTACATATATCCTGCCTGTCTGTTTAAATCTGAGAAGGGCAAGAGGGAGACAGAGAGAGACAAATTGTGAGAGAAAACGAGAGCTAGAGAGAGAGAGAGAGAGAGAGAGAGAGAGAGATGGGGAGAGATGGTCTTTAGGCATTCCCAATGTAGGACATAAATGCGTCCTTATTCACGGTGTCTTTGGTCTTTTCAGGTCTGTGGTTCTCTTAAGGCCGAGAGAAAAAGCCGTCCATGTCACATTCATTACCGCTAACCCCAAAGGAAAACGGATGAGCCAATTCTGCCACTTACAAAGCGAGAAACTGTCTGGACTTGAAAGCACTATAACAAAAGCAGCCATTTATCTGCGTGTTCCAGGCAGCAACGGTCAATCTGCCACTTCAGCTTTAAAGGGGGGGGAGCACAGAATGTCCCGGCCCGACTGAGCTCCCCATTACCGCCACTCTGCTGGCACGCGAGACGCTCGCAAACGAAAACCTGAGAGGAGAGCCCTGCGATGCAGCAGGGAAAGACCACCTTTATTTTCAGAGGAAAAGTGAAGGCTGTAGATTACCTTACAAGAAGGGGAGGGGGGGGAAAAGCCACAGCAAGAGCTGAAGTGGCCGTTTTTTCTGGTTCGAGACGTCTAAGGTTTTACGTGATGGTAGATGGTGTTCAGGCAGGAAGTACAGTAAGAGTTACAGTCCAGAGAGTAAAGCAGTCACACGTTTCAAACCGATTACTGACTGGCCCCCAGCAACTGTCAGCCCTGTGTGTCAGAGGGAGTGAACACCACCTCCTGTGGAGTGCCCGTCTCCAGGGTAACAGCACATAATAGCATACAGATGCAGGGCTAGGGAGGGGGAAGAGAGCGTTATGGGCCAGGGGAGAGGGGTTCGGTCATTTTAAAACAAAAACAAAAACAAACTTCACAGTCAAATCCTCCACTGACCACTTTTTGTTCAAGAACTGTTAAATAATAGGAGTGTTGAGTGACCAATGAGAAAATGGAGCACAGTCTCTACCTGTACAGGTCCCACAATTCCTCCCGTCCAATTTTGCACAAGAAAAAAAACCACAACACACACTCCAGAACATGGGCTGATTCTTAAAATTAGGTCCTGACGTCCTTCTGTCATTGACTATTATTTGTGGTGGCAGCTTAGTATAATGTTTAAGGGAACGGGGCTTGGTAACCTAAAGGTTGCAGGTTTGATTCCCAGGTAGGACACTATCGCTGTACACTTGAGCAAGGGTACTTAACCTGAAGTGCTTCAGTATACAGCTGGATAAATGGATTGTTTGAAAAAAATATATATATTTCAATAAATAAATTGTGTAAGTGGCTCTGGAAAAGAACATCTGCTAAATGCCTGTAATGTAATAAACTCAGCAGTAGATGATGAAAATCGTGACAGGCACCAATTCCATCTCTTGCCAAGCACTGGGCTGTTCTGAATGACATCATTATGCTGTACAGCAAGGCTCAGGTCCAACAACGCCTCCTCCATTATATTCCGCCAAATGTTTTCTCCATGAAGGAGATGCTCCAGTTCCGTTTACTTTCTGTTGCAAAACAACACAGTGCAGGTCTCTGCTCGTGTTGGCATATGGGCATTGTGTGTGGTACATCATGGGTTTCTGCAAGGCTGGTGCCATCTTTACCTGTCCAGTGCCTACCGTCCTCTTATACTGACCAGCCAATTATACTGCTACGAGTTACAAACAGCCCTACGGGTTTGGTATGATGCAGCCCCTTCCACCACAGAACTACTGGCAGGGAGTGATGTGAGGGGACAAATATAGAACAAAACAAAAGGTATTTTAAAACCTTTCAATAACTTAAACACCTCTAAAAATGGTGCTCTGTCACTCGCGCTTCTAATGGACTGTTGAAAAATCTTGTTTTCTGGAACATTCATCATAACAGGTCAGTCATAATGCCTCCAGGTCAGGGGTCAGGATCAGGTGTTTGGCGTTTGTGAAGGGCAGCCTCACCTGGCCAGCAAGGTGACGGCCCCAGCAACCACAGGGGAAGCTACGCTGGTGCCCGAGAGCGAGCGGCATCCCTCCTTCATCCCCGAGCCCCGCACTCCTGAGCCGTAAGTCACGATATCAGGCTTCAACCTGCCATAGCCCCCCGGCAACTCCTGTGGGTCACAGGAAAACAGGAAGTCAGAGCAAGAAAGTTGGGGGGGGGGGACAGGAAGCGAAGAGGAAGTGAGAAACAGGAAGAGGGGGAAGTGAGACCAGGAAGAGGGAGGAAGTGAGAACCAGGAAGTGAGGGAGAAGTGAGACAAAAAGTGGGGGAGGGGGCAACAAGAGACAGGAAGTGTGGAAAAGTGCAGAAAACAGGAAGCATTAGACAGAAGAAAGAAGGAGTGAACAGGAGAGGTCAGAGTGGGAAGGGGGAACTGAGAGACAGAAAAATATGAGAAAAAACCAGCAAGGAACAGGAAGAATGGAAACATGGGAGCATCAGTCAAGACTGAGATGGGCACCCAATGCCATTAAGCCGTATAAATAAGTCATCAATGTAGCTTAGTGAGGATGCTGGCTCAGCAAATACATAATAGATTGAAATGGAAACACACTTGAAGCAAGCCAGTGGAAACTATCTGCCATTCGAAATGAGGAATGGGCATTTCAGCCTGTGTGGGCTTCTGTGTGCAGTGTAAGCAAACGGAAGAGAATAATTACCATTATCAGCCATTATGAAGTAAGCAACTTCAAAAGCAGATACACTTTCAGACAGTAGGGCTGTGATTAACCACACAGCTGAATAAGCAGAGGCGAGCGGTGGGACCACAGGAGATGGTTAACTGCGCCACGAGGTGACAGTGTGACAGGCGGGGCAGGAGGCAATGAGGTGTCGTGATGAGGGTGCAGACGTACCCATGTGGTCATTCCCCGAGATGAGAACCTGGCGATGTTGTCCTCAAAATCAATCCCCCCGACCCCGATCACATCCATCTGATCAGCTGGGTTATTCAGGGTCCTGAGGCATACACACATCGCAGATATTTAAATCTCACATACACATCATAGATATTTAAATCACACACAAACAGCATACAAATACGCATACAAAGCCCAGATATTTAAATCACTCACACATCCCAGATTTCTCACGCACGCACGTACCCTCACACATCCCAAATATTTAAACCACACACACACACACACACACACTCTCCGGTAAGGCCACACCCACCCGTATAGCGGCCCATCATTTCCGATAGCAGAGACCATGATGACTCTGTTGGCAGTCAGCTCCCACACCTACAAACAAGCAAAGACGTCATAAACCTGCGAGACATTGACCAGCAGGTGCTAACGTTGCACATCGGTCTCTGACAGACTGGCGACGTTACCTTGTCCACAAAAGGATGGTCCATGAAGTCGGGCCCACCGATGCTGAGGTTGAGCACGTCCATCTTCTTCAGGATTGCATAGTTGAATGCGTCCAGAAACCAGGAAGTATAAGACACCTGCAAGAAGGAGAGAGAACCAACCTGTGAGTGTGTGAAAAATTGGGAAAATAAGTGCTAGCGACACATGCATGACCGAGCATGACAGACCGTGTGCTTGCGTGACCACGAGTGTATGACCAGCACGACCACATGGAAACCATGTAAGGGTGACCTTTTGGACTGTATAACTGGAACCACCGTGCCTTGTGTAGGTGGACTGCATTTTTATTTGATGTGATATGGCCACTGTGAGATTCTTCTTGTGTGAAGTGGCTATGCAAGCAATCCTGGTACAGTGGGTTTGCCCAGCTTTGACTCCAGTTTACACCATAATCCAGCCTGGTTCCAGCTCTACAGTGGAAAAGGGGTACAATGAGCCAGCCTGGGTCCAGCTCCATTAGCTGGATATCAGCAGTAGACAGGGGTAGTGTGAGACTCAGTACCTGGTTGTTGGTGAACACTCTGAAGATGTGCAGCTCCGAATCCGGGGCGAAGCCGTGACACTCCCTCATGCTGGCGATGACCCCCGCCACGAAGGTACCGTGCCCCAGCCCTGCAGACACCACAGACGCCATCATCATCAGCAACCACACCGCTCAGCCTCCTCTCCCTCAGATAACACACATTATCACTGCGCACTATCACTGTGAGGACAGGACATCTCCCAAACAACTCATCACATAACATAGCCACGACCTGCCAAGGGGCCTGGGTAAAGTGGTTAATTAGACTCTGAAGGACGGCACACAGCGTTCCTCGGGCGTTCCCCTCCCCTCCTGCCCCAAACACGCGCGGGGAGAAGCCCACGGAGCCGCACGCGCCCCAGGCAGACCCTCACCGTCATCCAGGGTCTTCTCGTTGGTCCAGTTCGTTCGCTCCTTCACGTTCTTGAAGTGCGGGTGCTTCTCACTCAGTCCCGTGTCAAAGACGGCCACCTTCACTCCAGAGCCTGAATACAGTGGTGCACATGTACTGTTAAAACCTGACACAAACACACATGCACACTAACCACACACACTAACCACACACACTAACCAGTATGGCCCATCTGCCAAAGCACGTCTGCCTGCAAGATTTGAGCCACGTGTCGGGGGATGGCCCGTAACAGGCGTCGGCTGGAGTGACGGCCCGTAGCGTGCCAGAAGCCCGACCCCAGAGACAGGCTGGTCCTGCGCAGCGGCCGAGAAGACTGCCACTTCTGGGTCCAGCGCGTGTCATTACAGGGAGCTGAGAGAGGGAGAGAGCGCTCATTACATCACTGCTAGTCTTCGCTTTTTATTTCCCATGAACCTCCAGTGCTCCCTCCAGGGGTGATTTCAAAGATATTTTTAAACCCAAATCCAGAGATAATATAAACCAAGATGAGATTACGGGGTCAAAAAACGGGGTTTAAAAAAACGATTAAAAAACGGGATCAATGCTACTGGAGAGGAACGAGCAGAGATAAGAGAACTAGACCATTAACGAAGCTCAATTATGTTAATGAGCAAAACTGGAAAGCGCTCCAATCTTCCCAGAGTTAATTAAGCTGGAGAAGGGCTTAGAGGGAATAATTTTTCTGTTCTTCCCATGCCAGCTTTTCACATTTCTTGAGCTGCTCTGTGAAGATGGTTTCATTCAGACCCGTTTGTGAAATGAAGTTCGACCAATGGACTGACTGGTTTACTGAAAGCGTACCGCAAATTGAGATGGCGAAACGGGCAGTCCACAGATGCTACGGAGCAGAGCAAACATGAGCGTTATCAGCCCTGGAGGAACGAAAGCAGAAAATCAAACGCAGAAAAATACAGTTATCCCGCTAAAGAGTCATTTATGTACAGTTCAGCTAATAAACCCCTAACGGGTGAGTATGATAACTGCTACATAAGCAAGAGTCTCTCTTTTCAGAGACTAAATCTACCTGCACATCTTGATGTCTGGCAAGTAGCTAATTTAAATTAAATTGAAGAAGGGCCCAGAGGATACAACAGCCATTTCCACAGTTTTGAAGTGAATTTCGAGACTGAATGACTCCCCGAATTGACTGAAACCAACATTGAAATAAACAACCACGTGTGACGGAATATTAACAGGGCATCTTAAGACCTCAGCCCGGAAAAAGTGACATGACCATGATTGCAGGGGAGGAAGAGGATGAAGAGTGACGTAGAGGAGGGAGATGAGGAAGACTGAGAAAGACGACAGCGCACACACCCCCAGGTCTGAGACCAACTCATTTCCAGACAACACCAGAACGTGGCAATGAAAACAAACACAAATGAGGACATTGCCCAAACAGAATAATGTGGTTATGGCAGTTTGAAATATATACGATGGAGAACAAGCCCTGCGTACACAAACCGACTCATTACTCTCAAATAGGCCTTTATATAACGTTATAAAATCATCTGCAGCCATAAAGCACCTTATCAGCTCTCCTGAGCCGCGCATTTATCTGTGGGAAAATAAATAAATGAAAACGGAACGGGGCTCTACTCTCTAAATCTTATCAGCTCACAGCCCCATGCTAAAGCAATTTCACGAATGCAGAAGCCACTAAAACCGCCCGCAGACGATTCGATTTTTAATCATAACGAGAGCTGAGGGATTCTGGAATAATTCAATTAAGGGAGGGGTGGAGGTGGAGGGGGGATTTTATAAAGTAATCGACATGAACTAGAATGTGTAAGCAAACAAGTTTTTGATGACGGCCTTGATTAGTGCCAGCCAAAAACCACAGGTGGTTTAGTATTAATTACAGGGCCCTTTGCTTGTTTGATGAACCTGGCAGGAGCTGTGTGGGGGGGGCCCAGCTGTGGAGCTGCCTCTTCATACGGCCTTCAGTCTCCCTTCCACACACAGCGACAAACACTTCAGCAAAGAGGATGAGAGAGAGAGAGAAAAGGAAAGAAAGAGCAAGAGAGAGGAGGGAGAGAGGGAGAGAGGGACAGAGAGAAGGAGAGAGGGGGGAGAGAGTGAGAGAGGAGATAGTGAGCGAGAAAGAGAGAAATGGACAGAGGGGGAGAGAGTGAGACAGAATGAGAAGTGTTAAATGAACATCCATCCTTTGACCCGAAATATCCCCATCTGAACGGCCTTCTGAACAGAGAGACACGTCGGCGTCGCGGTCACCAAACGCTCCCGCGCGGCTCACGCAGCCGTCACCTGAGTGGTGGTAACGGTCCGTTTTTAAATTAAAAAAAGAATAATTTAAACAGTCAGCGGCAGAGGCCCACTCAGAGCTCAGCCTCTGGAAACTAACGGAATTTTCTGTAAACACCAGCATCCCTGCCAGTGTAACGGTAAGCAAAGTTATACAGGGTAAAACATCTCTTAATTTAGGAGTCACGGCTACAGCCCACATGGGGAGGGGACTGCTGTGGTGTGGGGCGGAGAGGGCGGTGTGAGGCCAGAGGGGGGTTCGGTTGGGTTGGGTGTAGCAGGATTCTGTGGGCAGGAAAAGGTGGGTGGGTCACTTGTACACAGCAGTCTTTCATTGCCGTGCCCACAGAGACAGACAGGGCACACCCACCCCCCTCCAAAAGCACACAGCACCTCACTGATCTACTCCCAGCCTGACCTCGTCATTTCTGTGGAAGAAGAGAGAAGCACACAAAGACGGCAACCATCAATTTTACCCACCCCTGACCACAGGGGGCCGTGTGCGTGTGTGGGAGACACTGAGAAAGACAGAGGTTGGATGTGTCACACAAACCAATTCTTTGGAATGGTTCATTTTGCTCCATATTAGGGGGGGGCGTGGCTAGGATCTCGCTGTGTCCTGAGATCAACTGTATGATGTGGGAACGACCGCAGAACTGCATGCCGGGAAGCCACACCCACAACCAGGCGTGAAAATGACAGAGGAGCCGGGAGAGGGCAACGCGGCTGTTATTCACCCCCCCCTCCCCAAAAAAAACATCACAGCAGCTGAGCCATCTGTGGTGGGGTGGGGGGGCGGGTGAGGGCAGGGCTGGGAAAACACCCAGGGGGGAGGCGAGACTGTGGAGCAACACCCAAATCTCAACTTACATAATTCCCACAGGAGAGACAGAGAGAGTGAACAGGAGAGAGAGAGAGAAGGGGGAGAGAGAGAGAGAAGGGGAGAGAGAGAAGGGGAGAGCGAGAAAGAGGGAAAGAAATGGGTGTGCTCTCAAAGGAACTCCAGTAGATTCCTTTCCTGTTTTCAGAGGTAATTATAGAAGAACCGCTCAGTCTCTGCCTTCGTCTCTACCCCCCACAGAGACGCACCTCCCTCTTTCATTGTGTTACACAGCTACAAGCACTAAACTCACACAAACCTACATTGTGTTACACAGCTACAAGCACTAAACTCACACAAACCTTCAGTGTGTTACCCAGCTACATGCACCAAACACACAAACCTACATTGTGTTACACAGCTACAAGCATCAAACTCCCACAAACCTTCAGTGTGTTACCCAGCTACATGCACCAAACACACAAACCTTAATTGTGTTACACAGCTACAAGCACCAAACTCCCACAAACCTTTACACTACAGCACCTCCTGCACTGCCAAAGGACAAACTCCTCAGCATCTGGGTACAAGTACAGGAGTGGGTGGGGGTGAGAAGTGAGTTGTGTAGGCGGAGGGGTACAGTGGAGAGGGGGACGGAGAGGCTTGTGGAGGTGATGGGATACAGTAAAGAGGGCTGACAAGAGCACACTGCAGGCGGGGGCAATATGGCAGTTGGGACCTGGGTGTAGGGTGAAGGGAGGGGTAAGTTGTAACGTGGAGCAAGCTTGATGTAGGGGGTAGGGTGTAGGAAGTTGGGTGTCGAGCAGTGATATTCATTCCTGGTCCTGGAGGGCCGCAGGGTATGCTGGTTTTTGTTGTTACTCTGTACTTAATTGATCAATAAAAGCAGCAGATAACAGTTAATTCACCAGACCTGGTTTCTTGGGTCTGAATTAGTTGCTGACATTAAGGCGAAAACAAAAACCGGCATGCTCTCCGGCCCTCCAGGACCAGGAATGAGTATCACTGGTGTAGAGTGTAGGAATTTGGGTGTAGGGTGTAGAAGGTAGAGAGCAGGGGTTTAGAGAGCAGGGAGTTGGGCGTAGTGTCGGGAGTAGGGTGTAGGGCATAGGGTGCAGTGAGTTGGGTGTAGGGAGTACAGCCTAGGGGATAAGGAGTTGGGTGTAGGGCACTGGTGAAAGGCACACTCACCATCGGTGTACTTGAGGTTGCGTAGGACCCTGCGTTGGGGCGCGACCCTCTTGATGTAGGGGTGGTCCTGCAGGGTGAGAAGGCTCTGCCGCGAGGCATGCCGAATCTGCACCACCTCGAAGTCGCTGGGATAGTCGCTGGCCGGGTTGTCCCGCGGCACGATGCGCCAGTCCAGCGCCTCCGAGCTTCGCAGGGCACTGCCGATGAAGTGACCACGAGCCTTGGCCGTAAAGTAGCCATTGAACACCACAATGTACTCTGGAGAGAGGGAAGTACATTACAATTACACGCCTATAGATCTACATTATGGAATCCAGAGCCACTTACATAACCAACATTGCGTTAACATACAATACCATTTATACAGCTAGATGTTGCGCCTCACTCAACTGTACAATTGCTGTGTCCCAACTAATAATGAAAGTGGCAACCTCCTGAATCACAGCCTGGTTCCCTATGCATTATAGTACAGTACCACCTTTGAGAGTGCGCACGCGCGCCTATCTATCTATCTGGAGGGAAATAAGCGCACAAGAGTATTCACCTGGTTTACAAGAGCAACACTAACTACAGAAAGGGATAATTAGCTCTCAAGGAGCCAGTACAGGAACGGACATGTCATGCAAAGAAACCATACGTCAGTGTAGGCCACTAATCAATCTGTCTTTCTCTCTTTGTGCCACTCTTCTACATTCCTCATCGTTCCATCAGGGACCATGAGTGTGCGTACCATCGACCCAGTGTACGGTTATAAATTTGCTAGCGATAATCACTTCTGGGTTTGTAATGACCAATCACGTAACGTACAACAGAAACCTTCTCCCAGATGCCATTGCAAGATTACCATTGCAATTTTTATATCCATATATATTAAATTCCTCCACGTGACCCGTTATCACACTGTGTACAGTTAATCGGCGGATGTGTAGAAGCATGGGGTGGGGAAGAAACGTTAGCAAACAGCGCAGGTTTTTTACGGTGCGTTTGATTGGGGCTTGAAGGAGCAATGCTACAGCAGGGTGCGCTAAGGTAAGCGCCTCCACTTCGGGACACACCTGGCCTGCTGTACAGGTGTGTGTGTGTGTGTGAGAGCGGGGGGAGGCTCCGCTCCAGGCTGCCAGACAGCATTCCTTTTAACAGGAGGGGTCCGGAGCAGCCCTACTTTCTCCGCTGCCGAGCGTCTCGCTCCAAGTAGCAGTTCCCCCAGGAAATGAGGCGTTTTACACACCCGGAGCGGCAGACGCTGTTCCTTAAGCGTGTTTATTGCACTGTGAGTATAACCCCTCCATCTCACAGTCTCTGGCTTCTATCTGTCCCCCATTAAGAGATACTACAACCGAAACTTCCATTTATTGTTTTATTATTTATTCCATTAAAACATTTTTTATTTTATTTTTATTTTATTTATTTTTACAGAGCTCAGTGGAAACAGGTGACCTTTACGTAAGAGTATCGAATTCCTGTATTCTCCCCTCTGAGAGCAGTAAGAGAGCACCTGGAGGGCTGCTGTTCGGCGAGGTTTGCAGTCCCAGTAAAACGCCAATCAGAAAGAGTGACAGACATCTGCCCCCCCCCCCCCATTATTTGTGTGTGTGTGTGTGTGTGTGTGTGCGCATGTATTAGGGCTGTCACTAAATTTCTAATTTGTAATCCCGTTGCCTAGGTGGCGGGATTACAAACCTCCACTCTGCGCTCATTTCGTGTTGTGCTCATGGTGGCTCAAGATAAACAACAAGCCATGTTATCATTTTGTCTGGAGGGTATACCATTAGGTAGCCTAAATAAAGTTAATATGTGGGTCATGCTACCCACCTAGCCTGTAGGCTACACATTCAAAAAGGAGGAGCCAAGAAAATTGTAACAACCGCAGATCTGTAATATTTCCAAATGACACTCCTGGTTCATTGCCATTGGAGACAAAATGACTAAGGAGAAAGTCGCCTGCAAGGTATGTAACTGCCATACTAACACTCCAAAGGTCGGCACTTTTTCCCTTCCAAAAGAAACTGGTCAATTCAGTTTAGTTTACGAAAGCAATGGCATTGTTGTGAATTAATGATGCACTCAATCATTATAATTTCTCTTTCGTTTGAGCAACAGCTGATCTACCAAATCTTTTTATTGCTGTGAAAGGCATCATTGACATTGTTAAAATCTTCCCTGATTTTTCACAGTAGAAAATTTGAATACATTTCTCTATTATGAGATATTCATTCAAACTCCAAATGACAGACCTCATGCGTGCGTGTTTGTGAGAGAGAAAAAGAGCGAGCAATGAAGATTTTCTGGTGTTCTGTCAAAACTGATCAGCAGTGTGTTTAGGGATCCAAGACAGCTTTATTCATTTCGTTTTCAATATTTCGTTGCTCTTGTTGTTGGGAGTGGGGCTATTGTCTTAACTGGATCACTTCCCTCAAAGCAAGCTGGGCAGCTGGTCTCTGCAACCAAGAATTATTCACCACTCCAATTATATCACTCCACTAGCAGTCCTTTAACTAATGTTTGCCCTTCAGGAAGTACATAAAACAAACCATTTAAAGCTTTAGCAAATTCCTGAACAAACTGCTGCACAGACTCCACCCCCACAGTGGCCTTCCACCCTGTCCCAGAATGCACTGCTCGCACAGTGCTGAGGGAGGGGCTAATGAATGAGGCATTGGGCCCTGGAAACAGAGCCCCCATTCAGAGGGGGGGGGGGGGGGGAAACCAGCCCACTATAAATATCGCCCTTTTCTTCTGGCACACAAACCGGCCCAGCCTCGCTCCCGCCCGAGCTACGGGGACGTCCCCAGACTGCGCCGGCCCTTTAAGAGGGAGGCTGAGGCATTTCCACATTCCGGGCCTGCGGCCAATGAATACTCGTGTTCTGCAGGGACCTGAAGCAGGCAGCGGGGCGGAGCGTCCACACCGGCCCCGGGGTCTACAGTCTCAAACCACGACTGGGGGTCTCGCCTTTGGCCTGAAGCACCCGGGGCCTACAGTCTCAAGCCACGACTGGGAGCGTCCTGCCTTCTGCCTGAAGGACCCGGGAACTACAGTCTCAAGCCATGACTGCGGGTGTCCTGCCCTCTGCCTGTAGGACCCGGGTTCTACAGTCTCAAGCCACGACTAGGGGCTTTTATTTATGTCTGCTTTTATTCAGACACCAAAAAAACAAACAGACCCCTCCCCCACATACACAGATAAACACCATAAACCGGAGAGTGGTCTTTGAGCAGGACGCTGTAAAACAGCCCCTGCCCTGGAGATAAAAGTGAAGATGAGGCTGGGGATTGTGGTTGGGCCACATTGCTGAGTTTAGTAGACAGGCTTACGACACCCCTCCGGTTATCTACACGGCTTAGCCTGATAAAAGGGACTACACTCTCTCTGCATTACTAAAAACCCACACAACTTAGCCTGATAAGAGACTACACTCTCTCTGCATTACTAAAACCCACACCGCTTAGTCTGATAAGAGACTACACTCTCTCTGCATTACTAAAACCCACACCGCTTAGTCTGATAAGAGACTACACTCTCTCTGCATTACTACTCACAACTTAGTCTGATAAGAGACTACACTCTCTCTGCATTACTACTCACAGCTTAGTCTGATAAGAGACTACACTCTCTCTGCATTACTAAAACCCACACCACTTAGCCTGATAAAGGAGACTACACTCTCTCTGCATTACTAAAACCCACACCACTTAGCCTGATAAAGGAGACTACACTCTCTCTGCATTACTAAAACCCACACCACTTAGCCTGATAAAGGAGACTACACTCTCTCTGCATTACTAAAACCCACACCACTTAGCCTGATAAAGGAGACTACACTCTCTCTGCATTACTAAAACCCACACCGCTTAGCCTGATAAAGAAGACTACACTCTCCATGTTTCCTAAAATACAACACAGCTTTGGCTGATAAAAGATATTGCCCTCTCCATGTTCTTAACGACACACAATTTTGGCTGATAATGGATACTATGCTCTCCATATTCCTAAAGCATAGCCTACACAACTGAGGCTGATAAATGAGACAAATGCACTCCAGGAGCGTATCCAAGTTGCTATGGTGATAAGTTGCTTCCAGTTAAGTATTTATACATTTAAACTACAGCGTGTATAATTAATCATCTCGTCACAGACAATAACATTTGGCAAAGGTGGTTCAAACTACTGGCCCGTGAGCAGGTCAATACAGAATTGAGGGAATACAGGTTCTGGGGTTCGACGTAATCCAGCTGAACATGCCTCCTCATGACAGACTTTTCAGAGAAACAGTGATGTCACTGCTCATTTTTAAAATTGTTTTTAGGAGAGAGGATCCCTCAGGCTACATACAGTGGCGACAGCTACGGCCCGATTTCTCAGACTTTCTTTCCTGGACTGAGGGTGTGAAATTTAACACCCCCCACCAAACTACATCACCATTTCAAACGCAGGTGTGCAGCAAACAGACAAGAGGACACTGCGCAGGATGATTCAAACGTACAGCTAAACCTTCTTTTCACTCCCATTTGCAGGTAGACGGCAAAATGTCCCAATTGGCTTTGACGCAGACGGTCACAGTTCGCTGCATTGTTGACTCTCCATTGCCACACAGGTGTCACATTAGGGTCTGCCAGAGAAGCAATACCTTTCTCCTTCCCTTAAAGATAACATGAAGGTTCCAGAACGACATTCTGCTCTTTGTTACTAAATCGGTGTTTGTTTGCGTGCGAGAGAGAGAGACAGAGAGAAAGAGAGAGAATGATTGCATATATCAAAAAATAAAATGGAAAAATGAAATGGCAAATATCGCATACAGATATTACAATTATCAAACAAAGGGTTCACTCACCATCGTTTACAATGCTAGTGGAAAACTCCATTTTGAGGGAGACCTGGGAACAGTTTTGACAGGGCAGCTCAGCTGGGGTAGGGGGAGTGGGGGTGGAAGAGTTTGCATCCCCAGGAACAGTATCCACAAGGGGAAGCCCCTCCCAGAGCAGGACCACCAGCATGCAAGTCCACAAGTTCACCAGAGCCATGGTGCTGGTGGGAGCGCTCCCCACAGATCCAACACTGTGTACCCCGGAGGAGGGCAAATGCAGACCTTAGCTCCTCCCAGCCACCAGGGGGCGCTGCTCGCCACAGTAAATGACTACAACAACGGAAAACGGCAGACACAATAGCATGGGTTTAAAAGGAAAAGCTCAGGGTCGGGGGTCGTATGGTCCGTTCCACAGAAGCCTTGGTCACATGGGGGACGCTCGCTTTCATTTCTTTCTCCGTTTTCTCTCCATCTTGGGGGCAGATTCCGGCGTGGTGTTCCGTCATGCAGAGAAATGGGGAGTGAGGGGGTCCATATCCACGCGCAGAAGAAAAGGGAGGCCACAGTCAGGGGTGGGGAGGGGGTGGAGGGCTGCTTCCACCCTGGCACCTGGAGAAAGAACAAATGAAAATACATTATTCTGAAAATTTACTGGAGGCTGTAGTTCATGGAGAAACAAACAAAAAAAGACTGAACGCTCTTAAACCATCTTAAATACTGTAACAGTATTACGCTATGCACATAACAGAGGGGGGTATATCTCAATGACATCATGTCAAATGGTCTTTTGCCGATACAGAAGAGACTAGGTTTTGATGCATGAAATACAGGTCCGACCAATTATTCTGAGCCAGGGTAAGACTAATAGTGATTTTTGGGTTGAGATCACCATTACTACTATAGGGCATGGAGACATAGTACAGCAAAATGTATAAATGCATAGGTGAATTAACCACAATGCATCAGCCCCCTTGCCACTCAACCTGCATAAAGAGCGTCCCTACATGCACTGTGTCGAACGAGGGGTGTTTACCAGTCCAATAATGTTCACAGTTTGTTACTTTAGTTTGTTCTGCTGGGGAAATCCATCCTCTGTTCCAAAGATGCATTTTAGAACCACCCCAAGTCCCCAACTAAAATTTACATATGTAAAAATTATCTTAAATATTTCCAGATACACTGACCCCAAAAAAATGCAGTAATTAATAGCATGTGGAAAAAGTAAACAAGAAATTGAAAGCTTTAGGGAAGCCTGTGAGTAATAATTTCTGAGGAGAAATATGATCACATTTCCTTAATCGAATTACACTCTGGCGAAGGGACGCGGACCAGTTGGTCAGGGACAGGAGCCAAACAGCTGATGAAATATCCAGCAAGTCTGGGCCATTTAGACAAGAAAAAAGAAAAAAAAGGGAGGGAGGGAGGAAGAGAGGGAGAGAGAGATTTTTCCAAAACTGTATCCCGTTAACTACAGGCTGTGCACAGGAAGGTCGAGCATCCTCAGATCACCCTTGGTTGTGTTATTACACGCCCCGGACAAGACCAAACAAAACCAATCGAGAATAGACAAAAAATAAAAAATAAAAGAAGATTAAATAAAATGTGCAAGACAAGCCGTGGTCAGGGCTGTAACGGATTTCAGGCAGGTTTTAAAGAGGGCTCTCTCTTCCTGCAGGAACCATTCCACCTGCCCACACATTTGTATGAAAAAAAGAAACCCATTTCTAGTACAGGAGCGCAGCGTTCTGGTCCTGTGTTTATGGGTTTTTGCTTGCTGGGTGCTTATAGCAGCTATAGAATTACCTACCCACCCTTGCCTCAGGGTAAACAGAGCATCATAAAGATTCTGAACAATCCCACCTCTTCCTACCTCCTACCCCCAACCACCGCCCCTTACTAAATGCAGTGTGTGGCTTGTATATATTATATCCACACGGTCTCACCCAGAAAATTACACTGTATAGAAATCCCCTCCCACACTCTGCTTATAAAGTAGGCCACGCAACCAAAAGGCTCAGGCCAGGGTGAAAATTAAAGGGTGAAAATTAAAAGGTCAAAAGGTTTAACTGTTCATTCTCAAGCGAAAGGCTGGCCACTGGATCATGGATCCCAGTGTAGTAGGAATTCAAACGCCTCACACACAAACTGAAGGTCAAAACCAAACCACAATCATGCTTAGAACAAGCTGTTAAATATTCAACACCACCAGGCAATTCATGTTTCAGAAAAACGTTGCAGAGGTGATGCAAACTGGACAAATAATCAACGTATGAAGGCGGTTGCTTCCTTTTGAATTTCCACGACTGGTCAGTTATTTAAACTATAAAATAGGCGTTGAAAGACAAATATTATTTACCTAGCAAATGAAGAACCGTTCATTCGACATCCGGCTGTTATCCCTGGCAAACAAACCGCCTCCGGCTTGATTGCACCCACCCCTACAACTTAAGTGCAAACACTGCGATCCCTTAAATTCAATAAGCACCAGTAGCTACACTTTACAACGTTCGTTTCAGGTCCCTATTAGTATTACCCCTCTTTGTGCTTTCAAAAAATGTCATAACAGAGGAGAACTTTCAGAAAAACACAAACTCGCTACTATCATGCCCGACTAGCTGAGTAAATACACTAGCTAAAGCTAATTAGCACGCTATCCAGTTTATATGTAACGCAGCTATTATAATAGCTTATTTTAAATTATAATAGATTGCTAGCTAAACCATGTATTGCAGTTAGCTCACCAATGCTAACTACAACAACTTAGTTAGCATCATAGGAACATCGGTTAACAAACTTGCTAGCTTAATTGGCGCTAGGTAACACGGAATTCTAGTTAGCGTATGAAACTTTGAGCAACGCAACTAGCTAACGATTATAACTTATTTATATTGACATCAATGTTGGAACGTTATACTAACACAATTAAATGGTATTATTTCATAAATAGCATACCGCTAACTTTAGCTACAATATGCAACTACAAATATCGCCAGTTACCTATCAAGCGAACTAAATAACGTTACCTTTCAAAACTAGCTAAGTAGCTAAAATAAACAAACTAGAGCATGCTTTCTGCGGGACTCTTGTTGTTAACGTTAGCGGTCTGGCTAACGTAGCTAGTTGGCTATATTCACGAATTTAGCTCGACAGCTCAGCTAGAAATGCGTACTTGTAGCCGAGCTACGAATCCTATTTTATCGAGCAACGCAAATGTGTAACGTTACCTGGCAAATTGCCCTTTCAACTGTAGCTCATGTCGTTTCTGATCATTTCACCATAACATTAACTTACCTGTCGATAGCTAACTAGCGTTAGCTACGTAACTTAATTGTACTGTGTGCGTACTACTAGCTTGGTAAATAGCCAATGATAGTTAGCGACCACAATCCATCCATAGCTGTTAGTGCCATCTGGAACTAACTAGATGGTTAGTGAAGTTAGCTGGCTACATCGTCACCAATTCGCCAGCAGTATAAGTTAGGCCATAACGTTGACAATAGCAGCACATTTACAATATCTGACTGTATGAACAGATATGCATTTAGCTCAAAACAAGTCCCCGTTCAGATGAAATTTCAACAACACATGTGCATGATCGTAATGTTACTCACTTCCTTAATTCGTTGTCACAACAGATGTAGATTTGTCCGCGAAAGAAAGGGTAAGTTAACCACGTTTCCCAATTTCTACTACTAGTTTTATGCGTTTTAATGGCTCTAGTAGCACATTTTAGACCAAAAAACTTCAGCTAGCCATAAGCTACTGTCTCAACACTGACGTTATTATCAACATTGCAGCATTTACTGGTCCACATTCTTGAGCCCACCTACTGACATATGTGATTACGTAAATATCCAATCGTGCGTGCAGACACCACAGCCTTCTGAGACAGACGCTAAAATAAACCAATAGAATCAGTATAAATAATAACCCCGCCCACAAATCTAGATTGATATTTTGTTGACCAATAGAAATATGAAAAATCATTGCTTGGGGGAAAGTATTAGTAATTGACAGGGATTATAGCAAATTGAAGAAGACATTATTGAAATAACTCAACACTAACCAATTATAAAGAGTTAAAATTAAACAGGCGTAAATAAAATGATAGACACCTATTTTGACCAATAATATGATGTTCCGTTGTTTCTATGGTTACACAAGATACTTGGAAGATTGGTTTGCCGAATGTTATTTAACAACACAGCTACAGGTAGTGTTTCAAGTAATTGCCAGAGGAAAATAAAATATATATAAATTATATTCAACGAAATATTTTGTTACATTCTACAAAAAGGTAACGTTAAACCTACATAATGTTACGGAGTTAGTTTGACTGGTGTAATGTTAAGTTGGTCAAGTTAGCTTGCTATTAGAAATGAGCTAACGTAATTTATCCCTACAAACCGTTTACTTGAATGAGGTAACGATAAGTGAACATTACTGTCTTCCATGGTTAGTCATATAGTAGTAACGTTAATTCGGGTGTTTGAAGTGAAGCTAGTGTGATCCCAAGAATGCAGCCAAAGGAGTGTGATTCGGAAGAACTGGCAGCAGCAGAGCTGGAGGAGATTTTTCTGCAGCAAAATGACAATGCCGAGATGCTCCAACAGGACTGCCCGACTCTGCTCACACAGGGTAAAACTTCATAGAACAGCGAAATTGTCTGTCCTCATCTAGGCCTTAGAATGTTTTGTGTTTCTGCTTTATTAATTGTATGAGTAAAATGATTCAAATGTACTGACATTACATACAAAGATAATAATGACAGAGAGAGAGAAACAGACAAAAATGACGAAAAACGAACAATGAAATGAATATAAAACAAAATAGCCTAAGATGATCTTTACTCTAATTCTATGGTGCCTATGACGCTTTTTAAGGCAGCGTGAGCTGTTATTTCAGTCTGTTAGTGTTAATGCCTAGATAGTCAAGTAGTTTTATACATCCTGAGGGTAAGCTTACTAATGTGCTACAAACATGCTACCGTTACAGCAGCTATAATATACAATGCTCAAAGAAATTAAAAGAACACTTAATCAACACAGTATAACACCAAGTCAATTCAACTTCTGGGATATCGATCTGTCCAGTTAGGAAGCGTAAACGATTGTGAATCAATTTCAACTGCTTTGGTGCAAATGAAAGTGACAACCAATGGACAGGAGAGGCAACAGCAAGACAACCCCCAAAAAGTTAATGGTTTTTTCAGGTGGTGGCCACAGACCATTTATCTCTCCTTATCCTTCCTGACTGATTTTTCTCTAGTTTTGCATTTTGTCACTACTGGTAGCATGAGGCGGTACATTCAGGTTGCACAGGTAGTCCAGCTCCTCCCGGATGGCACATCCATACGTGCCATCGCAAGAAGGTTTGCTGTGTCTCTCAGCACAGTCTCAAGAGCGTGGAGGAGATACCGGGAAACGGGCCATTAAACAACAACCCAGCGGCAGGTATCTGCTCCTTTGTGCGAGGAGGAACAGGAGGAGCACTGCCAGAGCCCTACAAAATGACCTCCAGCGGGCTATTTGTGTGCATGTTTCTGACCAAACTGTCAGAAACAGACTCCATGAGGGTGGCATGAGGGCCCGATGTCCAGGAGTGGGACCTGTGCTCACAGCCTAGCACCGTGCAGCTCGATTGGCATTTGCCAGAGAACACCAGAATTGGCAGGTTTGCCATTGGCGCCCGTTCTCTTCACAGATGAGAGCAGGTTCACACTGAGCACATGTGGCAGGTGTGAAAGAGTCTGGAGACGCCGTGGCGAATGTTAAATTGGTTTAATTGACTTGGTGTTATACTGTGATGATTAAGTGTTCCCTTAATTATTTCGAGCAGTGTAGTTAGATACACTCGTACATTGATATACTCTTAACTGTCATCTTTATATGGATGTATCGGTCTTATGGGTGACCACAGCCGGTATTGATGCTGTTCAGGGGATCTGTGTAGTGCCCAGTCTAAGCTAATGTCTTAGGGGCCATGAAGTTATTCTTAATTGGCTGCTATTTTGCACTTCTCAGCCGAAGACATCTTGCCAGCTAACATTGAAACGCACGCAACAGGAGGGGATGGTAACATGGAAACGCACGCAACAGGAGGGGATGGTAACATGGAAACGCACGCAACAGGAGGGGATGGTACCACAGGGCAGACGACAAATGCCAAAAGCCCAGACGAGGTGAACGGTAATGCCCTTCCATCCCACCTGGATGACAAAGAAAAGGACCAGGGTCCGAGGTGACTTTTCACTCATATCAAGTTAGAACTGATTACATCATCTGCACGCGGACTCCCATACGCAAATCCATCACTCCGATTAACACAAATGTTGTTCTTCCATGCGCCGTTTTCTTTAACACCACTTTCAACGCTTAATTGTTTCCCCAACATCTCTCTTACATTGTCGTGAAAAGCACATGCAGGTCGGGTTTTAAAGTGCACAACCGTGTTTAATTCCTCACACAGAATCACAAAGGAATTCCTGAGAAATCATTGCAAGCAGAACAAGATGTACATCACCCCATACCTGAATGACGTGCTCTACCTGCACTTCAAAGGTAATGTCCACCTGTACATCACCTCATACCTGAATGACGTGCTCGACCTGTACTTCAAAGGTAATGTCCACCTGTACATCACCCCATACCTGAATGACGTGCTCTACCTGAACTTCAAAGGTAATGTCCACCTGTACAGTTGTGTTAAAAAAAATTGCAGTACAACATCAGTAACCTGATGAACCACTGTTATTAGTAGTAGTGATATTTCTGCATGGAAATGCTTTTTTTTTTGCTTTTAAACACATTCTTTTATTTATTTCAGATTGTATTTTAACCTCTAGTTATTAAAGCATGTATTTTTTATTTTATTGCTTTTATTTATTTTCTTTAAATGGTAGGATTAGATGAGCATGTTGGGCTGAATGGCCTGTTCTCGTTATGTTATGTTATGTTATGTTAAACGGCACACATCTGCCAGTACGCAGGAGACAGGAAGCAGTAGATAGGGCTCCGATTCAGACACAGCCTGTGTTAAACCGCGTATGTCCCTTCCACTCGTACCACAGGGTTCTCCACCATAGAGAACCTGGAGGAATACAAGGGACTCAAGTGCCTGTGGCTCGAGTGTAACGGCCTGCAGCGGATCCAGAACCTGGAGGCCCAGACCGAGCTGCGTTGCCTGTTTCTGCACCAGAACCTGATCCAAAGGCTGGAGAACCTGGACACCCTCACCCAGCTGTGCACCCTCAACCTCTGCAACAACTACATCAGGGTCATTGAAAACATATGTAGGTGTATTGCAAATGCAGACCCCCCCCCCATTTGGTCAGTCCACACCCTCCTCTGGGTCCATTCATAATGAGTAAGGCATGTCCTTTGCCCCTGCTGTTGCTGTAAACCGGGATTTAGGCCCATTTTTGTCAAGCAAATTTGAGACCTTTCAGATTCCAGAGGGCTGCTTTAAAGTAATCAAAGCAATTATCCGAAGGCTTTAGAATGGTCATTTACATTTTTTCCGTGTGCTTTCGCGACTTAGCCTGACCCACTTGTGGCGCGTTTTGAAATGTGACGCTGTAAAGGAGAAAGAAAAGAAACCCTCTCCCTAATTTCAGATTTTCCAAAAAAATGAGTTTCATGAAAAGGGCCCATTGTGATGTTTTACTGTATGTGTTTGAATCTCAGTTGAAAGTGATTTGCTTCTGGTATTGTAATATCCATGTCTGCCTTTTTATTTATGTATTTTTTATTTTTTTTTTGCTAGCAGCTTGTTATTTTAAAACCTTGGAAGTGATCCTGGTGCAGTTTGTGAGACCTGGGCGAGGTTTGGGCACCTGACACTCACACATGTTGTCGGTTATCCTTTTTTCAATTTCCCAGCATGCCTTCCTGTACTGACCACTCTGCAGATATCCAATAATAAGCTGGAGACGGTGCACGACATCGCACACCTGGCACACTGTCCCAAAATCAGCGTCCTGGACTTGTCACACAATAAACTGAGCGACCCGGACATTCTCACCATCTTGGAAGCCATGCCTGAACTGGTGAGCCCACTTCTCGACCTCCCTCTCTCCCACACAAACAGGCTGGGTACGAATCAGCACCCTTCCATACTACTGTGTGTGATTTTCACTTAAATGTAGTGTACTTAAAACCCCCGGATGATATATTTACTTCCAGGTTTTCTCTGAATATATTGGGGAGCATTAATTTCAATTAGACAAATATTTTGGTCCCATAAATGTGGCGCACAGCTTAATTAAAAAAACGAGACGCAGCTTTACCGACGTTTCCCTTCAACAACGTGACATGGCTGCGTAAGGGTCTTACAACACTTCTACAGTACGGTTGGAAAATAGTATGGAGGATATTTTTCGCATACTGCACGTCGAGTACTAAACAGTACACAGTTGCATCATCGGCCTGCCTGTCTGATGGCCCTTCAGTTGCCTTACATCCTGCCCCAGGGGAATGTGTGAACATTTAATTTGCTCATAACAAAGCCGTTACAAATGTCCCTGAAAGCAATGGCCCGTTGCTCTGCTCACAGCGAGTGCTGAACCTGATGGGGAACGACATCATCAGGAACATCCCTAACTACAGGAAGACTCTGATCCTGCGCCTCAAGCAGCTGACCTACCTGGACGACAGACCTGTGTTTCCCAAGGACAGGTGAAGTAGGGAACACCTGGGTCTCAGTCACAGCTGTGCACACTGGAGTCTGTTACTATCAGCCTTTTAGCAGGAAGGGTGGCCACGGATAGGCTAGAGTACAGCGCAGCGGTGCCCAATCATGTGCCGTGGAGGGCTGAGAGTATGTAGGTTTTTATTACAACCAATCACTACACCTGCTGATTTCACTAATTAACACACCTTCACGTCACGGCCCCACAGAAATCTGTGTGGAGCGGCTTTCTCGTATGATTACACCGCCTCCATTAATTTTCAATGAAAGTTGATTCCTCGTGTCTGCAAAGCATGTTGGGATTGCTTGCGATGCGAGGTGTCCAGACAAGATGGGGAATGTGGCGCAATAACCAATCAGATTAAAGATTGTGGGAGCCGAGAGCGATGGCATGCAATGTGACAGCTTTCTGTGGGGCTTTACTGTCAACCAGAGAGGAGGGAACTAATTGGTGAAATTAGCAGGTGAAGTGGACTGAACCTGCATACTCCTGGCCTTCCGTGGCACATGATTGGGCACCGCTGGTTTAGACTATCTTGAGGTTCTCCACATGGCTGTCCATTGTCTTTATTGAGGGCAGGTGTTGTGAAAGCATAACAATGAACAAATGAATATCCCAGGCCAGGGCCGATGGCGTTTTGTGGCAATGACTATTGGTGCCATTTGGTGACTGGTGGCTTTTCGTTTCAGCAGTTGGCAGTGTTTGGCGACTGTAGTGATGATGTTTGGGGGCAGTTGTGACGCACAGCACTGGTGGTGTTTGGCGACTGTTGGGATGGTGTTTGGGGGCAGTTGTAACACACGGTGCTGGCGGTGTTTGGTGACTGTTCAGATGGTATTTGAGGGCAGTTGTAACACACGGCACTGGCGGTATTTGGTGACTGTTCAGATGGTATTTGAGGGCAGTTGTAACACATGGCGCTGGTGGTGTTTGGTGACTGTTCAGATGGTGTTTGAGGGCAGTTGTGACAAACGGCGCTGGTGGCGTTTGGTGACTGGTCAGATGGTGTTTGAGGGCAGTTGTGACACATGGCGCTGGCGGTGTTTGGTAAAAGTTCTGACGCGTGCGGTTGACTGTGTGGCGCAGGGCGTGTGCAGAGGCGTGGGCCAGCGGAGGCCTGGAGGCAGAGAGGATAGAGCGGGAGACATGGGAGACTCGGGACAGGAAGAAGATCCAGGACTGTCTGGACGGGCTGAGGGCCATCAGGGAGAACGCCATGGAGAAACACAGACTGAGGGAGGAGCAGGAGAGAGGTACAGAGCACAGGGACTTAAAAGAGATACTGTACACACACACACACACACACTCAACTCACACAAAACACTCAACTCGTACACATACATACAAGCATAAATATGCACATGCACTCAAGACACTAACACACACACAAACACACACGCATCTCTCACTCACACACAAACACACAGGCATTGACGAGGCATCATCCCTCTTAAGAGATTTATTCTCAAATGAAGAGCAATTGAAGCTCTAAGTCATGCGCCACAAATCCCTGCCATAAAATCCCTGTGAAATCATGGATCTGGGATGCAGTTTCCCCCCCCCCAGATTGTGGCTTCTTGTGAGGGCGCACTCTATATTTCCCTGCTTCCTTGGATTAAGGCTCAGCCCAGCCTGTGCTGTAGAGTGACCCAGACCCCGTGTTCAGTACATACATCACTGAACGCTGTCACTCTCCCGCTCCAATGCGCAGCTTTAGGAGAGCTCGTTTCTGAGCAACCCACAGAGGCAGGAGCCCGCGACGCACCTGCAGGACCCGAGAAAACACAACAGGATGTGGAGGAGGCTCTGCAGGTCCACCGGGACGTCCTGGAGATGGTCGCACCGGCGACAGAGGAGACCGCCCACGGAGACCTGGACATGGAGACCCAGACCCACTCTGATCACTCACCTGCAGGTAAAGGTACCGCCACGCCTCCATTCACACCTCAGACACACCAGTGGGAGGAGCCTGGGACTGAGCATGTCACGCTGTGCTGTCTGGCTGCCCTCGGCTGACTGCATGGTTCAGGTGTAGCGAGGTACACAGGAACCATCCAACAGGTGACAATGGTGCTGGTTCTTCAGAACTGCAAATTGCAAGTTAAACCACTGGGAAAATGGATTAAAACATGCAAAATGATCATAAGTCACCTGGATAAATGTGTAGAACATGAAGAATTTCATGCACTCCTGTAACCATAAGTGGTACAGAGTTAATATGTTTCATGTCCTATTTTTAAAACAATGTATGCACTAAGTATATTGTACACTTATGACACTTTGTAGATTCAAACCTGGGTGGACATATTCATAATTTTTCATGCATATGCATAACGCTTCCTCTTAAAAATAATAACAGGGCCAGGAGTGCATCTGTGCCGGTCCACATTTAGCCCCTGGGCTGCCAGTAGAGTAGCCCTAGTTTAATACAGTGCAGTGACGTCTTCCTTGACTATTCTCTTCCTCAAATCAGAGAAAGACACTCAGCCAGTGGCCCCTCCAGGAGCCCAGCCAATCAGTGACCTGCAGACACGGATGAAGTCCACTGAGGGAGCCCAGTCAATCACAGAGCAGCAGACCCAGATGGCTACTCAGGGATCCCTGGTCACAGAGCTGGAGAACGCAGACCAGATAGAGACCATTCAGGTGGACGACTACACCCAGCTGTGCATCGATGTGAGTGCCTCCTCAGTCAAGCACCACTGCACACCCTCTATTACAATTACAGAGCTGTTTCACTCCGAAACATCAATATTACTGTACGACTGATCTGTTCTCAACTAACGCAGATGTATTCCCTAAAGGTCACATTATTGCTGTAGTTGTATGATATTGCACTATACTTGTGAGGTCCTTAGAGGTTTTCAAGAGCTGGCCGTAGATTCGCATTCGACTCATTTCTATCGTAGGACCTTCCCGATTTGGAAGAGGTTGACGTCGAAGATCTCCACGGAATGGACTTCTTCACTTCTCAGGTAAATTTGCCAAATGAAGAGACTGCAAATCGGAGGGGTTTCTGTGGGCGCCTCTCGCATTCATTGAAATCACAACTGAAAAAGAAAATTAAGGCCCTAAAATTTTAGAAAGCTCTTTATCAAAAACAAAATCCGTAGCCATTGATCGAATTGGTTTCGTTTTTTCCAGGACGTATTCCGACCGAAAATCGAGGTAATCTCTGGCGATACCGACGAGAGCGATTTGGATGAGACTGAGGACCGCCCCGACGGGAAATTGCTCATCCAAGAGAGCCACTTCCAACCCAAACCCGTCCAGGACCAGGAACCAGAACACACAGAGCTGTTCTTCAGGGTAACCGACAGGCACTTGTCAATCAAACCAGAGTGTCTGGAGCCCACCAATCAAATCACAGAGGAACCCAAACCAGACAGAGGACTGGAGAAATCAAGATGCCTGATAGAAGAACTGGATTAAATGCCAGAGAAAATCTTACCACCTTCATTTTACAACAGACAATGACAAGTTACAGGGTTTATTTTGTAGGTTTACACAAAACTAAGACTGAACCAGTTCATCATAAAAAAAGTAAATTAAAAAATCTATTATTAGCCTCCATTATAAACACACAAACAAAACCATTTAAAATACATCAGATACAAACACGTTATTAAAAAGTTTGTTGGGGAAACAGTGCTGGTTTTGCCTTGTACATCTTTTGTACTACACTATACAGGTGTGAAATAACAAATTGAGAGTACACTATTAAAAATGTGTGTACTCGCAGCTAAAAGCCTTTCAACTTATTTTGTAATTTATTGATCTATCTGGCTATACTGCACACAGTGTTTCTTGAAGAAAAAAAGAAAAAGCTAAGACAACTTCGGCTCAATTTGCTCCCTTCAATTCTATCCACGCTCTGATGGGTTTCCCTCGGAAAGACTGATAACATGGTGTGGTTCCCCTTAGGAAGTCTAAGAATTGAGTGGTCTCCTGAAATATCATTGATGATTACCACAAAGGGGAGATGTTAAGGTTAAACAATTTTAGGATTATAAAAGGCTCCAGGGTTGGGGAGGGTTAATTCAATTTCAGTTCAGGAAATTAACAGTAATTCAATTCAATCGGAAAATCCCCATAGAGAACATCAGGCATTTTTTTCCCAGTTCATGAATTGAATTTCAGTTAATTTCCTGAATGGACATGGAAGCATCCCAAGCCCTGATTGGCTCCTCAAGTGAAGGCACTCGCCCAAAGCGTAAGGTGGGCCTATGTAGCGCGGTCACGGCAGGACTGGGCTACGTCATTACCTGCCCACCTGGTCCGCGGAAATATTGGTTCCATCCCTCCAGGGGCGAGGTGGGCTGGCCACGGGTTCCTCCCAGAGCGGAGCCGCATTGTATCGGTCATAATCAGTATTGCGTAAGGTGATGTGCCACGCTTGGGTGAGTTGGCACGCTTATAGTGCTCCTTCCACAGATATACGTGCTGCAACAGTGACTTGGAGGCATTGCTGGAAATACCTACTGAAGGAGGAGGGTAAACAGGCCCCAAAAAAAAGTATAAAACAAACATCTTAATTTTGGTGTCCTCCAGATCCTCCAGTAAATTATTTAGATCATTAGAACATGACTGCTGGGCTGGATAATGCAAAAATTTGGTCACAGATAAATTGAATACCCCCTGAATTTCAGTTTTTCTTTTCAGGAAATCTCTCAATTCTACTCATTTCATCAGAATGTGCTGATGGCTACCAGTTCTTTCAGAATAAGAAACAACTGAAGTAGATCTGCTCAAAACAGACATGACAAAATGGAGGATTCATGAAATCTTAAATTCACCACCTATTTAGAACATACTTTTTTTTTTTTTTTAATACAGTGGACGGAAGTATCAGTTATTAAAATGAGGCACCGTCATTTTAAAACTTACAAACATTGAAGACAAAACATTTTTGTAAAAAGAAAAACAAGAAAAATCAGGTGGTCAGGTAAAGGTGGCATTCATAACCATTGTGTGACCATTTATGAATTAGGCTATTTAGGATAGACATAACTCATTGGTGTAAAATAACAAAATCTAATGAAATAAACTTTTTTTTGTGGAAAAAATAAAACAAAATGAGTCATTAACACCACAGGTCACTTTAAAAGTGTTTGGGTCAGATGCAAATTAAAATTCCACCACAGGCCAAACACCAAGCCCAATGTCTCTGGCCTTTTGGGAGAAGGAAGACCCTGCACTGGGATTGCAATGGTGGGCCTTCCTCTCTGTCCTCTCACTATAGGCTACAGGTTAAAGATGGCAACATGGACAGCAACAAGCCTGTGCTCTTCAGAAATTCCAGTATTTAATTTTTTTTTTTTTTTAATTTCACATCTCAGTTCAGAAAGCAGTTTTTACAAAGTTTATATATATTTTTAAAAAAGAAGGAAAAAAAAGATTCACAACAAAAGAAACATCATCCCCCTTCCCTCAGACGTTTGGTTGAAGCATGCAAGTTCTGTCCATCGCTGTATTTTAGGCAACTTGTCCAGTAGAACATTAACCGCCATTTAATCCCTTAAGAAATGTTTTTTAAAAATTGTAAATACAGAACTGACCATTCTTTATAAAAATAATAATTTAAAAAACGTGACAAAAAAACAGCAATGGATGCCATTAAAGGCATATAGCCAGTGAACTGTAACTGATTGAGAATGTTATATTATAGCTATATAACCCACAATGCATATATGCACAATACATAAAAGTACCTGTAGCTGGTCAAATGCTTTGCGTTTAGTGTATTTTTTTTTTTGGGGGGGGGAGATTTAGTGCCTTCATTAAACACACATATTGACCATTGTGTGTTTCTTCTACAACTTTGCCTAATAATGTGGGTTGATTAGCTGCACGGGAATGGAAAAATAATATCAGTTATTTATAACATAAACATAATTCAGTATTCAAAGGCTATATGGTGACAGTCAACATAATACTGGTGAGTAAAAATTGAAGAAAAAAAATGTCTTGTCTGGGACGAGAGTGATTGACTTCACAGCAGTAGACAAGTTTGACTTGTGAATGTTCCTTCAGGAAAAAAAGGAATCTACATCTCTTCCAGAAAAAACTACACAAACCACCGTCACTGTCATTAGAGCTTCTTGGCTTAGACAGAGCAGTTAAAGGCACCCTTAAATTATTGGCACTTTAAACTAAAGCTCTGCCGTCCCAACCTCGGCCTTCCAGCCACTTCCCAGCAGAGCGTCTAAATCAGGGACCTCAATCTAGAGTCCTGGAGGGCCGCGGCACATCTCACCGCATAATGTAAGTCTAATATATCCACAAGCCTCATTTCCAAGGCCTAAATGGGCTGCTGATTGAAAGGAAACCACCGAAACCTGCTTATGCTGGGTGAGCTCATTTTGTGAGTGGGAGGCAGCCCAACCATGACCGAGTGGGCGTGTTCTGCGCTCGTTTTGCACTCGCCCCTTTGCCCGCCAATAAGAAAAGGCGAAAATTGGCGAAGCACTCGCTATTGACGTCAAATGGCCAAATGAACCATGCTTCTTGCTTATCATGCACGCTGCCGATTAGGGCGCCTGTTTATACTGGATTCCAGCAGCGAACTCCTCCTTCGTCCGCCATGTGATGCGGGATAGCCCGACATGGTCGAAACGAGTCCACCCACTTTGGCGCTCCGGCAACGGAGTTTGAGATGTAGCCGCCACTCGGTGCTGAGCGAATTACTGTAAATGGCCAAACCAGGAAAGCACACTGCAGTGAGAAGAACCACTTCCCCCACCAAGGCTCAGTTTGCAGAGGGTGGGAGGGGAGTCAGCCGATGAGCTTCCTCTCTCAGGAAAACAACCAATCAGATTCTGTCTGAGTGGACCAGTGAGGTTAGGCACACTATGGGTAGGATTGGCAGGTGACACAGTATCCATATATATATATTTAATTTAAAAGGTATGATAGGGTCACTTTCATTTTCATATTCCTTCAGTTTTATCCATTACAACCCTTTTCCTCTTGGGCTGGAACCAGGCTGGCTCACAAATACCCCTTTCCCACTGTAGAGCTGAAACGAGGCTGGCTCACTAATACCCCTTTCCCACTGTAGAGCTGGAACCAGGCTGGCTCACAAATACCCCTTTCCCACTGTAGAGCTGAAACGAGGCTGGCTCACTAATATCCCTTTCCCACTGTAGAGCTGGAACCAGGCTGGCTCACTAATACCCCTTTCCCACTGTAGAGCTGGAACCAGGCTGGCTCACTAATATCCCTTTCCCACTGTAGAGCTGAAACGAGGCTGGCTCACTAATATCCCTTTCCCACTGTAGAGCTGGAACCAGGCTGGCTCACTAATACCCCTTTCCCACTGTAGAGCTGGAACCAGGCTGGCTCACTAATACCCCTTTCCCACTGTAGAGCTGGAACCAGGCTGGCTCACTAATACCCCTTTCCCACTGTAGGGCTGGAACCAGGCTGGCTCACTAATACCCCTTTCCCACTGTAGAGCTGGAACCAGGCTGGCTCACTAATACCCCTTTCCCACTGTAGAGCTGGAACCAGGCTGGCTCACTAATACCCCTTTCCCACTGTAGAGCTGGAACCAGGCTGGCTCACTAATACCCCTTTTCCACTGTAGAGCTGGAACCAAGCTGACTTACTAATACCCCGCTTTTCCACTAGAGTTGGAGCAGGCTGACCCAGTACTGTACAACACAACTGCGTTTCCACTGCCTTACCCACAACCACAACTGTGGTTGAAGTTGACTGTTGGAACGACCTGCTCCAGGTATAAATAAATAAGCCCTTTGCATTACACAGGAGTGTATGGAGGACCAGTGCACATGGTTTTATAAGCCATTCCTAGTGTGGGTGGATGAGTCGAGCAGAGCCGTGTTCAGAGCACACAGCCATTTTGTTTGTGTGTACAGGAAGTAAGGACTGTGTCAGCGGTCAGAGGTCAGACGTTGACAGGCAAACATTTGAGGTGAGAGCTGTATCTGAGGTGGGTTTGAGCATGGGCACCGGAAACTATTATACCCCTTTGACCGCCACTCAAACGGGCGAAGACCGACGAGAGGTCTGTGAGCGGAGCAACGGAACCAAGGAATTCAGCCTAGCCAATCAAATGGAGGAATTGCATTCTGACTGTGCTCTGTCAGGGCTTAACAAACTGCTGGAGATCACACTGCAAAGAGAAGACAATCACTACAAAATTTCAGGCATTATAAAAATAAAAATAAACGCTTCCCTTCAACATGAAAGGACGTGACTTGATGGGATTTTAGATAAAATGTGGTAACTGAATGACTTGATAAAATGGAAAAGGCTAAATTTGGCCATCATAAGCACACTGATGATTCAGTGCATTGTACTGGTTTAGGCTTAACAACTAAACGGAATTTTTATTGCTCATTTTTGCTTCCCTTTCACCTTTGTGCACATACATCTGCTATTCTTATACCGTACAATTTCACAGCAAGGATGCAGGCAGCATCCATGAAAGATTCTCTCAACAGACCCTTCATTTTAACCAAACCACCTTCTATTAAACGCTCAATTAAAACAAAACCAAAAAAAAAAAAAAAACTTCATTTCCCAGATTTCTGTTCAACAGATCCTTCCAGCCTTAAGGCTTCACGTGATGCTAGCTTTCAGAGGGAATAGGAAAAACACAATGACAGACCATTACAGGCAATAAATAAATAAAGGAACATGAACGCAGAGAGAGACAGACAAAGAGAAGAGGAACTAGGAGGAGGGTAGAAAAAGGAAATCGAGAGGACGTGTGTTTGTGGTCTCTGTGGCCTGGGAGAGTAGGAGGAGTATGATGAAGAGGTGGTACAGGTCCGTTGGTGTCCGTGGCTCTGGAGCTCAGCCATTGTACTGCTGCTGGTAGCGGCGGTTCAGTTCCCTTAGTTCCCGCTCGCGGGCGCGCCGCGACTTGTTGGACTTTGTGGAACGGCTGGAGCGGGTGGACTGGGCCGACTTGGTGCTGTGGCAGCGTGACGATGCCCTCTTCAGGAGGTTCTGGGAAATGGAGCGGTGCAGGTTCTTCATGGAGGACGAGGCAGCCATGCTGACGACCCAGGGGTGCTTGAGGGCCTGGCCGGCGCTCAGCCTTGCCCCGGGGTCCACTGTCAGCACGCGCTCGATGAAGTCCTTCGCCAGGTTGGACACGTTCGGCCAGGGCTGGGGGAAAGAGGGAGGGGATCGGTCACTTTGCTGAAATCAACTGGTCACCTCACAAAACTGTTTATTTTAAAGAGAATAATAATCCACAACAAATGTATTTGTATGCAGCAGGGTCAGTCAGACAATGCAACTTGGTATGAAAACCAAGAATCACTAAAGTGCAACTCATACCAACTCAAGTGCGCACGAGAAGATACTTAATAATGACCATTAGAACAATTAATTATTTATGTGAATTGTTAATAATTAATAATTATTAATGCTTTCCTTGTTGTCATATTCCTATTCTTGCTGCTATTAGTTTTGTTTTAATGCATTATTACAGCAATGAATTCATACAATTTTAAATAGAACAACCAAATGTGTAGCCCCGCCCCCATTCACATCAAAGTTACAAGGTTAAATCAGGAAGAACTAACGAGAAGGAAATCATGCTGACACGCATACATTCTAACAGTAAAAATGTGTCCCTGGTTCACTGCTGAGACATAGACAGCAGAGGGCAGCAGAGCCCCAGTGTTTAAATGGCCTCTGTGTTAAATGTTATACGTCTCTGATTTCAGTGTGTATTTTTACATTTTTATACGCAGGCAAAATTTACTGACAAAGAACCATCTGTGGTAAAACAACAAGCATTTATCTCCAGTGCTACAACAGTTAATGAAACCCATGTTTTCAAGTACTGTACAATCCTATGAAACAGAGATGGGGTATTGGTTCCATTTCTACCATATACACCTCATTCATTGTTGGTTGGGTCACAATGCAGGAGTTTGACCTGTGTGAGGGCTACAATGAGAGGCTAGGGCTGCATCCCAACATTCTTCACTCCTCTCCTCCCTTCCTCCACTCCCCCACTCTACTCTCCTACTGGGAAGTATGCAAAACTGCCTGAAAGTATTTGCATGTACAGTATACAATGTACTTGACATTGCAGTTTGCATCAAGACATTAATCAATTTGTAACCATTTGTAATTAATATGTAGTCTAATCGGCAACATTAGATTAGGACACAAAGATCGGTTTCCGGGGGTATCCAAGATATCTGCCATATAACACAGTTTTCCCACAATGGACAGGCAGTCAGGCACAAAAGGTCATGTGACAAGATCAAGCGGAACGTAAAGGGACAGAGGGGGGGAATAGAGATAGAGAAAAGTGTGTGGGGGAGGGGGGGGGGGGGTGGAGAGAGAAAGAAGTTTGGAAGATGTTGAAATGCCACTTGCCACTACTTTGTGGCTCACCGGGACCGGACACCAGGGAGATAGCGGTTAGCCTGTCTGCCTGAACTCAAAGGAGACCCAAAACAACCCCCTCTCCTACCATTCCAAACTGCAGAGAGGACAAAGGCCAAACCCGCAGGCGTTTAATGAGTCTGGGAGTCTGGTGGTTTGTGACTCAGTGTAGGAAGGCACATTGTGACGCAAGGGGAATTAAAAGCTCTTCCAGGAAGCCACAATGCCCTGGTGAGAAAGGAAGCAGGCTGTGACATCACAATGCCCTGGTGAGCAGGAAGCCAGGCTCTAAAATCACAATGCTGTGGTAAGCAGGAAGCCAGGCTGTGACATCACAATGCCCTGGTGAGCAGGAAACAGGCTGTGACATCACAATGCCCTGGTGAGCAGGAAGCCAGGCTGTGACATCACAATGCCCTGTTGAGCAGCAAGTCTGGCTGTGACATCACAATGCCCGGGCCAGTAGGAGGTGGTAACATATGGTGGCATTTCTGGGGCCTAACATCAGTGTCTACATTTCACTGGAAAACACATTCTCAGTCTCCCCTCTCTGTAGCTGTATAATACGCTTCCACATAATTATTCACCAGAGCCCAAAACTACAACTCCTGCTCTGGGAAATAAAACAAACCCTTCTTACCACGCTTTACATTAATGTGTTCTCAATTAAATGTAATAATCTTAACAGCATTCATAAATTGTTCACCCTGAATTATGACACCACGAAGCCCTTACAAACGACTGGTGTCCGGTTTAAAGAACGCACATTACTTTTATTTTTAATTAATATTCAAAGCCAGCACTGAAATTAATGGTGAAAATGTGATGATGAATCAAGCAAGGCCTAAGTAATGGGATGACACTATAATGTATAACCTCTGCTGACACTACATGTGGAGCAGAGGTCACATACTGTTGTGCACAGGATGAGTTGAATCAAACAGAAATTACCCAGTTGCTGTGCTGCTGCAGCGACTACAGTTATGCTTTCCACTGACTGCCAACCAAATAATGCACGTGCACTCGTGTAAATGGCTGTTCTTTTGAAGATCACTATTATTATTCTTGGTCTTTTCAAAATGGCAGAGGCAGTGGGGGATTCTCTTAGGTCCGAGACCACACCCTGTGATTTTATCCATTAACACCAGTTTCCAATTCCTTTCAATTTACTGCTATACTGATTAATACAAGAGCTTTGTCTCAAGGATCCCTGCCTTTAACTTATTTTACAGTCTGGCCAGCTTTGCTCCAATTACCAACAGTGCTTATACTTGCCCTTAATGACCTTGTAAGTTTCTTTAGACAAACGCTTCTGAGAAAACGTACAATGCAATGTGTTCAGAAACGTGTCCACACTTCCCCAGAACGGTTAAGATCTCATTAAATTGTGCAGCTGCTCCGTTTCGCCAACACCATGAAAGAGTTATTTATTATTTTATTTTGTTGACCTTCCTGGTGACCTTGTGGCCTTGTGAACAGGAAGGGCATTGTCTGGGGCGGTGCTGTGCGTGGAGGGCTCGCAGCCATGTGAAGTGGGACTGGCAGGACTTGGAAGGCTGGAGAAGCGGTCTGTGCCGCCAAAACACACAGAAGTCCATGCCTCTGCCAGCAGTCAGGAGTTCACACACACCAAACGCGGCAGCGTACCAAGCCTCTGTGCCTGTGTGTGTGTGTGTGTGTCTATGTGCGTGCGTGCGTGCGTGCGTGCGTGCGTGCGTGCGTGCGTGCGTGCGTGCGTGCGTGCGTGCGTGCGTGCGTGCGTGCGTGCGAGAGAGACGGTCAAAGAAAAAGTCAATGTGTGAATGTCCCTCTCTGAACTTGAAACACACATTATCTGCAGCAGAGCTAAGGGCTGAAAGTTTAAATAAACTAACCCCCAAACCCCCTGCCCCCTACTTACACCCCACAAGGTGAGAAATTCAACTGAGGATAAAACAATCAAGCACCAGCACTGAGACAGGTGCACCAGGTAACCTTTCTCATAATATATCAGTGACCCCCCAAACACACCTGTAGGGCATGAAATGTACTTTTTCACCCACCGGTCAGAGTGGCTTGTGGATAAAAACAAATTACCTTTTTCCACATTATCATTTTCAATATAACACAACCTGGTTGTTTACCTGTCAAAGTAGTTGCTAGAGTAAAAAACGTATGTTACACAATCAATTTTTACCAGTATTTGGCTGGTGGCGGGTGTTAATTTCACACCCTGTGCCTGTGCCAGATGTTCCTGTAATCCCAACACACCTGAGCAGCGATTGATCACGCATGAGCAGTGATACCAACCAGTTCCACTGCATACAAAATAATCCAGCCACATAATTATTGCCACATCACAAATCCTGAACTCTGTTCCTATGGCAACCGCGTGCAGCTGACCCTACAATATACTGCATTATTATTTAATATCAGTGTTATCCATTTTTTTCCAGATGCCTTTTGCATAATGCAACCAATTAGGGTGACGAAAGAACTTGCCTTTTACATATTATCCTATTTATAAAGAAGGATACTTACTGAAGAAATTCAGTTTTTCCTTCTCGCTCAAGGATGTGTGTGCCTGTGTGCGTAATACGGCCTTCAAATGAAACCCAAGAACGGGAAGGCTGTCTCGTGGCTGGCATGATACTGTACGACCAATCAGAGCGAGCGTAGAGTACATCTCACCAAACTATCGGCAAACTGTTCCAGTCTTCCAGGACCCAAAGACAAACGATGTTTATCAAGGAAACATTCACGGCGCTCAATGTATTCAACAGGAACATTTAATGACCCGCCCTCCCTTTATGAATATTAACAAGCTACAAGCTTTCTTCACTTAAAACGCTCCAAAAAAATCTATTATATGCCATTATCTCTGCGTTTTGTTTACTCGCGATTTCCCTTACCAACGGCACGCCAACTGAACTGTCGTTAATTTCAATTTTGACCGCGAATGAAACCAGGTGTTTTTAATGGAGTCAGGTGGGGAGATTAATTTGGCTCTAACGAGCTCAACACTGCGAGATAATGCGATCTCCTCCACTAATTGAAGATGTGCTGCCCAAACAGCCATGTGGCTAATGGTTTTCAGCTGCGAGTGTGCAATGCTCAGCGCTGCCCCCTAGTTACAGCGAGCAGGTACGTGACTCGTCAAACTGGAAAACCAGGTGGCACCAGCAGAGAGAATCCCAAAACGGGGTCCTTCAACATATGTGTTTAAGTGGGTCGTCCGCTGTTCGCAGGGTTGGCGGTTCGATCCCCGGCTCCTCCTGTCCACATGTCGAAGTGTCCTTGGGCAAGACACTGAACCCCAAATTGCTCCCAATGAGCAGGCTAGCGCCTTGCATGGTGGCTGCCGCCATTGGTGTGTGAATGTGTGTGTGAACGGGTGAGTGAGAGGCCATTGTAAAGCGCTTTTGATAAAGGCGCTATATAAGTGCAGTCCATTTACCATTTACCAAGTGGCACGATGCCGGCCCGTAAACTCTCAAAGCCTGGAAACCATCTATACCCTGAAAAGTCACGACAACAGTAGCCACTGACAAAAAAGCGGGGGGGGGGGGTGTATCATTTGAATAATGGGGGAGATTTGTTAGTTTTCTGAGGTCCCATGGATGTCACCTATAAATGCAATCAATAAATAAATAAAAATAAGATTTCAATACAATCACCAATCTGCAACTTAAAGGTAATTGAAATGAGCAAGGTGAAAATTAACATTGACGATAATTACTTAGTTCACATACCTGCCTTAACAGACTGCTCATTGCTCAATGTGCAAGGGTCAAAACGGTATAAGAGCCTGTACCATGAACAACACCAACTAAAGAAATGATTCATTAATTTCTGGGCTTACCATAAAGAAATCTCACCAACACGGCCTTCAATGACCAGATAGAATTACTCTTCCCCCGTGCTGTGGTCTTTAATTCTACCACTTTCTTTATTGCCAATGTGGTTTTCATTGCATGTTGTTTTCTACTGTTCTTCAATCTTAGTTGTTTTTACAGGTTTCCTTTCTGCTGTTTTTGTCCCCCCATAGCTTCTAGACCACATTCACGCAGGGTCAAATGCAAGCAAGTTCTTCCCCTGTTGGCTCTGGGTTTTCTGGGTTTTCTGGAGAGAGTGTGTGTGTGTGTGTGTGTGTGTGTGTGTGTGTGTGTGTGTGTGTGTGTGTGGGGGGGGGAGGGGGAGGGGTGGGGGGGGGGGGGGGGGATGTGTGTGTGGGGGGGAGGGGGGGGGTGGGATGTGTGTGTGGGGGGGAGGGGTGGGGTGTGTGGGGGGGAGGGGTGGGGTGTGTGGGAGGGGGTGGGGTGGTTGGTATTCTGACTGTAAAAAATACTCTATGCAATGAATTGTAATAATGTGAACATACATTAAAAATACTCATTAACAAAAACAATTTTGTCGATTGGTTTAACCCAAAATGCCTCACACAAAGGCAGCCAGAGCACCCCAAGCAGAAAGGCAGCAGTGTAGTATAGTGGCTAGGGAACTGGGCTTGTAACTCAAAGGTTCAAGCCCCTGCTGTACCCTTAAGCAAGGCACTTAACCTGAATAGGTTCATTAAAAAAATATCCAGCTGCACAAATTAATTGTATGCAAAAATGTCATCTAGGCACATCTCTCTGGATAACAGCATCTGCTCAATGCTGAAACGTGTGCAATGTAAAGTAATGAAAAACCTTGCAGCATACCCGCAAAGCCGACACTATGATCATGCAAAGTATTGTGTTTCGTGTTCTAATATTGTGAAATACAGCTTCCACCACATCTCACCTCACATGCATGATTCAATCACAGCTCCCAGATAAATTACACACGTTCACGCATGACACAAGGCTAGATCATTTTCAGTATGCGCGGAGGAAAAATAATGTTATGTTAAAAAAAGGAAAGAAAACGCAAGTCATTTCTCACCAGCCCATAAATCCCACAGCCAGAGGGAAATCAAGTCTGTTTTACCCAATGATCTTTCATTCTCAACTTTCTTAATTTAATAGACAATTTTACGAAATTAGATTCCTCCCTAACTGTTCCTGATTGCAGATGATTGAATGCTTGATTATTCAAATATTATTCAACCGTAAAATCAATAGTCTATTACTTGAATCAGCATTAAAAATAAAATTATCGAAGAGAAAGTTAACATCTTTTATTTCTTCCCATTAATTCAGGAACAAAAACTAAGAGCTCCACACAATAATCAATATCAATTTGCCTGCAGAAAAGGTTTGCGTTGAACACGGACTTCTCTCTTGTGAATCACAATACCGGTATATGCAGAAAAAACTTTCAGTGTTTGTGGTTTGATTATTTGAATACTCAACTTCTGATGCTATAGACAACCCAAAGCAAAACACCTTTCAAATATAAAAACAAATATGTACAGATGTGGAACAAAACAAAACATCATGCAGTGCTGCCAGCTATACCTTCCATGTAAGAATTTGAGTAGTTCAGTATTAATAACAATAATAATAAACGTCATCTCTTTAGCAACTGTATTACAATACATTGTAGCCCATAGAACTTTAAAAGTGAGTACAAAATTATCATAAAATCAGTTCCCCAGGGATCCATCTTAGGACCAGTTATATTTACTGTATAGCCTATACTTTGCCTCTTCTTGGTTTAGTTAATCATACATGTAACTTTTCTTACCAGTGTTATGTCAGTGACACGTTGACATTTATACATAACTCAATCTTGCACAGACAGGTAGACACCAATATTAAGCACTGGATTAATGATAATTTTCTACATCTAACCACAGACACAACAGTTGTTGGTTTCCAACAATCAGATTTACTTCAATCACTGGCAGCTTATTTTAAAATTTACAACCAGATAATGAAAGTTGGCTTTTAATTTTCCCCCCAAAATATCCAATTTGATAGAATAGAAAAATACTGAATCCCAGAGACCAAGACCCATTAATATAAATAGAACATCAGCATCCACAATAAGATCCACCTTTAACATTTAAGAACAGAGAATATTCAACTGCCATAGATTGGACTACTATAATCCTTTAGTTCCAGGTCTACAATTTCATGTTTACAGTGATCAAAAACTTATAACCGCACATTATCAAGAGCAAACCAGAGGGAAGATGAAATCCTGGCCTTGCAATGTTGGTTACCGGATATATTTTATAGACAAATTACTTTTCAGCCATTATATGGTTCTCTCAGCTAAATCTAAGGTCACAATCTTCTACATGCCTGTGCACCACATATACACACACACGTGCAAACGCACACGTGCAAACGCACACGTCACACACATTTTTTAAACTGCATTTTATTTTAATCAAGGTAAGCCTGCCATTGCAGGACATTAACCATCACTCCTGCTGCGTCCCAGTCCGTGTGACAGCTGAGTGCAGTGTGATATTTCACGAGAAAAATTCTCAGTCAATTCTCCCCCTCTCTACCACCCCTTCACCATCCCACCAATAATATCCCTGTTTGAGAAACAGGCAGCAGTGCCCTCATTTCCGTTTGTTTAGCCCGCTCTTCATCCTTATTGCACTGGCCCTTGTTTCTTGAAATAAACAAGATCTGATCCCCAACAAGATCTGCCCTCATCTGAACGTGGGCCCGCGATTGGCTTGAGATGGCGACCTCGACCTCCTTTAGCCAGCGCTAAAACCGACGAGCCCCTCAGAAATACAGGCGTGACAGCGTACGCATTCTCCCATTCAGGGTCAAAACTGCGGCGGTGTGCGTCAAGAAATATCTGGTGTGTGCAGATAACCGTTGAACAAACACCCTGACACAGTAACTGCTTCCTGGTCGGGTTAGGGTCACAGTGAGTGAAGACAATCTGACACAGAGGTCCTGAACTCTACATGTCTGACGCTATAGTAACCATGCACGCACTCTCTGTCTGCCCGCCCGAGCAGCAGGCAAACAATGGGTAATGCTGGATAGTGGGAAATGGCTGACCGGAACATTTACAGGAGGGGGCTTCTGGGAATCTGGGAATACTCGGCACTTCTGCACTCCAAAACCTTGGCTTTTATCATTTCCAATGAAAATAAAAACACACACACTCAATTGCACACATACAGATGGACACACAAACAGCACGCCCAAAGACCTATCAAATTACACATGCCCTCCCCCTCTGTGCACAAACACAGAAAACTCTGAAAGCTCACAAGCACCTATTACAAAGAGGCAAATTCTTATGACGGACTCCAGCGATTATAAAAACATATATAGATTTTTTATTTTTTTTAAACATGTTTAATAAGTTAACAAATTGCACACTAAAAACCTGACAAACATTTGAAAACTAGATTTTTTTTTTTGCTTCCCTGAGAATAAAGAGAAGAAAAAGAAGAAAGAAAGAGCAACTAAAAACAGCTGCTTTTCTGCACTAGCACAGCCTGAGAGTGTGTGTGTGTGTGTGTGTGTGTGTGTGTGTGTGTGTGTGTGTGTGTGTGTGTGTGTGGTGGGTGGGAGGGGGTCATGGGGTGCGTCAGCAGTTTATGAAAATAAAGGCAAAGACAGAGAAGAGGATAAAAAAGGGAGAGAAAGGGAGAAAAAGGGAGAATTTCTTTCTTTTCTTTTTTTTAAAGAAAGGCACAGGAAGCACTCACCTCCCCTGAAAAGCTGTACTTCCCTTTTAGGATCTGACGGTACAGACGGGTGCGGTTCTCGTCCTCGAAGGGCATGGTGCCGCTGAGCAGGATGTAGGAGATGACGCCCAGCGCCCACATGTCCACGGCGTTGGTGTATGGCTTGCGCACCAGGATCTCGGGGGCAATGTACTCTGGCGTCCCGCAGGTGGTCTTCATCAGGCACTCGTTACCCTTCTTACGGGTGCTGGCCAGGCCGAAGTCGGTGATCATGATCTTGGAGTCCGCCCCCGGGTGGTAGTACAGCAGGTTTTCGGGCTTGAGGTCGCGGTGCGTGATGCCCAGCGTGTGCAGGTACTTGACCCCGTCCAACACCATCTGCAGGACGCGCGTGGCGTCGCGCTCCGTGAAGGAGCCGCGCGCGATGATGCGGTCGAACAGCTCGCCGCCCGTGGCCAGCTCCATCACCATGTAGACGCGCTCCGCCGTCTCGAACACCTCGATCAGCTGGATGATGTTGGCGTGGCGGACGCGACGGAGCACGCTCAGTTCGGACTCGCACACTTCGCGGCCCTCCTGGCACCGCGTCTCGATCATCTTGATGGCGTAGGGCTGCCGTGTGCTCTTGTGCTCCACCCGCACCACTCGGCTAAAACTGCCCCGGCCAATTAGGGCCTTGATATCGTACTTGGCCGTCACCCGCGGGTCGAACTTGGCCCGGTACTTGGCCGCCTTGCTCCGCCGCGGGTCGGACGGGTCCGGCGGGCCGCCGGGGGGGGCCTGGGGGGAGGGCGAGCCGGTCTTCTCGCCGCCCGCTTTGCCCCCGCTGGCCCCCTCCCTGATGAAGTGCCTGTAAAGGTCGGCGTGCTGTCCGGCCTGGGGCTCCACCTTCTTGACCAGGTCCAGCTGGACTTCCGTGGGCGGCTCGGGGAGAACCTTGCTCGTCCCGCAGCCCATCATGTCACGATCCTGCCCCCCCAGCGTCGCAGAGCATCATCATCGTCCGCACGGCATGACGTTACTGCATCTGGCCACGCCCCCAAAAACCAAACCAACTCTGGTCTTCCCCAAGTCACTTGGAAAGCAACAAACTAACTTCCAATTCCCAGTATAAGAGTGGTAACAAACTGCAAAGACAGGGAAACAAAACAAAAATCCTGAAAATAAAAGTAAAATGGGTTACCATCAGTGATTTTGCGTCATTCACAGTGGGCGAGTTCTGCAGTTGGCACAAAAAAAAAAGTATAAAGGGGCAGTGGGTGTTTTCTAAATCTCATTTGGCAAGTGAGGACATATAACTAGCAACCCAACTTACACATTGTGCATGGTGTGTAACGTTGAGTTAATACGCGGCATGTATTTGCAAGCTAAAGTTAATTAATTCACTTTGGAAAGTTCGTGGCAATTTACTAACATGTCACAGTGGTTGTCATCTCCGTTAGTAGTAGCCTAATAGAATAGTAGACAACATCAAAGAACGGGACCAAGGCTACATAGCTGCGTAGCTGTAGCGTGACATGCAATATGACCTATGTAAGTTATTGGATATTGTTAATAATTTGACTGACAATACGTTAGCAACAATAGCTTTCATACAGTGAAACGATCTAGATTACTAGCAAATACAAAAATGTAACGCAAACAAATAGATAGCCTTAGCCACTTCTAACTTAGCACTTCCATGTTCAGTGTGCCGTTATCAAACTAGTGATGGCAAGCGCCAGCAATATAACCGTTAACGTTAGAGAAATGGACAATACCCCCCTTCAATTTAGCTAGGTTAGCAAAAGTTGACTAAATTTGACACAAATTTTGCTTCATAAATAACCTTAACGTTAGTTTAGAGCACAAATCCCTCGTTCTTTGAAAAATACAGCTCGCTTGCAACAACTCGCGACTGACACGACTAACGGTACAGTTATTATAACTAATGTTACTCTTAGCTATGTGACATTAGTCAGCAAACGTTAGCTGAAAAAACTGGCTGGCTAACTAGAAAATAATTAGTTGCCATTGAAAATACACCATATATTTAAATTGGTCAACTACGACTGTGGCCTGAACATGTCCAAAAACTTTGTTAGTCGGCTAACGTTATCTAGCCAGCAACTAACGGCAGCGCTAACTTTGCTTTAGCAAGGCCGTGCTCCGTTAGTTAGCAGGCTAGCTAACGTTAGATATCGTTAACCAGCTAACATTAGCTAACGTAGTGCTATGTATACAGTTAGTGAGCAACATTGACTATTGTCCTTCCAATTATAACACTAACATTAAAACTTTACTTACGTTAGGCCATGTTACAAAATATTCCAAACTCTTTCCAAAGTCATTTATTTTTTCTTGTAGCTGGCTACGCTTTTGTTAGCGTACTATTTATTGGCGTTTCACGAAGCTAGTTAGCGAAGTGTAACTTACCCCACATCCCGAAACTCATTAGTTAGCTAGCAAACTTAGCGAGCTAGCGATCTTGCCACTTCAGCTAACCGCCTAGCAATACTTTACAGTTACCCATCCACCCAAAAGCAAAAGGTATTTTAAATAAAATTTAAAAATAACGTACAACTCACCACCTTTTTGGGGTTATTTAGGATTTTAGCTAACTAGATGCGGTGCAGCGAATAACAAAGCAAGATTTCAGCATTTGCTAGCGCCAACCTCCTCACCCCACTCTCAGCCGCTCTCTCCATTTTTTTTTTTTTTTTTTTAATACTTTAATCCATTTATTTGGTGAGTATTTATCCTTTCGTCTATTTTGCGCTTAACAATAATAACATCTTGAAGAAATTGCAACGAGAAGTATGGCGATCAGGTACAGAGGCTCCGACATTGCACAATAATCTGTTTCAGCTTCTTGTTGACTGCCCCAAAACTGTTTTCGCGTTGGTCCACCTTTTTTCTGCAGAAGTTTTTGGGAGGACCTCGGCTTTTTTTTTTTCAACCACAGAAACAGACCCACACGAACCACTTGTGAGCTCACTTCCTGGATACCAAGAGACGCTCCTTGCCGATAACTTTGGCAAAATACCTCTGCTTCCATATTGGTTCCTAGATTTCCGTAATCATCTAAAAGGACCGGTCTTTATTCAATAGCATGTTTGGGGGAACGCGACGCGTAGGCAATTTCTTTTAATTTGTGAACGCACGTAGTTCATTTTACAGTATTTCTACTGATGCGTTCTCCAGGAAACGTAACCGCTGGAGGGCGCTACGTGTCTAATGATGGAATCAGCTATAGCTGTTTGCTCGGCATGTAACCTAGACAAGAACATTCAAATTGGAATTAAAAGGTCAAATTTAATTTAAAGTAAGTCATGAACGAATTGTAATCTCTTGTAATGAAGAAATGAGTAACATATCATTTCACATCATTTAACATAGAGTTTTAATAGTAACGTTATGTTTTTTACCCCGATTAGGAGTTGTAGTTGCTTAATCTGTAGGCTAAATTAGCTGTACACTATCACAATGGTGTGTTTGAACTTCATGGATCATTATTGTCAGTTTTTTTTAATTTTATTTTTTTAAACACACACGCACACATAATATGTTCTGGATGTTGTTGTGATGAACGACACACTACTCCTAAGTCTGTAGGAAGCAGGCCTACTGTCTCTGGTCATTACATGTATTTCTTTGGTAAGCCCATCAAATTTCTATTCTGCTGTAGATGCACAAACATAAAACTTGGCAGATGGTGTAACCTGCTTGCTGTCCCCATTCAACTTAGCATACGTTGGTGTGACAATAATACACGTGCTAATTACCCTCCACGTTCCTACACCTAGTTCACGCTGTGTGCGTGAACTAAAGGACACAGCCCGCAGTGTGCTTCGATTTGGTTATTCAGTAATGCGTTGTATTTGTATTTGATATTGTGCTCAAAGATCGGTTTGAGATCACTTAGCAGGGCCCCAAGAGGGACAGTACTTTGTAGCCCACTGTCAGAGCGCTGCTATCAAGGCAGACCGTCTCGTTTCAATCCGACTGAAGTGTTGAGAGTCGCAGATCAAACACTCTAGTTTTTGTTTCTCCACATACCCAATATATAAATATTTGAGGAAGAAAAAATACCACACACACACATTTAGTAAGTTTTATTTACAGATGACAATATGTAAAAAAAAAAAATTTAAAACCAATATATATGACAATACTGCATCTTATTTCAAAGAAATGTGTGAGAGCAGAATTGTGGGAACCATGGCTCTTCTTCTTCTCCGCGTGTCAATGAAATATAGCACATGTCCGCTTATATGAATTGGTTTTATTCATGAGTGTGTGTGTGTGTGTGTGTGTGTGTATATATATATATATATATATATATGTATATATGAGACCAATAGATTTCCCTGCTTCCCTACTCCTAATTGCTCAAGGAACATCACTTGCAGTTTTATATTCATAAAATCTGCAGCATGCAGAATTATTAGGTCTGCTTATTGTTTCCTTATGAACACAATGTTTGCCAGATAAATTAGTTCAAGCAGCACATAAAAGAGACACTTATTATGTTGTGGATATTGTAAGTGAACACATTCACAGGACTCCCTAAAAATATATTGACATTTATTTAAACGTATCCCTCACCGAATAATATTTTGACACAAGTTAAAATCAAAGCAATGTCAACTCTCTTTAGTCTTTAATCAAAGCAATTTTTTTTCATAACCACATTTAGTTCATCCCCTCAGAAAATGAGAGAGAGGTGGAAAGAACATTTCTCCAGAGAAAGTAATGATGGCAAATATTGGGTTTAACATTCCTGCTTGTTTTACAGTCAATTGATGCAGACAGCTGCCAAGAAAATATGTTAAATGGCACTCTATGCTAATGTGAGTTTTATGAATATATAAATCCAGATGGAGAAAACTTCAAGAAACAACAAGTCTAGAAAATTATTTTTTTCTTGCCACCAGAGAGGTTTACTGTTGAGAGAAATAATTAGAGACGCACAGATATGCAGGTATAAATGAACAGCCAGAGAGACTGATAGAGGATTGATAGATATAGAGGAAGAGAGCTTGAATGAATAAGAAACAGATACACACACAAAAAGGGCATGAGTGAGACAGGTCTTTGTGGAACAGGTGAATTTCCTGGAGTGGATTTGGGGACACAATCACCTTTCGGACTGATGCATCCCGTGTACCGTTGTTTTATCAGAAACGGTATCCGACGTTACAGACAGCAAGCAGCAACACCTTGAATTTTGATGAATTCTCAGTCAATGTAATAGAGTACGTGGGTAGATTTTAGAGCAACGCTGAACCCTGAACACTTGTCAGGTGTTCCATAGCCAAATGGGTGTGTGTGTGGTGGCGTGGGGTGTGGTGGTGGTGGTGGGGTCAGGGTAGGTTGGGGTGACGTGAGGGAAATGTACGGGAGCCAGTTTGGATGGATTGATATTTGGATAGATAATAAGTTGAGGGGCTTGACTGAGGACAAAACCCAGTGTTATATGGCATAGTGCAAGAAATAGAGTTCAATATTTGATGAGAGACTGGGGAGAATCTTGAAATTAATTGCAGTGACATTTTTCTTTGTCTTCTGTGTACAGATGAAATGAAGCAGCCATAAAACTCTGAGATCATCCTGCTACGGCTCTCGAGTGGCTTATCCAGCTAAATCACTGCTTCACCATGCAGCGATTCACTCCCATGATTAAGACTCAAAGCCTGGCTGTACTCTGTGGCATGTAGAGTGTAAAATAGTCACTGACTTTCATGTAGTACCGTGTGTGGCCTGTAGGCTTTAAAATAGTCACTGGCTCTTCTGTAGTACTGTGCAGCCTGTAGGGTGTAAAATAGTCACTGTCTCTCCACCGTGTGGTCTATAGGGTGTAAAATAGTCACTGGCTCTCCTGTAGTACAGTGTGTGACCTGTAGGGTACAAAATAGCTGCTGGCTCTGCTGTAGTACTGTGTGGTCATTAGGGTGTAAAATAGTCACAGGATCTCCTGTAGTACTGTGTGGTCACTAGGGTGTAAAGTAGTCACCAGCTTGCAGCTTTGCTCTTCAGTAGCAGTGGTCCTGGGTGCATGGGTGTGGGTGGCACAGTCGTTATTTTATAGGCACATCTCTAAATGGACAAGCGAATAGCGGGAGGAGAGATAAATCAGTCCTACTGTTCTGGGCTGCCCATTCAGTTACATTCCTCTCCAGCAGACTTGGAGAGAGGACCCACAGGTGAATGTCAGATGCAGATTTGTCTACAAGAACTGGACAAATGTCCACCTGTTGGCTTGATGTCATAAAGTCCTGAAAAGGAAAAGTATAGAAACTCTGGCTCAGTTCCATCAGCCTCCACATCAATGTCTTTAACCCTTTGAAGAGTAGGGTTTTCTTTGGAATGTTTTTTTCAAAATTCGAAGTCAGTGTTCTAGAACTCCATTGCTTTCAGTGACAAGTAGTGATTGTTACATCAACATGAGAATGTTCAGCTAAGAATCGCACACCTTAAAATGGCTCATTCAGATTCTACTCTAGCTCTGTACTGTGCACTGTTTACAGAGCCAGATGTTAGAGGAAATTAAACTCTTTGGGTTTTTTTAAATCAAAGATTTGTTTGTGGAAATAACATGGGGGCTGACCTCACCTGTGGTCTGAAGCAGTGTGTTTATGCACAGCTGGTGCTTTAGGCATCTCAACTTTTTAGAATTTTATTTTATCAGACCCAAAATCTGTCTGAAATGGTACTGAGCTGCTCGGTCCAAGTTAACTAAAGCCAGAATGGGAACGGCCCCCACACAGAAAAACACAAAACTAAACCATGGAGACAAATACAGAGTGAGATTAGATATCAGTAATGATCTGTCTGCTTCAGGACCTGCAGAATACCAGGAACCATGTCTCAGTCAAATATAACAAAGCCCACATTAGAGGTATTAATCCCACAGAGAGACCTGAATATTTAACTGCAGAAAAAAGCCTTGAACAGAACAGGAAAGACATTTTTTAGAAATAGCGGCTTGTTAGTGCTCCAGTTGCTATGTTGGGACAGGTGTTGGAGAGACACTAGTTTGTTCTCTTGCTGTTGTGTCCCATGGCTGTGTAATCCCTGTGGTTGTACTGTGCTCCCACCCCCAACACGTATGCACACACACATACACAGACGCACGCATGCATGCACACAAATACAAACATGTGCACGAACACACATGTGCACACACACGCTCGCATTACACACGCATGTGCATGCACACACACATGCACACACACCTAGTTCCTGTCTAATGCTAGGCATCCGTTTATACACTATACTTCACTTTTTCATTTGCGTGATGACAATTTTTGAATGTATGTTTGGGTATGTGTTTGTATCCGTGTTTGTGCACGTGCGTGTCTGTGTACGTGTTTTGTGCGAGTGTTTCTGTGTGCATCTCGTGTTTGTGTATGCATTTGTCCGCATGCAGTGTTGGAACACTTTAATGATGGATTTGCATGAGAACAAGACAAACCCCCATAATCCTGGATGTTTAATCCCTGGAGCTGTGACCTCGTGCTAAAAGGGAGACTCCAGCCGTGAGCCCTGCATTATGGCTGGAGCAGGTGTGCGCAGGTGCAAAGAAGGTTTACCTGCAATTGTGTGTGTCCAGTGTGCAGGTATGGAAGTGTGTAACCAGTCCCAGGTGTTTATAGTTTATAGGCGTGGAGCGCCTGCTGTACAGGCCTGGTGCTAACGAGCACTGTTATTGTCACATGACCAACAACTCACAGGCAGCCAATCACAAGTTGGCAGCTGATTGAAGCAGCAAATGCAGAGCCAGATGTAACAGACAAACAAGAAGTCCGGACTGGTCTTCAATGAAAGATTAAGGGGGGTTGGGCCAATATGGACTGTACCATGTTCCACAAAGGGGGGAGAACTGTGTCGTGTGTGAAAAGCGCAGTGCGCCAAAGGACAGCGCTAAGCAATCTGAGATCATTTAAATTCTGAGATAATTTATTGTGGCTTTTAAAATGCAAACCGTTTCCTTTGGAACGACTCAGCCCTGTCGAGAACAGAAAAAGATGTCCAAGTTGTCAGTACATTAAATGTTGCAACTGACCCCCACCCCCCTCTCTTGTTGTAATGAAGTGGGTTTAAATTGATTACATGCCAGTTCGGGGCAACCAATCTTCCTGTCATTGGGTAATGCAGAGCCTCGCACAAGAAGTCAACTCCCCTCCCTCGTGAAAAAGCCCCCCCCTCAAATCTTGATGAAATTATTATTATCAGTTAAAAAAATAAATAAAAGGACAAACAATTGGAACTGCTTGGAATCACACTGCCTTTCCCAAAAAAAACATATACATATAAAAACAAAGGGAGAAACAGAAGGAAAGGAGAGGGAAAGAGCAGGAGAGGAAAAAGACTGGACAGAGAGACAGAGAGACAGAGAGAGAAAGAGAAAGAGACAGAGCACAGAGAGAGAGAGAAATGCATCACTAGAGAGGGCCAGAAAGAATGACGTTAGTCTCCCGTTTTTCAGGACTGAATGCACAGTGAAAAGAAAATTTAGTCCATATCTCTGGTGAGCCAGTTACTGCAGAAGGTCCTGATACATATTTATTGTGTTTCTGGAGCTGGCTAACGGGGAGGAGAGGAGGGGGAAATATGGAGAAGGCAGGGGGAGCTGAGAGAATTGGGAGAGAGATTGAAGGGGTGCTGCATGGGGGTCAGGAGAGGGGGTGGGGGTGTGCAGTTTGGGATGGATGCACGAGCGTGCACACACACACACACACACTCACACACACACACTCACTCACACGCACACACCCTGAGCCAACTCAAGACATGAAGGCCTGGAAGTAAGCCTGTATGGTGCATTGCTCTGTTTATGGGCTCTGAGAGCCCTTGGGGCTGCCCATTGCTGACAGCATAATTTACCAGAGGGTATCTGGAACTTCAGTTTATATCTGAATGATTTAGCTCTTCAAATCAAAAATGAAAATCTTGGAGTAAAGAGCAGCGGTGACCCTGGATACTCTCTCTATACTGGTATTATTCTCGTCACTAAGATGGAAAAATACCTTCAAAAACCTGTTGAATGTCGTCAATATCCCGTGTTCTAAATACAGACGAATAATGCACCAGGCTAAATCTCAAATTACAGTAAACATCCGCATGACCAACCTCAATGGGACCAGAGGGGAGGTGGATATACATGAATTGTCAGTTATTTGGTAAAAATAAAAAAATAATCACAGCAACTGACTCAATTTAAAAACGTGAATATGCAAAAATGTATTTATTCAACAATCTGTTTTGTTCACAGCGTGGTGAATGCCGGCCTCAACCACACACAATGGGGGGAGGTCCAGTAGCTTGCATCAAGTGATGTTAGTTTGCAAGCTAGCATTGTGCAAAAAATGCATTAGCGCACGCACAGTATCACGCACCATAGATCTCTATGCAATTAGCAGTGTAGTGGGACACAGATAATCCACTTGTGTAAAAGCTGTGACAGGTTGTCAGTCTGGATTGAAAAAGGAAGTATATGATATTCACCTTGGAAAAAAGGTCATTAAAAAATAAATATGTATGATATCTCTTTTGCCGCAATGCAACTATCAAACGTATGCAACTATAAAAAATACCTTGGCTTATTTTTTTGTTGAACGCATCTTTCGAAGATTCTGTGAGCTTTGGCGGTCAGTTTTGACCTAAAAGGGAATATTGTGAAGAGCCTGGCTACTGTACATCTTCAGATTTAGTGTATTTCCAGTTCTGGACAAGGCTGTGGGTGTTTGGAGGTGCAAGGATCACGTTGAATTAAATACTGTGAGCTCAGAAGTGCTTTGTTGGTGTACGCAAACTCCAAACGCCAAATGTATCCCGCAACGGAGATGTTGGTTTGGAGCTATGTGAAATAAGGTGTGCTGTGAAAGGAGCTGTGATGCGTCTGTGGAACCATCCAGTGAAAATGCCTGACTGCAGAGAGAGACTACAGAGAGGGTATTCACCCTAGAGCTTGAGATTTGACTTTTATTCATTCTGGTTTTTTGTTGCAATTTTAAAACAGATTTTCACTATGTATTGAAATGCATTATAAAGTATTATCAAATGTGAATCCAATCAAAGTTGTTTATTGACTATAAGATGAATTGGTCGGGTGACAAGAGGTCATAGGTCAATTTGTGTACAGCCATTCTATCAGCGGCACTTGAAAAAAATGTAAATTTAATGTTATACCTAAAGAAAAACATAAATGAGAAGAAAATTCAATTAAATTAAAGTTTTACGTACCCTCTATGATGACCTACGACAAATCATTTTTTTTATGTAACTAGAAATTCTTATGATCACATTATCAAGGCTAAAATGTTTTTTTTTCAATGAAAGGATTTTTATATTTCAAATGTTACTTAGAAATCTACAAAGCCTAAAATAAAAAAAATACTCATTAATTTGTTCTAAAATTGGTATATTCTGTATTCAACAGCCAATTAATTTGTAATCTTTTGTAATATGAAGGTTACAAATTATTACTTTTTTAAAACTATGCTTTGGACATGTATTATATAGAGACGTATAACCCTCTTCAAAACCCATATAAGCTGGGCACCTTTTTACATTAAAAGGAAACACAATATATTTTTGAAAAAGATTCTTATTAGAAGCAGACTGCAAATTTAAGAAAAATTAATTATTAATAACTCATAAATTGCCATTGCTGTTTGTTGTTTACTTTTGATTTCTTATTTTACTTTGCTTTTTCTTACAGTTTTCAATGCGTCATTTTTTCATTCGTTGTGTGGTGATTTATGCAGTTGCTTCTCGTGTGTGTGTGTTTTTTAAAGTTAACTCATAAAATATACATAAAAAATGTATAAATAAGTTATCAAGGATCAAAATATGACCAAGGAAGTTGAATAAAAAAAATTTGGCCATAAAAGTAACATAATGCACTGTGGGTGAACTATCCTGTGATGTTATCTCTCTGAATGGGATCTTATAATCTCCCCAAGACACACGCACACACACATTCAAACACACACTAAGCACATCCCTGAGGTCTCCATCGTGACATCTCCATGGAGATAACTGAATCTTGGTAGCTCACTGAGGAATGTATATTCATGTTATTTTTTTCTCCCTTGTTAGCTTTCTTTCTCCATTTGTACCTCTCTCCATCTCTATCCATCTGTCTCCACCTCTCACTGTCCGTCTTTCATTTTCTCTTTCTCACTTCCTTTCTCCACCTCTGAGATTCCAGCCACACTTATAAAGGTCAGGGACATTCATTAAGTCCTAATGTGCTGACGGCTGTGCGTTATTTATTGGGAAAGATGTGGAGAAAAGCAGCTCCATTCTAACAAACAGAAGTCTCTCTCTCTCTCTCTCTTGCCCTCTCTATCTCTCTCTACCCCCCCCCTCTCTCTATCTGTTCTCTTCCTCAGATTTAACAGTAGAAGTCACAAAACTGGGACTGAAGGAATGAGCTTTGCGCACCCGTTTACCATCCATGTCCCTAGTCCCCAGGTGAGAACTCATGGCAGGTAATGTGTTGAGTCTCATTTAGACACCGCCTATCTTTCTCTTTTTCTCTCTCTCTCTCTCTCTTTCTCTCTTTTCTTCTCTCAATCTCTTTTCCAATACCCTTTCTTGTTCTCTTTCTCTCTCTCTCTCTCTTTCATTGATACATGTTGTAATTTGCACGTATGATTAATATTTTCTTCAGAAGGAGCAGTGTTACAGTAAACTTTGGATTGTCCTGGAAACTTCATAAGTGCAGACTTGAGTATATGTAAGCACCCAGGATGACGTAATGCCACACTGTGGCATAGCAACTAAGGTGTTTCGGTATTAAGGAAAGATGCCTAATTTCAACTTTGTTTGAATATTTTTGGACACTTTTGGACAATTTTAAAGATGGATGTGCCTCTCCAGTTCCATCTGCCTCTGCACACCAGGAGAGCTAAACATTCGTATGACTCGCTTTTGAGTGGATGAGTAGTTTAGGCCCTACAGGTGTCAATATAGTTCAGCTGGAGGTGCTTTTTATTGCTATTGATATACTTCTGTTATACTGTAATGGTGGTTGTTACTGTCACCACAGTTAAGTATAGCAATTCTAATTAATCTGCATTCTGTCATAGTCCGTGGCTATTTTTTCCTGTTTTGCTACGGTTCTCTTCCTCTCTCTCCGGTAAGCAGTCTATCAGATTCTTTCCACGTTCCGGTTCGGGGTTTTGCTTTTCCCCGCTTATCATTAATTTCACCTGTCCGATTATCTGCTAGGTATTTAAGCCTTTCACTTCCACTTTGTCATTTCGTGCCTTCACGTATTCAGCGTTGGTTAGAAAATAGCTGCTCTATATTTTCACTACTAGATTGGCTTTAACTGCCCTTGAAGCTCTTTAGTATAAGGGTGGGAAAAGGGACCCAGTAGCAGGCAGGGAGTACAAAAAACCGAAGTTTAATAATAGGGCAACGGTACAAAAAACAGAGTCTAAAGAGTGGTCACAAAACAGGCAGAGGTCGGAACTGGGAAGGAACAGCAGAGGTACAAAAAGTCCAAACTCAGTGTCGCGAGAACACAGGCAAAAGTCGAAAACCAGGAAATCACAAAGAAACACAAAAATAAACCACGAGAAACAGACAAGGAAAACAAACCAAAAACTAACAGAAACTCAAAACAGATAACTCTGGAAAAACAGATAACTAAACAGATAACTCGGGAAAAACAGATACCCAGAAAAGACAAGGACCAATAAAACAATAACGAGGGTAGACGCAAGACACGGACTGGATATCACGTAAACACAATGATAACAATCGACCTGGAGTTAACAGGTAACACGTGCACAACTCAAAGGGGAGGAATGCGGAAGTGGACACATGTGCAAAGAATGCAAAATCACAGATAGATACAGGGATAGGATAACGAGGGAGGATGACAGCTGCAGGTATAAACTCAAGATAAATTAGTAATTAGTAATGTTAGTTGAAAATTCTAAATCCCTAATGTTAGTAAGTTAGTTGTTTAGTATTATGTACATGTTAGTTTGTTAGTAGGTTAGTATTAAATCTAATCTAACAGTTAGTACGATTAATATGTTAGTATAATATATAAATATTAATTAAGTCGGAAGGAAGAAAATGAGATGATACGATATACAGAGAAAACCCGAATGTACCAAAATAGTGCATTGACAAAGACAGGGAGTGGAATCTCGGGGAACACAAAACAAAGGCAAACAGATGAGACTCGGACACCCCACGAACAGAGGGGAATGCAATGATTATATGGAAAATAAATATATGAATGAAAATGAAAATAAAAATACAAAAGAGACAGAACTCAGAACATAGAGATTAGTCCCTTTCGTTATTTTTGTTTCTTACTCTCTTCTACTCTCTGCTATATTGAGAGTGAGAGGTTTATTTTTATTTAGTTTATTTTTCACCTCTTATCGGGCGTTATAGTCTACGTTCTGAAGGTGATTCTTTGTTTTCTCCTTTTCGAGTTTATGCTCGTGTATTTCTGTTTAAGAGTCTCTGTTCTCTTATTTTTCTGCTCGTGTCTACGAGCCATACCCGTGTTAGTGGGTTGTTTATTATTTTGCTACTGAGACTCTTTAATGGTCTGACTCCTCACGTTTTTGAGCGACTTGTTCTGTAATTGTGTTTTGTTTTGTAGCGTTTGGCTCATTGTTACAAACCCAAACCCTTACACATTCATGTTCTAGTGTGTAGTGTATTTCGCTTTACATATTTACAAATGTATTTCATGGCAATAAAGCATTTTAGTGATGCTCATTTGAGAAAGCCACATCCAGAAAAACAAAAGGAATGTAAACTTTGTAACCCTAGTTGCGAGTGTCAAATGAACAAGATGGCTGCAAAAAAGTCATGCAGTAGAGGTGTTAGAATTGAACAGTAAACAGGTATTGTAGGCTAAGCCTCGTAAGCAGAAACAAGAGCGATATGGGGCATGGCTGATATTGTGTGGATATCTGCAATTATTGGTACCTCTTCCTAGAATAAAGGAAGTGACTTAATGATATTTCTGTTTCTATTTCCCAACAAAACACTTACAGATCAACTTTGACGTTGGCTGGTGCACTGTCATCTAACCTCTAAGAATACTTCCAGGCTGGTCGATCAAAAATCTCTCAATTCAAGCTCTCTCTCTCTCATTCCTCCCTCTCTCCCCTTTCTCTCTCATTCCTCCCTCTCTCCCCTTTCTCTCTCATTCCTCCCTCTCCCTCCTCTCTCTCATTCCTCCCTCTCTCCCATCCCTCTCTCTTTCTCCTCTCTCTCTCATCCCTCCCTCTCTCCCATCCCTCTCTCCCCTCTCTCTCTCTCATCCCTCTCATCCCTCTCTCCTCTCTCTCTCCCCCCTCTCTCTCATCCCTCCCTCTTTCCCATCCCTCTCTCCCCTCTCTTTCTCCCCTCTCTCTCTCCCCCCTCTTTCTCCCATCCCTCTTTCCCCTCTCTCTCTCTCTCTCTCTCTGTTGGATGGATTCGTTCGATCTGTTCAGGATGCAGAGGAAAGCCAGGCCTGGTGCACACTCTAATAATCAGAGCAGAAGGACATGTGATTTCCACGGGGACCGTTTAGCAGGCCGTTCCGAGCTCCGTGGGGAATTTCATTACGAAAGCAGCGGCAAATTAATCAGAGCTTTACCCCCTCCATCCCCCCTCCGCCCCCACCCACACACACACACACACACCCCCCCCCATTCAACCCAATAACCAGGAAGAGGCTATACCCTCCCCTCTCAAACACACACACACACACACACACACACACACATGCATGGGGCACACACACACCCCACTCAACCCAATAACCAGGAAGATGCTATTCCCCCCCTCTCAAACACACACACACACACACACATGCATGGGGCACACACACACCCCACTCAACCCAATAACCAGGAAGATGCTATTCCCCCCTCTCAAACACACACACATACACACACACAGGAGTGCACATCATAGTCAGCATCATGTGCCAAAGGCAGATGCCCCCCCGCCCAATATACTCACATCCCCTCCTGCTGCTGGAGGTTTATAGCATCCATGAAGGTGCTGTGCTGTTAATTCCGTCCTCTTCCCCCTCCCCCATGCCCCCTCCCTGGGGAACATGCATTCCGGGACCAGGGCGAGATGTGGTTGATCGTGACGATCGGACTCGCCAGTCTGAAGAAGCCCCGCAGTGCTCACGTTGCAGGAACGACCTGCTGCCGACATGCCACGTGGTGTGACATTCCCTCAGTGATATAGCTCCATACATTCTGACCCCATCACCTGACACTGGGTCAATATTCTTAGCTTTTCCAAATAATGGTGAGGATGATGAGGGATCTCCTCTCTTTACTCCGTTTTAGCCTTCTCACACACAGGGCCTCCCAACAATCGGTTCTTCTGACTCGCGACCAATCAGAGCGCAATATCGTCCTGTCCCTCAAGTTCAAATTACGCACAGGTTTGTTAATTAACGGTTGAAGAATATAAAATATAGCTTAAGCATTAAAGAACAAATTTCAAAAAAGTAAAGGAGGCCAAGAGAGAGAACGAATGCGAGCCGGAAGGAAGAACGATGGCACATTGATGGAAATAACGCAGCGCAGACGGATGACAAGGGCCCATCCATAACGATGCGGCGATAGTCGCGATAGTTCCGCTGTCATCCCGTTCCTTTGGGCTTATTCTCCACCAGCTAAAATAGGCAGACCCGATTGGTCCGGACAAATGACTGCTCGGAATATTTTCACAGCACAGTGAAGACGTCTGCAACTATGAAGACAAAGTTTGTGCGCTGTGAACGAGGGCAGAAGTGCGATGAAGCGAGCGCGTCGCTACGTTTTCACGTACAACGAACACTTCCTTTGGTTCTTCGCAAACTGGCAACAACAACAACAACAACGGGGTGCCGAAAACCAGCACCCACACCAACCAAGTGTCTGAATGTGATCTACCCGCAAATTACTCAGTGCCAGATTTCATTGAAGCTTTGGAGCACTCTGCAAACTGGGCATAGGAAACAAGCCCTGAAAACACCTGTCGAGTTCACTACATTCCGGGAAATGACATATTAATAGCTGAAAGGTGTATCATAAATATTGAATGCCTTCACAAGGAAAAGGTTCAACCATACTAGCACATAAGCCTACTGGGTGGTGAGGTGGAAGGGGTGCAGTTCACTGGATAAAATGACTGAAAACTCAAATTGACTCAAGCACAATACGTTGCTCCCAAGGAGTTACATTCACCCCTCCTCTGCGGTGGGAGAGGGAGGGGTAGCTTTAAGAGAAAGCAGCACCATGTGAGTGTCCACGTGCACCGGTGCGGGGAGAATGTCACGTGTGGTACTCCACAGCTTTGAAGTTTGATCGAACTGGGGCGTAAGAGCGTGCCTGTCGTTGCAGGTGCGGTCATGACTCGCAAGTAAACAGCTACTCTCCGGTCAATTATAAACCCAAGAGAAATTGTATTTATTTGGGCGCTTGGCCCAAAATCTGATTTATGTCTGAAAATGTGACAAGAAATACGGTTATTACATCTGTTGAGGGAACATTTAGTTATAAGAAATGCTGATCCAGTTTATGAAGACCATTACTATAAAAAATAAAGATTACAAATCGCACACTGTATACATTTTATCAATATAAAAACTCTAAGCTGTCATCCCTTCAAAAGCACACCGCCATGTAATGCATTTGATCATATTCCAATAGGCAACGTTTTCTAAGAAGGGTTACCATGGCAATTTAAAAATGTAACCTCAAGATTCCAATCAAAAGGACACAAAGGACACGCATACCGTAATCTAGGCTGCTATATTAATAATTATTAGATTAAATAATCAGAACTATCTGAAAAAATATTAATAAATGCCTATTTTTAAGTTCTATAAAATGCGAATTACCAGTTTATGTGCAAAGGTAAACCTACAGTGCACCTTGCCTAAACCCAGGAGAGATGTACTTCCAAAAACACTAAATAATAAATACGATTATAAATTGTTCAAAGCATATTCATTTCGAGTCTGAGGTGAAACGTCATAAACTTGAAAGTGTTACCCTCCACCCACGTTAAGCAAGAATTTACTGTTGTATAATATTAGCTATTCGTCATCAGTGTCACTCACTTGTCATCCTATATAAGACCTTATCGTCTGTGAAATAGAAAATAAAACTGTTTCGTTTATCACGAAATATAGAATAGTGACACGAAGAACTCCAGAGATCAAAGGCGGGAGAGACTCTCGTGAGAGGCTTTCCTTTTGTGCGGAGTAGCCTATCCTGTGTAATTTCCCGTAATTTTCCCTTATCTAGTATCAGTTATCCAGAACAGAAAACGAAACTTATCTTGAACACCGCCACAGAGAGAAGACAGTTCCGCAATGGCTCAGTCAGGGTTGTTTAAAGAATTGTACTGTTCAGTGTGTTTGGGGATATTTAATGACCCGGTGAATCTACCTTGCGATCACACGTTCTGTCGCGCGTGCATCCGCACCTGCCAGAACGCTCTGAGGCCACAATGCCCGGAGTGCCGAACTTTGTTCGCCGTCGGAACATTCAGAGCGAACCGCGCGCTGAGGAACATGGCTGACAGACTGAAAGCGGATCTGGGCCACAGCACCTGCCCAGAGCACGAGGAGAAGATGAAGTTATTCTGTCAGACAGACAGACAGCTGATCTGCGTGGTCTGCCGGGATGGGCTGACACATCGGGGGCACAGCTGTGTGCCCATCGGCGAGGCTGCCGCGCTCAGCAAGGTCAGCAAACACGAGAACACGCTCATGTCTCGTGCAGCGAGAAACACATACACTACATTCGTGCTCTTTAAGTAGAACTATGCGAAAAATCAGGTCAGTTGTCAGCTGCGTAAGACGAGCACAGCAAATGGCGGTGTACATTTACATTTAACACCCTGGGGCGTTTATGACTGCGGTCAAGCTATCACGGGTTCGGAAAACGACGGTCAAGCTATCACGGCTTAAAATTTTCGTTCGCAAATATACAAGAGATTACGTCAGTAACGCCGTCATGTGCTGCGTTTGCTGGAAATGAAATTGCTCAGAGAAGCAGCGAGTATTGGACAACGCAGAATTATTGCCTTTTTTTCTTTATTTCACACAATTATCACAATTATGCTTTGCTTTTACAGTGGGGATCTTTAATAATTAAGCATCAAAGTTGGTACAGTTTGCTATTTGAATGGGAAAACCGCTATGGGTACCATATTGGAAGCCCAATAACTTGATCAAATCAAAAAGTTTGTTCATGAAAACACGATTACTATAAACTAGATGTGCTATAGTCTATGTATAGTGAATATCAGAAAAAGTTGTTGTGGGAATTTCTAATAATTAAGCATCAAATTTGGTACAGTTTGCTGTTTGAATGGGAATAATCGTTATGTGTAGCATATTGGAAGCCCAATAACTTGATCAAATCAAAAAGTTTGTTCATGAAAACACGATTACTATAAACTAGATGTGCTATAGTCTATGTATAGTGAATATCAGAAAAAGTTGTTGTGGGAATTTCTAATAATTAAGCATCAAATTTGGTACAGTTTGCTGTTTGAATGGGAATAATCGTTATGTGTAGCATATTGGAAGCCCAATAACTTGATCAAATCAAAAAGTTTGTTCATGAAAACACGATTACTATAAACTAGATGTGCGATACTCTACGTCCAGTAAATATCAGAAAAAGTTGTTGTGGGAATTTTTAATAATTAAGCATCAAAGTTGGTACAGTTGGCTGTTTGAATGGGAAAAATCGCTATGTGTACCATATTGGAAGCCCAATAACCTGATAAAATCAAAAAGTTTGTTCATGAAAACACGATTACTATAAACTAGATGTGCGATAGTCTATGCATAGTGAATATCAGAAAAAGTTGTTGTGGGAATTTCTAATAATTAAGCATCAAAGTTGGTACAGTTTGCTCTTTGAATGGGAAAAACCGCTATGGGTACCATATTGGAAGCCCAATAACTTGATCAAATCAAAAAGTTTGTTCATGAAAACACGATTACTATAAACTAGATGTGCGATACTCTACGTCCAGTAAATATCAGAAAAAGTTGTTGTGGGAATTTTTAATAATTAAGCATCAAAGTTGGTACAGTTGGCTGTTTGAATGGGAAAAATCGCTATGTGTACCATATTGGAAGCCCAATAACCTGATAAAATCAAAAAGTTTGTTCATGAAAACACGATTACTATAAACTAGATGTGCGATAGTCTATGCATAGTGAATATCAGAAAAAGTTGTTGTGGGAATTTCTAATAATTAAGCATCAAAGTTGGTACAGTTTGCTGTTTGAATGGGAAGAATCGCTATGTGTACCATATTGGAAGCCCAATAACTTGATAAAATCAAAAAGTTTGTTTATGAAAACACGATTACTATAAACTAGATGTGCTATCGTCTATGTACAGTGAGTATCAGAAAAAGTTGTTGTGGGGATTTTTAATAATTAAGCATCAAATTTGGTACAGTTTGCTATTTGAATGGGAAAACCGCTATGGGTACCATATTGGAAACCCAATAACTTGATCAAATCAAAAAGTTTGTAGACAAAACCACTATTACTATAAACTAGATGTGCTATAGTTTATGTACAGGGAAGCAGAGAAAAAGTTGTTGTGGGCATTTTTAATAATTAAGCATCAAATTGGTACAGTTTGCTATTTGAAGGGGGAAAACTGCTATGGGTACTATATTGGAAGCCCAATAACTTGATCAAATCAAAACGTTTGTTGACAAAAACACTATTAGTATAAAATAGATGTGCTATAGTCTATGTACAGTGAATATCAGAAAAAGTTGTTGTGGGAATTTTTAGTAATTAAGCATCAAATATGGTACAGTTTGCTATTTGAAGGGTGAACCGTGGTGGAAATGTGCCCGGCAGGGGACGGGTCCAGCCAGGGGATGGTCCCGCGATGGGATCCGCACGGCCCCAGCACGGCTGACCTGGCCCACCGAGTTGAATCCTCCGAGCGGACTGTGCAGACTCCACCCGTTTACCTCTCAACACTTTCACACCCTCTTGAACTTTCTTTTCAAAGGTCTTTTCAACTTTCCCTTACGGTCTCGTGCCGGTATTTAGCCTTAGATGGAGTTTACCACCCGCTTTGGGCTGCATTCCCTAACAACCAACTCTGAGAAGACCGCAGCATTGCGCAACAGGGGCTGTTACCGGCCTCACACTATCCACGTGCTGAGTCTCGATCAGAAGGACTCAGGCTCCCAATCGTTGCCAGGAGAAGCGGTCTTCCGTACGCCACATTTTCCATGCCCGCCGGACGGCTGGTGATTCGGCGCTGGGCTCTTCCCCCTTCACTCGCCATTACTGAGGGTATCCTGGTTAGTTTCTTTTCTTCCACCTCGTAATATGCTTTAATTCTGTGGGTCGCCGCGTCTGATCTGAGGTCGTAGTGGGAAAGACAGTCGAGGCCCGCGGAGGCCCACCACCAGGGTGGTGTTGACGGCCGCCACCCGCTTTTTGGGCCTCTGGTCTTTCTCGGTCTGCGGGGGGCGTAAAAGTGGGTTTTTGCCACGAGCCGGAGCCGCCCTCGCAATTAACATTGATTCTCGCAGCTAGCTGCATTCTTCATTGACGCACGAGCTGAGTGATCCACCCCTAATAGTCATACTTTTTTATTTAAAAAAATTCCGCAACAAGAGTGTCAGACACAAGAGAGGGGTTTGGTGCCAGAGAGAAGAGGGGGACAGGCGCACGGTCGTTAAATAACAAACCTGGGGACCCCCTCAGAAGACGGTGGGAGAGAGCGTAGGGAAGGTGCCCGCCACGGCCGCCAGCCCTCCTGCTCTGCTCCCAGTGGGCCTCCCCTCTACCGCCGGAGGGGGGGACCTGTGGAAAGATGAAGGAGACACATCGCTCGCTTCGCGGCTGCTACCCATTAATGATCCTTCCGCAGGTTCACCTACGGAAACCTTGTTATGACTTTTACTTTCTCTAGATAGTCAAGTTTGATCGTCTTCTCGGCGCTCCGCCAGGGCTATGACCGACCCCGGCGGGGCCGATCCGAGGACTTCACTAAACCATCCAATCGGCAGTAGCGACAGGCGGTGTGTACAAAAGGGAGGGAGTTAATCAACGCAAGCTTATGACCCGCGCTTACTGGGAATTCCTCGTTTATGGGAAATAATTGCAATCCCCGATCCCTATCATGCGTGGGGTTCAGCGGGTTACCCGCGCCTGTCGCTGATCTATTCAATGTGGCGCAAATGCAGCCCCGGACATCTAAGGGCATCACAGACCTGTTTTTGCTCAATCTCGTGTGGCTGAACACCACTTTTCCCTCTAAAAAGTTGGACGGCGGCCGATCGGGGCTGCGTAACTAGTTAACACACAAATCGCTCCACCAACTAAAAATGGCAATGCACCATCACCCACAGAATCGAGAAAGAGCTATCAATCTGTCAATCCTTTCCGTGTCCGGGCCAGGTGTGGTTTCCCATGTTGAGTCAAATTAAGCCGCAGGCTCCACTCCTGGTGGTGTCCTTCCGTAAATTTTTAAAAGTTTCAGCTTTGCAACCATACTCCCCCCGGGAATAACGCCACCGGATCGCTAGTTGGCATCATTTATAGTCGGAACTACGACGGTATCTGATCGTCTTCGAACCTCCGACTTTAGTTCTTGATTCATGAAAACATTCTTGGCAAATGCTTTTGTCCGTCTTGCGCCGGTCCAAGAATTTCACCTCTAGCGGCACAATACGAATGCCCCCGGCCGTCCCTCTTAATCATTGCCCCAGTTCGGGAAACCCACAAAATAGAACCGGAGTCCTATTCCATTATTCCTAGCTGCGGTATTCAGGCGACCGGGTCTGCTTTGAACACTAATTTTTTCAAAGTAAACACTTCAAACCCCAGGCGGGACACTCAGTTAAGGAGGGGGTGCTGAGAGGCAGTGGCTGGGACCAGCTCGATCCCAAGATCCAACTACGAGTTTTTTAACTGCAGCAACTTTAATATACGCTATTGGAGCTGGAATTACCGCGGCTGCTGGCACCAGACTTTCCCTCCAATGGATCCTCGTTAAAGGATTTAAAGTGTACTCATTCCAATTACTGGGCCTGGAAAGAGTCCTGTATTGTTATTTTTCATCACTACCTCCCCGAGTCAGGAATGGGTAATTTGCGCGCCTGCTGCTTTCATTGGATGTGGTAGCCGTTTCTAAGCCTCCCTTTCCGGAATCGAACCCTGATTCCCCATTACCCGTGTTCACCATGGTAGGCACAGAAAGTACCGTTGAATGTTGATAGGGCAGATATTCTAATGAAACGTCACCGCCACGGAGGGCCAGCGATCGGCCCGAGGTTATCTAGAGTCACCAAAGCGGCCGGAGCGACCCTCGGATGTGTTTTGGGTCTTATAAATGCACGTATCCCCTGGGGAGGGTCAGCGTTCGTTGGCATGTATTAGGTCTAGAATTGCCACAGTTATCCAAGTAACGTTGGAGCGATCAAAGGAACCATAACTGATTTAATGAGCCATTCGCAGTTTCACTGTACTGGCCGTGTGTACTTAGACATGCATGGCTTAATCTTTGAGACAAGCATATGTTAATGGCAGGATCAACCAGGTAGTCGCCTTTGAGAAAATGGAGAAAAGCGCCAGGGGTGCGCTTCGGGCGGATCGGGACCGGGTAAGGCAGGGTGAAGCGAGGGTGGTCCAGAGACCCTGAACCGACCGGCCTCCCTTCCGGGATGTGGTTGGGTCGCTTCGGGAGGTTCACGGGGCATCTCGGTCTCACTCTGGCTCAGTGGGGGCAAAGGTGGGGGCCGGAAGGCCGGTGGCTCTTGCCCGCCCTGCGAGGAACAGACTCGGGTGCCAGGAACCGCTCACGCATAAGCCGGGAGACCCAGCGCATTAGGGCCCTGACAGGGCGGGTATAAACATCCAGTCCGTCAGGATAGCGAGAGGGGTTTGCTATGGAGATCAAAACCGAGCTATGCTGCGAGATTTCCCCCCTTGGATGGGGACTTCCAGCCATTTATAGTTTATAGAAAATAGAAAAATAGTTTGCTCCTGGAGCTCAAAACTGGGCTACGTGGTCTGGGGAATGCCTTCTTGGTCCTCAAAAACCTCTCCTATATATCCGCCTGCACCCGTCTGGATACCCTGAACCCCGGCCCATTGCTCGCAATGCAATGAAAATCCCGGTTTGCGGACCTTGTGTCACTTTTTGTGCCGGGGGTGACCAGTTGATCAGACAACTAGTCACCCTCAGAGTGTTTTTCGCCTTTTTTTTTTTTTGTCCCTCGCGGGTGACCAGTTGTCTGAGCAACTGGTCACCCACAGATAATTACGGCTGTTGCCGGGCCCAGGAGCTGACCACTGCCTCATCCATAGCCTCATCGGAACTGGGAGGGTCCCCTGAACTTGTGGATACCGTCGGCTAAATCGAACTGCGGGTTCCAGAGCTGGAGCCCAGAAAGCAGTTTATTTGCAGAATTTCTTCAAAAACCCGGGCTGGAGATTCTTAGCTATTGCCGGGGCTCGCAGCATAATGATAGGAAGAGCAGACAAAGAAAGAACAAAAAGCGACGTCGCTATGGCCGCCACAAGCCAGTTATCCCTGTGGTAACTTTTCTGACACCTCCTGCTTAACACCCAAAAAGTCAGAAGGATTGCGAAAGCCCACTTTTACGGTCTGTATTCATACTGAAAATCAAGATCAAGCGAGCTTTTGCCCTTCTGCTCCACGTGTCCCCATGCTCCACGGTTTTCCCCCTTCACATAGCAAACTGTACCAAATTTGATTTGCTTAATTATTAAAAGTCCCCACAATACATTTTTCTGTTATTCACTGTACATGGACTATAGTACACCTATTATATTGTAATAGTGTTTCTTTGAACAAACTTTTTGATTTGATCGAGTTATTCGGCTTCCAATATGGTACCCATAGCGGTTTTCCCATTCAAATTGGAAACTGTACCAAATTTGATGCTTAATTATTACAATTTCCCACAACAACTTTTTCTGATATTCACTCTACATAAACTATTGCACACCTAGTCTATAGTAATAGTGTTTTCATGAACAAACTTTTTGATTTGATCAAGCTATTGGGTTTCCAATATGGTACCCATAGCGGTTTTCCCATTCAAATAGCAAACTGTACCAACTTTGATGCTTAATTATTAAAAATTCCCACAACAACTTTTTCTGATATTCACTGTACATAGACGACCGCACATCTAGTTTATAGTAATATTGTTTTTGTCAACAAACGTTTTGATTTGATCAAGTTATTGGGCTTCAAATATGGTTCACATAGCGATTCTTCCCATTCAAACAGCAAACTGTACCAACTTTGATGCTTAATTATTAAAAATTCCCACAACAACTTTTTCTGATATTCACTGTACCTAGAGTATAGCACATCTAGTTTATAGTAATCGTGTTTTCATTAACAAACTTTTTGATTTGATCAAGTTATTGGGCTTCAAATATGGTTCACATAGCGATTCTTCCCATTCAAACAGCAAACTGTACCAACTTTGATGCTTAATTATTAAAAATTCCCACAACATCTTTTTCTGATTATCACTGTACATAGAGTATAGCACATCTAATTTATAGTAATCGTGTTTTCATTAACAAACTTTTTGATTTGATCAAGTTATTGGGCTTCCAATATGGTTCACATAGCGATTCTTCCCATTCAAACAGCAAACTGTACCAACTTTGATGCTTAATTATTACAAATTCCCACAACAACTTTTTCTGATATTCACTGTACGTAGAGTATATCACATCTAGTTTCTAGTAATACTGGTTTCATTAACAAACTTTTTGATTTGATCAGGTTATTTGGCTTCAAATATGGTTCACATAGCGATTCTTCCCATTCAAACAGCAAACTGTACCAAATTTGATGCTTAATTATTAAAAATTCCCACAACAACTTTTTCTGATATTCACTGTACGTAGAGTATAGCACATCTAGTTTATAGTAATCGTGTTTTCATGAACAAACTTTTTGATTTGATCAAGTTATTAGGCTTCAAATATGGTTCACATAGCGATTCTTCCCATTCAAACAGCAAACTGTACCAACTTTGATGCTTAATTATTAAAAATTCCCACAACAACATTTTCTGATTTTCACTGTACGTAGAGTATAGCACATCTAGTTTATAGTAATACTGGTTTCATTAACAAACTTTTTGATTTGATCATGTTATTGGGCTTCCAATATGGTACACATAGCGATTTTTCCCATTCAAACAGCAAACTGTACCAACTTTGATGCTTAATTATTAGAAATTCCCACAACAACTTTTTCTGATTTTCACTGTACGTAGAGTATAGCACATCTAGTTTATAGTAATCGTGTTTTCATTCACAAACTTTTTGATTTGATCAAGTTATTGGGCTTCCAATATGGTACACATAGCGATTCTTCCCATTCAAACAGCAAACTGTACCAACTTTGATGCTTAATTATTAAAAATTCCCACAACAACTTTTTCTGATATTCACTATACGTAGAGGATATCACATCTAGTTTATAGTAATCGTATTTTCATTCACAAACTTTTTGATTTGATCAAGTTATTGGGCTTCAAATATGGTTCACATAGCGATTCTTCCCATTCAAACAGCAAACTGTACCAACTTTGATGCTTAATTATTTAAAATTCCCACAACAACTTTTTCTGATATTCACTGTACGTAGAGTATATCACATCTAGTTTATAGTAATCGTGTTTTCATTCACAAACTTTTTGATTTGATCAAGTTATTAGGCTTCAAATATGGTTCACATCGCGATTCTTCCCATTCAAACAGCAAACTGTACCAACTTTGATGCTTAATTATTAAAAATTCCCACAACAACTTTTTCTGATATTCACTATACGTAGAGGATATCACATCTAATTTATAGTAATCGTGTTTTCATTAACAAACTTTTTGATTTGATCTAGTTATTGGGCTTCAAATATGGTTCACATAGCGATTCTTCCCATTCAAACAGCAAACTGTACCAACTTTGATGCTTAATTATTAAAAATTCCCACAACAACTTTTTCTGATTTTCACTGTACGTAGAGTATAGGACATCTAGTTTATAGTAATCGTGTGTTCATGAACAAACTTTTTGATTTTATCAAGTTATTGGGCTTCAAATATGGTTCACATAGCGATTCTTCCCATTCAAACAGCAAACTGTACCAACTTTGATGCTTAATTATTTAAAATTCCCACAACAACTTTTTCTGATATTCACTGTACGTAGAGTATATCACATCTAGTTTATAGTAATCGTGTTTTCATTCACAAACTTTTTGATTTGATCAAGTTATTAGGCTTCAAATATGGTTCACATAGCGATTCTTCCCATTCAAACAGCAAACTGTACCAACTTTGATGCTTAATTATTTAAAATTCCCACAACAACTTTTTCTGATATTCACTATACGTAGAGGATATCACATCTAATTTATAGTAATCGTGTTTTCATTAACAAACTTTTTGATTTGATCTAGTTATTGGGCTTCAAATATGGTTCACATAGCGATTCTTCCCATTCAAACAGCAAACTGTACCAACTTTGATGCTTAATTATTAAAAATTCCCACAACAACTTTTTCTGATTTTCACTGTACGTAGAGTATAGGACATCTAGTTTATAGTAATCGTGTGTTCATGAACAAACTTTTTGATTTTATCAAGTTATTGGGCTTCAAATATGGTTCACATAGCGATTCTTCCCATTCAAACAGCAAACTGTACCAACTTTGATGCTTAATTATTTAAAATTCCCACAACAACTTTTTCTGATATTCACTGTACGTAGAGTATATCACATCTAGTTTATAGTAATCGTGTTTTCATTCACAAACTTTTTGATTTGATCAAGTTATTAGGCTTCAAATATGGTTCACATCGCGATTCTTCCCATTCAAACAGCAAACTGTACCAAATTTGATGCTTAATTATTAAAAATTCCCACAACAACTTTTTCTGATATTTACTGTACGTAGAGTATAGCACATCTAGTTTATAGTAATCGTGTTTTCATGAACAAACTTTTTGATTTGATCAAATTATTGGGCTTCCAATATGGTACCCATAGCGGTTTTCCCATTCAAATAGCAAACTGTACCAACTTTGATGCTTAATTATTAAAGATCCCCACTGTAAAAGCAAAGCATAATTGTGTAAACGTTTAAAATTCTGCGAAATAAAGAAAAAAAGGCAATAATTCTGCGTTGTCCAATACTCGCTGCTTCTCTGAGCAATTTAATTTCCAGCAAACGCAGCACAAGACGGCGTTACTGACGTAATCTCTTGTATATTTGCGAACGAAAATTTTAAGCCGTGATAGCTTGACCGTCGTTTTCCGAACCCGTGATAGCTTGACCGCAGTCATTTAACTGGTGTTTGTACTCATATAAACACTGTAGGTTATTAAATGTACACCAGCAGTGTTAAATTTACCAAGGATGTACAGTGCCCTCCACTATTATTGGCACCCCTGGTAAAGACGAGTACAAAGGGTTATAAACAACTCACTTCCCAATTCCCATAGAGATCCATTCAAATACAGATACGTTATAGTATGGCTTGTAAGAGTACCAAAACATACGATATCAAGAGTCTTTTGATGTTGTTGGGTCACAGACATTAGGAAGTCATGGCATGCAAAGGATATGCCACCAAATATTAAAAATTATTACTTTATTCTATATGTAAATGCAGGGTTGTCAATATTTGTGGCACACATTTGTGGTTTTGTTAAAAATTTTTTTTTTTTAAATTTACTTCAATTAAAGATTGGACTTTTCCATTTTTTTTAGTGTGAGATTAAGCTAACTCACCAAACGGTGAATTTTTTAAAACCCTTTTTATTAATCTTTACCAGGAGTGCCAATAATAGTGGAGGGCACTGTATATGACGCCTCATTTTCTTCTGAAGACACTCTTGATTTGTCACCAAAAAAGGCAGGGAAGGCCGATGTGAGATTAGACTGCCTCTTGAGTTTTAAGTATCTTATGATCAGCAGCCTGGAATTCACATTTAAATCGTTTTCTATTGAATGAGGCAGAAAATAAAGAGGGAACAGTGGAGAGAGTGAGACTGGCAGCTCCTCAGCGTACTTCTGGGGACTCAGAGACGTGCGAAAAAGAAAAAGAGAGACAGGTTTTTTTTTCATTTGTTTTGGTCCGCTTTGCTTTGCAGGATGAATTGGGAAAGGCTCTGGAGTTCCTGTCCAAGGACAATGGCGCCCAGGCTCGTCTTATCTCACAGCAGGGAGACGAGATGAGAAAGATTAAAGTGAGAGGCGTCCGCCGCCTACCTTCCACAGTTCAACTCTTTTTCTCTTAAAATAAGCCTTTCTACTGATCTCAGCACTACGTGTGCCTAAGGTTTTTGGCAACACCCAAAAACACAGTGAGGAATGCTAAATTGCTTTCACTTTTGTTATCTGTGGGGAGTGGAGGTGCTGATAATACGGGATGTTTTTAATGGTGGTTATTTATGAAATCAATTGCATTTGCAGCACACGGTAACAATGTAGAAAGCAGGGATCTGGTATTTTATTCATCAAAAGTTTTCCAAAAATGTGACAAAGGGTGTGCAGATAATTTGGGGCTTGGGAGGCGGCCTTTCAGTTCCTTTAGTTTCGGCTACACCGCTCCCTGGTGTGGTGGAGGTCTCAGAGCAGCTTCTGAGTGTAACCGCTCTGGCTCCACTCGCACCTGGCACCGGTTCAAATCTTTGTCGCATGTCTCTCCCTCTCTCTCGCTCCCCATTTTTCACGTCTCTCTATACTGTGCTGTCCAATAAAGCTGAAAAGCCCTAAAATATAACTTTAAAAAAATAAATTTAAAAAATTAATTGTAAAGGACGGGATGGTGCAGTCTGTAGGGCAACTGCTCTGGTGTTTCATTTCTGTCATGGCACTGTCTGTACTGTCATCTATCTCTGTCTTTCTCTGCTTTCCCCTTATCTGTACTGTCATCTATATCTGTGTAGCGAAGTGAGCTAGTACCGCTCGTGGAATAAGCGCTCACAGTCCAAAGTTGAAGGAGACGTGGCGTTTATTATCTTTTTCTCCAACACAAATACACACATGTACAATGGACACATGCGCTATGTCCCGTTCCTCTCCTGTTCCACTCCCTGAGGACTCCTTTTCAAGGATCTCAGGCTCACCGTTGAACAATCAAGGCAATTGGTTAATTGATAACAACAATCATATAATCAATCGTCACCAATTGCCCGATTGCCGACAGCTGTGCCGGCTCCCTAAACCACCCGCGTTCACTCTCTCTCTTGCTAGCTGCGCCTAAAACCACACCCCCCTACCACATACCCCCACCGCCCGACTTAGGCCGGGAAGCCATCCGGCCAATGCCATCCGCCCCCCCCCCCTCCTCCTCCTCCACCGGACGGGACAGAAAATCAGCCACCACCATCTGCGCTCCCGGCCTATGAACCACTTTGAAATTAAAAGGCTGTAAAGCCAGATACCAACGAGTGATTCGGGCGTTGGTATCCTTCATGCGGTGAAGCCATTGGAGGGGAGCATGGTCCGAGCAGAGGGTGAATGGGCGACCCAGTAGATAATAACGGAGGGACCCGACCGCCCATCTAATGGCCAGACACTCCTTCTCGACCGTGCTGTACTTAGCTTCTCGTTGTGACAATTTCCTGCTAATGTACAGCACTGGTTGGTCGACCCCCTCCACCTGCTGAGTCAAAACGGTCCCCAGCCCTCTGTTCGATGCGTCAGTCTGCAAATTAAAGGGGAGAGAGAAATTAGGGGTGAACAAGAGTGGTTTCCCACACAAAGCTTCCTTTACCCTCTCAAACGCCTGCCGACACAGCTCCGTCCACTGAACCGGATCTGAGGCACCTTTCCGAGTCAAGTCGGTCAGGGGACTGGTCAGCTCCGAGAAAGTCGGGATAAACCTTCTGTAGTACCCGGCCAGTCCCAAAAACCTTCTCACCTCTTTTTTAGTCTTGGGTCGTGGATAGGTCGCGATCGCTGCGGTTTTGTCCACCAGAGGTCGCACCTGTCCACTTCCCAAGTGGTACTGTCAGGCCAAAATTGATCCGTGAGCCAAAATTGATCCGGGCCAGAGATCGGAATGCTTGGAATGTCGTTGCTATGCCAACAGACACGCGAGCATTGTGACGCGTGTTCGCACTTGCTTTGACCTCAGAATCGCCGGGTGACAAGTTTGCACTTGCTTTTAGCTCAGAATCGCCGGAGATCGTTGGACGGAGATAAATCACTACATCACTCAAATAACCATCACTATCACTCAGATAACCTTTATAGTTTCCCTTTGTATAGGCTACTAAGCTTTATATTGTTAATTGTTTTCGATTTTAGATTGTGTTGGTGATTAATTTCACCTCAGAATCGATGGAGTAAACGTTGCTACCCTCACTAGTCGGTTAAACGTATAATCTTATTAATGTACACATTTAAATTACATATTGACATAATTTGCACTGAAATGTCATGTTTTCCTGGTCAAATGTTGCTTTATAAAAAAATGAGCATCCGTTACTAATGTTAACAACGCCGGATTTTTTAAAAAAAAAAAACGAAGGAAAAAAATTAAACGCATTTATAGCCTGTTCGTCCTGCAAGTTAAACCAGCGAGGTGGAAAGAGTAAGTAGGCCTATCGCGTTGTTGAATAGCCCAATAAAACTAATCTACTGTCACGTCGATCAGTCGGCCTAATTGTTATTTTTTGGGCCTATTATTGGTAGCTTTTCTGATGACCGATTATTATTTTTTTACTGTATTTGCTATGCGATCGCGTTCACCCAATGAAAATGCCTTGTTTTGTAGGATAAAAGCAAGCGCGAGTTTGTCACCCGGTGATTCTGAGGTCAAAGCAAGTTGCGAACACGTCACAATGCTACGCGTCACAATGCTCGCGTGTCTGTTGGCATAGCAACGACATTCCAAGCATTCCGATCTCTGGCCCGGATCAATTTTGGCTCACGGACACATTTTGGCCTGACAGTACCCCAAGTACCATACCTCCGCTCTGCCAATCGCACACTTCTTTTTAAAAAAAATGTTTTTAAATGTTTTTAAATTTTGTTTCTGATTTTTTCCCCTTTTTTCTCCCAATTTAGTAGCCAATTGAACCCCTATTCTAATTCAATTCCCCCCATGTAGCAACCGCTAGAGAACCACCGCTACACAATCCCGTCTATCGGTACTAGTAGTAGGAAGGAGGGCACCACGTCCTCTACAGGGCGCGACTCCTCGAGCTCCTGACCGCGACTCGCCTGGGTCCCGTGCACAGCGATTCTCTCCGAGCCCCTCCCCCCACCCGGAAGCGGCTGCCAATTGCCGCTTCCACAGGGCACCGGCCACGCTCGGATATGGCAGGACCGGGGCGCGAACCCCGATCCTCGGAGTACAACTGTTACCGTTGTACTATCGCGGCGGCCCAATCGCACACTTGGGTTAGCCGTGAGTCCCGCCTGTCTCAGGGACTCCAGCACCGCCCCCACATGCCGCACATGCTGAGCCCAGCTGTTACTGTGTATTATAATATCATCCAGATAGGCTGCAGCGAAAGCCGCATGCGGACGCAGTACCCTGTCCATGAGACGTTGAAATGTGGCAGGGGCTCCGAATAACCCAAACGGAAGTGTCCGGAATTGGTACAACCCGTCCGGAGCGGAGAAAGCCGTTTTTTCCTTGGACTCTGGAGACAAGGGAATCTGCCAGTAGCCCTTAGTCAAATCCAGTGTCGAAAAAAAACGAGCTGTGCCCAGCCGATCCAATAGGTCATCGACCCGAGGCATAGGATAGGCATCGAATCGTGACACTTCGTTTACTTTGCGATAGTCTACACAGAAGTGAACAGATCCATCAGGCTTACTTACTAGCATGATGGGGCTATTCCACGCACTGTTAGACTCCTCTATTACGCCCAATTCCAACATTGCCTTTATTTCTGCCTGAACTACTTTCTACTTACTATGTTCAGGCAGTCTGTAGGGTCGCGAACGCACCGTCACCCCTGGGGTTGTCTCAATATGGTGATTTATCAGATTGGTGCGGCCTGGTAGAGGGGAAAACACATCAGCGAACTGCTTTTGCAACCTGGCAAGATCCGTTCTCTGATTCGGTAAGAGATGGCTATCAGAAAGGGGGGAGGTTTGATCGTTCAAAATTTGGAACCTCCGGTCCCAGCTCATCTCTCTCCTGATCTACCGATACCAAGGAGACTGGTATCACCTCTTTCCATGCTTTTAATAGATTGAGGTGATAAATCTGTTTCGCCCCCTCTCTATCAGACCGCTCCACCTCATAATCGACTTCCCCCACTCGTCGTGTGACCACGAAGGGTCCTTGCCACTTGGCGAGTAATTTTGTGCTGGAAGTCGGGAGTAATACCAGGACTTTATCTCCCGGTGAAAATTGCCGTAGTTTCGTTCCTCTATTGTAGTGTTTCTGCTGACGTTCCTGAGCCTCGAGCAAATTCTCTCGTGATAATCTCCCTAGTGTATGGAGTTTTGCTCGCAGGTCCATAACGTATTGAATTTAGTTCTTACTGGGGCTTGGACCCTCCTCCCAGCTTTCTTTAACCAGGTCCAAGATACCCCGGGGCTGTCGACCGAACAGCAATTCAAAAGGAGAAAATCCTGTGGAGGCCTGGGGAACCTCTCGCACTGCAAACAATAGAGGAACTAACCATTTATCCCAATTTCGGCTGTCATCGTGTACGAACTTCCGAATCATTGATTTCAAAGTCCTATTAAAACGTTCCACGAGCCCATCCGTTTGTGGATGGTACACGCTAGTTCTAATGGACTGAACCCCCAATAGTTCATGCAGTTCGCATAGTGTGCGTGACATGAATGAAGTGCCTTGATCAGTCAGAATCTCTTTTGGGATTCCAACTTGGGAGATTATCTGAAACAATGCCTGCGCAACACTCTTAGCCGAGATATTGCGCAACGGCACTGCTTCGGGATACCGGGTTGCATAATCCACCAGAACTAATACAAATCTGTATCCCTGAGTGCTCCTGTCAAATGGCCCGATGAGGTCCATGCCCACTTTATCAAACGGGACCTCAATTAATGGTAGGGGGCGCAACGGCGCTTTTGGGATGGCCGGGGAATTTACTAGCTGGCAATCTGGACAGGACGCACACCACCTCCGTACGTCCGCCCAGATGCCCGGCCAATAAAATCGGGCCATTATCCGGTCTAGTGTTTTTTCATACCCTAAATGACCAGCCATGGGGTTGTAATGAGCCGCCTGGAAAATCATTTCCCGGCGGCTTTTCGGTACCAACAACTGGGTCGTCTCCTCACCTGTCTGAGTGTCACGACTCACTCGGTACAACCTATCTTTAACAATTGAAAAATATGGGTGAGAGCGCGCAGCGTCAGGGCGCACCAGTTGACCATCAACATATATCACCTGGTCGAAGGCAAAGCGTAGGGTATCGTCCCGAGACTGAGCGAGTGGGAAATCCTCCAGGGGTTGGAACACCGGCACCGGGGAAGTCTCCACTGGAGGCTCTCCCGGAGCCGCCCCCCCCCCCATCAGTGTCGGACGACCCCGCGTCACCACTGTCCACTGCACACACCTCACACGTCCCTATCGGTCGTGATCGTACCCCCATCAGTTTTTCTGCTATTTGTTTAAACCCCGCCCAATCTGTACCCAAAATCAGAGGGTGCGAGAGGCGGGAGCTAACCGCAGCCTCCAGAATATGGTTTTTATTTTTTATTCTAATTTCCACGGGCACTATCGGGTATTTGTGTCGATCCCCATGCACACACCGAATTACCACCCAACGTGCCAATCTCAATGCCTCGGGTCGAACCAGGCTCTGGTGGATCATGGTCTGCATAGCCCCTGAATCCAACAGCGCCCGGTGTTCACTCCCTTGCACCCTTACCGGGATGCAGTACGCCCCGTCTGGATCGTAAGCGGAGGTGGGCTGTCCGACTACCCGGACCACCTGCCCCACCTCCATGAGCGGACAATCGCGGCACAGGTGGCCCGGCCGTCCACACCGCCAACACTCCGGTCCAGGCATTTGAGGCACTCCACGTGGGCCGGACTGCACCGCCACTGAGCCTGAGGGGGGGAAAGAGGGCAACAGGTTACGGGGGCTTACAGCAGGGAAGGAGGGGTTCTGGGGACGGGAAACAGAAAGGGGGGCGGAACGAGGGGTAAATTTCTTCCTGGGCGCCGGCTCCGGCTTCTGCTGCTGGGTGAAGGGGTGTTGCGCCAGGTGGTCCTCCGCCAGGGTGACGGCGGTATCCAGGTTGGTGGGTCTATGGCACTGGACCCACCTCGCGGTCTCCGCCGGCAACCCTGTGATGAACCTTTCCAGGACCACCTGCCAATCGCACACTTCTTTTTTAAAAAAATGTTTTTAAATGTTTTTAAATTTTGTTTCTGATTTTTTCCCCTTTTTTCTCCCAATTTAGTAGCCAATTGAACCCCTATTCTAATTCAATTCCCCCCATGTAGCAACCGCTAGAGAACCACCGCTACACAATCCCGTCTATCGGTACTAGTAGTAGGAAGGAGGGCACCACGTCCTCTACAGGGCGCGACTCCTCGAGCTCCTGACCGCGACTCGCCTGGGTCCCGTGCACAGCGATTCTCTCCGAGCCCCTCCCCCCACCCGGAAGCGGCTGCCAATTGCCGCTTCCACAGGGCACCGGCCACGCTCGGATATGGCAGGACCGGGGCGCGAACCCCGATCCTCGGAGTACAACTGTTACCGTTGTACTATCGCGGCGGCCCAATCGCACACTTGGGTTAGCCGTGAGTCCCGCCTGTCTCAGGGACTCCAGCACCGCCCCCACATGCCGCACATGCTGAGCCCAGCTGTTACTGTGTATTATAATATCATCCAGATAGGCTGCAGCGAAAGCCGCATGCGGACGCAGTACCCTGTCCATGAGACGTTGAAATGTGGCAGGGGCTCCGAATAACCCAAACGGAAGTGTCCGGAATTGGTACAACCCGTCCGGAGCGGAGAAAGCCGTTTTTTCCTTGGACTCTGGAGACAAGGGAATCTGCCAGTAGCCCTTAGTCAAATCCAGTGTCGAAAAAAAACGAGCTGTGCCCAGCCGATCCAATAGGTTACGGGGGCTTACAGCAGGGAAGGAGGGGTTCTGGGGACGGGAAACAGAAAGGGGGGCGGAACGAGGGGTAAATTTCTTCCTGGGCGCCGGCTCCGGCTTCTGCTGCTGGGTGAAGGGGTGTTGCGCCAGGTGGTCCTCCGCCAGGGTGACGGCGGTATCCAGGTTGGTGGGTCTATGGCACTGGACCCACCTCGCGGTCTCCGCCGGCAACCCTGTGATGAACCTTTCCAGGACCACCTGCTCCACGACTCCAGCAGCGGATCTTATTTCCGGCCGGAGCCAGCGCCTCGCCATGTCCGCCAGCCGCTGGGTGTATGCGAACGGTCGGTCCTCTCCCATCAGGTCCCACTCCCGGAATCGCCGTCGGTGCTCCTCCGGGGTACAAGCCGTCCGGTCGAGGATCGCCTTCTTGATGTTCCTAAATTCTGCCCTAGCAGCTGTCGGCAGGCTATGCGCCGCTTGTTGCGCCTCTCCTGACAGGAGGGGCAGGAGACACACGGCCCACTCCTCCATTAGCCACCGGGAGGTTTCCGCCGCCAGATCAAATGCCTCAAGGAAGGCCTGAGCGTCATCCTCCGGCGTCATTTTCGGGATGTTGAACTTAGGGGAGGAGACGCTCTGCCTTCCCGTGGTATCGCCGCCCGCTGTCAGCTGTAGCAGTGCCTGTGTTTGGAGGCTAGACTGCTCACGCAGGGCTTGCATCTGCTCCGTATGAGCAGCTGCCTGTCGCTCCTGCATGGCAGCTAGCCCCTCCAGCACTCTGCCCAATGTCGTCATCGACAACGCCTGCTCCCTTGGATCTGTCTCCATGCTCCGGTTTTCTTCCCTTCGCCTTTCGTTCGTACCTTTTCCCCCATACGGGCCACCACTGTAGCGAAGTGAGCTAGTACCGCTCGTGGAATAAGCACTCACAGTCCAAAGTTGAAGGAGACGTGGCGTTTATTATCTTTTTCTCCAACACAAATACACACATGTACAATGGACACATGCGCTATGTCCCGTTCCTCTCCTGTTCCACTCCCTGAGGACTCCTTTTCAAGGATCTCAGGCTCACTGTTGAACAATCAAGGCAATTGGTTAATGAATAACAACAATCATATAATCAATCGTCACCAATTGCCCGATTGCCGACAGCTGTGCCGGCTCCCTAAAACACCCGCGTTCACTCTCTCTCTTGCTAGCTGCGCCTAAAACCACGCCCTCTACCACAATCTGTCCTTCTCTGCTTTCCCCCTGTCTGTACTGTCATCTATCTCTGTCCTTTTCTGCTTTCCCCCTGTCTGTACTGTCATCTATATCTGTCCTTTTCTGCTTTCCCCCTGCCTGTACTGTGTTATCTATCTCTGTCCTCTCTGCATTCCCCTTGCCTGTACTGTTCTTCTCTACGTTCCCCTTGTCTGTACTGTCTTCTATCTCGTTTTTCTCTGCTTTCCCCCTGTCTGTACTGTTATCTATCTCTGTTTTTCTCTGCTTTCCCCCTGTCTGTACTGTCATCTATCTCTGTCCTTTTCTGCTTTCCCGCTGTCTGTACTGTCATCTACATCTGTCCTTTTCTGCTTTCCCCCTGTCTGTACTGTGTTATCGATCTCTGTCCTCTCTGCATTCCCCTTGCCTGTACTGTTCTTCTCTACGTTCCCCTTGTCTGTACTGTCTTCTATCTCGTTTTTCTCTGCATTCCCCTGTCTGTACTGTCATCTATCTCTGTCTTTCTCTGCATTCCTCCTGTCTGTACTGTCATCTATCTCTGTTTTTCTCTGCTGTTTTTCTCTGCTTTCCCCCTGTCTGTACTGTTATCTATCTCTGTCCTTTTCTGCATCTCCCTGTCTGTACTGTTTTTCTCTACATTCTTCCTGTCTGTACTGTCATCTATCTCTGTTTTTCTCTGCTTTCCTCCTGTCTGTACTGTCATCTATCTCTGTCCTTTTCTGCTTTCCCCCTGTCTGTACTGTTCTTCTCTACATTCTTCCTGTCTGTACTGTCATCTACCTCTTTTTTCTGCATTCCCCATGTCTGTACTGTTATTCTCTACATTCCTCCAGTCTGTACTGTCATCTATCTCTGTTTTTCTCTGCTTTCCCCCTGTCTGTACTGTCATCTATCTCTGCCCTCTCTGCATTCCCCCTGTCTGTACTGTCATCTACCTCTTTTTTCTGCATTCCCCCTGTCTGTACTGTTCTTCTCTACATTCCTCCTGTCTGTACTGTCATCTATCTCTGTTTTTCTCTGCTTTTCCCCTGTCTGTAGTGTCATCTATTTCTGTTCTTTTCTGCATCCCCCTGTCTGTACTGTTCTTCTCTACATTCCTCCTGTCTGTACTGTCATCTATCTCTGTCTTTCTCTGTTTTTCCCCTGTCTGTAGTGTCATCTATTTCTGTTCTTTTCTGCTTTCCCCCTGTCTGAATAAAGCACATGATACATAAAGAGGGAGGACTTTGCACTTTTTAATATAATGTGGCATTCGGTCCAGTGAATAATTGGATTTTTCAGCCACGCCCACTGTTTGGGAGATCACACGCACCTGGGTTGTGTTAGCTCTCTCCACCAGTGTGCGTGGCCGAGACAAATCCAAGTCCTCCTTGGACCGAATGCCACACCCCTCCACCACCAGAATTCAGCCGAGCAGATTCAGCTTACGCCGAGGCCGCCCCCTCCCGGGTTTCAGCACCAATTATTTCACATGCCGTGACACACCCCTGGGAGGGAGATGTGGTAGTTCTGGGTTTGCATCGTAAATTGCCACATGGAGAGAGAGAGAGAGAGAGAGAGCGCACCCACACAGACACGGAAATAAATTAAAACCTCTTCACCCCTCCCCCTCAGGGGTTCCAGGCAAAAACAATTAACTAAAACAACAAAGACAAAATAACAAACCAAACCAAACTCCGCGACCGCTGATCAGCGCGTCACGGTGCCATCAGCTTTTCAGCTCGCCCAGCCAGGTTTGTTAGTTCTCTCTCTCTCTCTCTCTCTCTCTCTCTCTCTCTCTCTCTCTCTCTCTCTCTCTCTCTCTCTCTCTCTCTCTCTCTCTCTCTCTCTCTCTCTCTCTCTCTCTCTCTCTCTCTCTCGGCCCCGCACTGTGGAGACGAGCACACTTTAAGCACCTGGGCTGATTAGCAAACACAACCCAGGTGCGTGTGCTCTCTCCACTAGTGGGCATGGCCGAGACAAATTCAAGTCCTCCTTGGACCAAATGCCACATATAAAATTATATTTATATTATAAAATGTATTTATTTATTTATGTTTTTAGAAAAGGGGATGAATGATGTTTTTCGAAGTCCCTCTCCACTGTAAACTAACACTGTCGGTCGCACACAACATTCCCACAGTTGCTTGCTAGCTTATAATCTTATGACGCTTTTGTTATAGGTGCACATACATTTTGCTGAATGCCTCTTCATCTGACAAAAACCCTGCAGGATATGATTTGGGGTGAAATAATTAAAATGTCCTCTCCGCCATTTCCCTGAGGAAATAAATGTTGAATGTTGAATGTTTTTCACTTCTTCTAAAGAGTTTGGACATTTGCACACTAAATATCCTGTAATTTCAGATGTAATGAGCACTTTATAACAAAAGAAAATGCTTAAGCCTGGAGCTAATTTGGGGTGTAAAGTTAATTTAATTAGACCAGCAAATAAACTCAAACTTGTGGTCCCCATTAGTAGCTGCTTATTAATATCAACTTAATTGTTATTGTAAAAGTAGTAGTATGTATGTTTTCTAGGTATGTAGGTATGTTTTGGCACAACAAACTGATTTAAATTAACAGAAATGTGTTTCTTCTCCAAGGTTTTGTCCTATGTACAAGCCAAGTCAATGTGAATGCATTTTGATTTGGTTTGAGTTAAAATGTACGACATTACGCACTCAAGTGGACTCTTGTCATAAATGTTTTGTAAACTGCAGGAGAAATCCACTCAGATGATAGCAATATCAGCGCTCAGTTTTTTTGTAACCTGCAGGAGAAATCCACTCAGATGATAGCAATATCAGCGCTCAGTTGTTTTGTAACCTGCAGGAGAAATCCACTAAGATGATAGCCAATATCAGTGCACGGTTTGAGGAGCTCCAGGCTTTTCTGCGGGCGAGGGAGGCGAAGCTGAAGATGGAGGTGAGGGAGGAGGAGAAGAGGGCTCTGGTGCCCATGCAGAAAAACTTGGCGGTTATGACTCGGGCTCTCGAACCTCGTCTGGAGAAGGAGAGCGTTCTGCAGTCGGGTCTGGACATCGACGAGTCCGACCGCTTCCAACAGGTGAGGCTTACATGAAACAGTGTCCGATGGCGTACATTTTACACTGTAAGAGTTGAATTAACACTGAACATGTTACTCTGCAGAAGAGCTTTCATTGGACTAACATATAGCTGTTTCATAATGTCTTTATCTCATTGTATTGGGGCTTCAGTTCATTTGAAGCACTCTGGAGCAAATAGTCTGTACTTTGTTACTTGGAAACAAAAACTCCAGGGAAGTTGTTTAGTTGGACATCTCCATGCCAAGTCAATGGCCCTCAAAAGGGCTGTGTCTGAATCAGAGCCTTATCTACTGCATTCTGTGTCCTGTGCACTGTGTACTCGCATACTGTGTACTGTTTACTGCATACTGTTTTGTCTGCAAAATGCAGAATGCAAAAAATGTCCTCCATACAATTATCAGCAAAAACCCAGAAATAACATGTCATCCAGGGATTTTAAGTACACAACATTTAGAGAACAACTTAACTTTTTTATCCATTGTACTCAACAAATATACACAATAGTATGGAAGGGTGTTGATTCGGACATAGCCAAGGACTGCTTTGTACATTCATGGCAACATCTTCAACCAAGCACTGTTCCTGGGATTTTATTGTCTGATAGAACCAACTTTGATTCCTTTAACTTTCTGTGCTAATCAGTTATCTATGTCTCTCCCAACAGATAGAAATAATAATCAGCTTTTATACAAGAACTCAACAACTTGTGTGTCCCTTAGAGTTATGAACAGGGTTCACCTTGATTGGAAAAATGAAGACTCCAGTACATCAGCTTTTTATATTATACAATATATGAGGTATCCATACATGTACCTTTTATGTGTTTGATGAATTCTAATGTTTATGCCCTCGCAATATCAACTCTGCAGGTTTATTTTACTTAAAACACCACACATTGTGTAAACAGAGATTGAGGCAGCAATAAAGAAACTAGGTAAATTACGAGCTTCTTACCGTAATTTGACGCAAGTAAGTCGTTTCATCATTTCACACTTTCACTGTTGAGTGCGAATGCTGTCTTTCTGCTTTCTCAACATGGAAGCCCAGGGTTTTCTTTTTGCCATCGGAAAACTATGAATACTTTTAACTTACTATAATTGTTGCTAAGGGGATAAGCAGCAGAGGCAATGTACCGTGCTTGTTATTCGGTCTCTGATGCAGATTACTAGATTGAAATTTTCAATCAGTCACAACCGGCTTGGTAAGACACTCCTTGACGATTCCTTTGTTAAGAGCCACGCATCCAAATCAAACTGGATTGATCAAGGGCAAATTTTATCACCTGTGGTTCTCGGTCTGAATAAACCACTTGTTGATTTCTGTGTTTGTGCAGTGGTGGCTTGAAACTGGGTCTCTTATTGTGGAGCAGATGAAGAACCCGGCCTGTGGTACCAGTGAAAGCAGGGGTTTGAGTCGGTACACAAAGGGAGAGTAAGTATTGAGTTAATATTATTAATATTAATATTAATATTGAGTACTGAGAGCTGATCCCACTCCAAGCCCTCACACTGTTGACTGAAAAAAGTTTTCATAACTACATTATTTTCATAAGTGCCTTTTTTTCCCACTTGTTTATTTTGGACCTTGCAGCTTGGAACATCATCATAGTTTTACTGTTTTTCTGTGGTAGCGTTAACCACACACACAGAAGACGCTCTCAGAGGTCATGACCTTGAGCTTCTTCCAAATAAGATAATTGTAGGACACAATATATAGAAACTAAACTTTTAAAGTAAATAAAGTAAGGTGTATAATAGTATATATATATATATATATATATATATATATATATATATATTTTATAACTATATGTATTCATGGAATAAACAAATAAGTATTAACTAACCCTTTAAGGGAAAAGATCACATATTTGTGGTTAGAATGTTCATAACTGAACATTCTAATGCTGATGTAACAATCATTAATGGTAATGGAGGCCTGTCACATAGAACTAGAACTGTCGTTACCAATGGTTACAGGGACGCGCCGCCATGTTGGAGGTCCATCCCTAACAGAGACGCTTAACGTTACCACTGAACTAGTAGTGTTCGCTACTCCATGAAACGAGTTTCATGCTAACGCTACTATGATTGCTGTCCTACAATGACGAACTTCTGCACTGCGTACTGATGTGCGAATAAAACTGGGGAAAGGCGAAAATGTCCTTTTACATGATAATTTGAGGACTCACCATAGTAGCTAAACCACCAGGCAGGGTGAACGAACTCAATTTTACGACCGAAAGAAGAGACTGGTGGTTGAAAGGGTGAGCAGGGTTTAGACAGCATAGGCTCGGATCATTAATGGTAAATTACGTTTTATGAACAAATTATAAAGTTAGCCAGTTAATATATACATAACTAGCTGGCCTAATGTACATCTATGTGCATTATCTTAATGTTAGAAAGTTAAAAGTGAATTAATCGCTTGGTTTAGCTAACGTTAGTAGCTATATCATTTGTGTGAACGACTGCTACGCCTGCGAAACATTAATGTTAACCTAATGCGATACGTCAAGCATATTGTGAACATCAAAACAGTGTTCATTTGAACTATTATTACATTGCTAGGGGTGCTACGTTGTACGATGTCTCACAAATAGACTGGATAAACTGTAAACATTAGCCAGTCAGGGTGCGAGCAATATGAGAATCCAGAAGAGGGCGAAAATAAAATGTAACGTTACGATATTAAGCAATAATGAATAATATTGAAAGTAATAATGAAAGTAACGGTAAATGTACTTTATGTGTTGAACTGATTTGCCTTTTATTGTGTCTACAACTGAAGTTCCCTATTGGGAAAAAAAGTTATTATATTCTATCCATCGAGCTAAAATGTTTTATTGCTGAAGTAGGCTACTGTAGCCTACCTAACATGTAACGTATCGCTTTGCTCCCATATTAACTGCACAAGCACTTTACTTACCAAGGTGGTATACTACAAAGCAGGATTACTGAGTTAGTACTATCTGGATAACTCAATAAAACACAGAACAGCTCTTTCTACTTCAGCCCATGCATGTTCCAGATTTGGGAGGGTTCCGGGGTTTACTATAATTAATCTTACTTCGTACGTACACCCCCGCGATACTCCTTACAATATTTGTTTATGTTGGTATTATTAGAATAGAATAGAATAACTTTTATTTCCCGGCAGGGAACTTCAGTTGTAGCCCCAGCAACAACAAAAAAGACATAGACAGTGGGACCCACAACACACAAACAAACATATTGTAGCGACCCGGAAGCTGGGTCGCATGTAATGCATACTTGTGGGCGCAATGCGCCATGGGAAATCGCGAATGTTAGCGATTTCTCGTAATAACTCATGTTTAACTGTACCGTTTGGATCCAATGTTGTTTCCATATTGTTAATCGTTTACGTTATAATTGTTATCTGTATTAATCTAACTGTAGTTTGTGTGAATGAATGCGAATACCGTGAATGAATGTGTGTGCGTTAAATGTGTACCTCCGCTATTAGCGGATAGCTAATTGAGTTCCTTCATGCTTTGTTTGGAAATAAACAAGTAACCTGGAGTCGTGCGGTGTATGGGGCACAGGTTACTAAGCAGCTGAGAACTTGTGTGGACCTTCCATTCTTATTTGCACGCTCGCCACATTGGTGTCAGAAGTGGGATGACGCAGAGAATGGAACAAGAGATCCGCGAACTGGAGGAAGCGTTACGGCAGATCCAGAGGCGCCAGTCAATCAAGGTGGGCGGGATGCAACCCCAGCCTGACGGCGCCAGCGTACCACGGCTCTACTGCCCCCTAGCGACCAGGAGGACGAATGGCGACACCACTCCACAGCCCGCCGCTGACGATGAGCGACTAACCTACGCTGCTGGAGATCGCCACCTAGGGGTCGGAGACCGTGCAGAAAGTCCAAAAGCTCTTTTGAGAGCTGGTAAGATCGCCGATGAAGATCGCCACCTAGGGGCTGGAGACATGGCAGAAAGTCCAAAAGCTCTTTTGAGAGCTGGTAAGATCGCCGATGGAGATCGCCACCTAGGGGCCGGAGGCAGTGCAGTGCAGTACAGCGCAAAAATTCCAAAGGCTCTTTTGAGAGCTGGTAAGGTAGACCTGCCGCCTACTGCTGCACAGCGCCCCCTAGTAGCCTGGAGGACCACAGAGGCTGCCAACGCCGAACTGCAGCAACCCATCACCACCGCCGCTGCCCACGAGCTACCACCAGGGGCGCCGGTACTCAGTCGGCCACCCATCGCCACAGCACCCCGAACGCCAGCCAAACTGCCCAAATTCGGCGGGCTAACGCCGCTGGAGCCGTACCTGTCCCAGGTCCAGCTAGCAGCATGGCACAACGGCTGGAGCAGCGAGGAGGCTGCCACACACCTAGCACTGGCTCTGGAGGGAAAAGCCATACAGGTGCTGCTCGACCTCGGGCCTACGGAACAGCGTAACTACCACACCCTGACCACCGCCTTGGAGAGACGGTTCGGACAGCACCGATTCGCCGACCAGAGCCGAGAGGAACTGGCCAACCGCCGCCGACAAGAGGGAGAGAGCCTGGGCACCTTCGCCGCCGACGTACAGCTGCACGCCCAACGGGGCTACCCGCAGTTCCACGCAACGGCTCAAGAAGAGCTAGCCCTCCACGCCTTCCTACAGGCACTCACGCCAGAGCGACTGCGCCAGCACGTCCGCCTCACCACACCCCGCACGCTCAGCGAAGCCATTCAGGAAGCCGAACGAGCCGAGGCAATACTCGCCACCCGGGCCGACCCACAGAGAACCTCCTCCCCAGGGCCACGCATCAGGCTGGCCGACTACAACGAGGAGGACGACACAGCAGAGGTCCGCCGAGCCCGATCACCACCCCCACGGTCTGCAAACTGGCCCTCAGCGGCTCGACGATGGCAACCAGGGCTGACCAACCGCTGTTACCGCTGCGACGAGCCGGGGCACATCGCTCGTGACTGCCCGGCCCCAGCACCAAAGGTGAGAACCAGACAGCCGGCGGGAAACGACAGCGGAGTGGCCCAGTGAGGGGACCGCCACTCCAGCCTTCAGCCCCTCTCTACGGCCGATGCACGCCCGTAGGCCGCCTAGGCTACACCCAAGGGCTATACCTGAACTGCCAGCTCGACGGCCACACCTGCCGGGCCCTAGTGGACACGGGGTCCACCATCTCCCTGGTACGGCCGGGGCTCCTTCCGGGTACCACCGGACCACTACCTACGGCATGGTCACCAACCAACACCCGGCTGACAACGGTGACGGGAGAGACGTCGGCCATGAAAGGGAAGAAGGCGCTGCAGATCCGCGTTGGCGAACAAGGGCTCGTCCATGAGTTTTGGCTCGCCAACATCCAGGAGCCCTGCATCATTGGCCTGGACCTGTTGAAACGTTGGGGCGCGCGTGTTGACGTGTCGGGGGCAGCCATCACCCTCGGCACCGAAACCATAGCACTCCAGCACCATCGTGAGGGGAAGAAGACCCGACGGGGCCCTCACCAAGCCGCAGCTGCTCAGCACGTCCCAGCCTCACTGCCACCGCTGCCCCGACCTCAGCCTGAACGAGCCGCCATCGCAACCAACCCACCGGTCACCAGTCAGCCTGCCCCCGGTCCCGCCGCCAAGACGTCTGAGGCCACTAGTGAGCTGTGGCACCGCAGCAGCGAGGGGCTCGACCTCCAGCAACGGCGCCAGTTGAAGCGCCTGCTCGAAGACTACGCCGACATCTTCGCCGCCCGTGACGAGGACTGCCGTCAGACCGGTCTGGTCCAGCACGACATAGAGACTGGGTCTGCCCAGCCCATCCGGCTGCGGCCACACCGCCTGGCACTCGCAAAACGACAGGCAGCAGAGGAAAAGATTAAAGAGATGGCAGCTGCAGGAGTAATCGAGCCCTCTGACAGCCCCTGGGCGGCCCCAGCCGTCTTGGTGGGGAAGAAGAACGGCGACTGGAGGTTCTGCGTTGACTACCGCCGCCTCAACGCTGTCACTAAGAAAGACTCCTACCCGCTTCCCCGCATCGACGACGCTCTCGACCACATCGCGGGGTCCAGCTGGTTCAGCTCTCTCGACCTACGCAGCGGCTACTGGCAGGTGAAGCTGGCCCCCGACGCAAAACCAAAGACTGCCTTCACGATTGGGCAGGGGCTGTGGCAGTTCCGGGTAATGCCTTTCGGGCTCTGCAACGCACCGGCCACCTTCGAGCGCCTGATGGAGCGGGTACTGGCAGCCATTCCCCAAAGTCGCTGTATAGTCTACCTGGACGACCTGCTGGTGCATGGCAACGCCTTCGACCTAGCACTGGCTAACCTGCAGGAAGTCTTCGCGACTATCCGACGGGCCGAGCTGCGACTAAACCCCAAGAAGTGCCACCTGCTGCGGAGAGAGACGGCCTTCCTGGGTCACGTGGTCAGTGCCCAGGGCATTGCTACTGACCCTGCTAAAGTGGCTGCCGTCAGGGACTGGCCAACCCCTGCTACTATCAACGAACTGCGGAGTTTCCTGGGCCTGGCCTCCTACTACCGTCGCTTCGTCCAAGGCTTTGCCACTACCGCCAGCCCGCTCCATCGCCTCACCGACAAAGGGCGGCCGTTCCAGTGGGATGACGCCTGTGCCACGGCCTTCGCCCAGCTCAGGGCAGCCCTGGTAGAAGCTCCGGTGCTGGCCTACCCCGACGTAAAAAGAACCTTCATTGTGGACACCGATGCCAGCAATGTGGGGGTCGGGGCAGTCCTCTCTCAGCCAGGAGAGGAGGGAGAACGGGCCGTGGTGTACTTCAGCCGCGCCTTGAGTCGAGCAGAGAGGAACTACTGTGTGACTCGGCGCGAGCTATTGGCAGTAGTCCTGGCCCTTCGCCACTTCCGGCCCTACCTGCACGGGAGCCGGTTCCTCGTCCGCACGGACCATGCCTCGCTCACCTGGCTGTTGAATTTCAAGAACCCCGAAGGCCAGGTGGCCCGCTGGCTGGAGGCCCTCCAAGGGTACGACTTCGACATCCAGCACCGAGCGGGGCGACACCATGGCAATGCCGACGCTCTCTCGCGGCGTCCCTGTGCGGCTATGGAATGTCGCTACTGCCGGCGACAGGAGGAACACGACCAGCCGGCGTTCACAGTGGCAGCCGTGCAAGCGACCCGTCCGGAAGACGGGTGGCTCCAGCTAAACCCATCACAGCTGCAACAACAGCAGGAAGCTGATAACACCGTGGGCAAGGTGAGAGGCTGGCTGGAGGCGGGGCGACGTCCAGAGTGGGCGGAAGTGTCCGCCCTGGGACCGGAGGTGAAGGCCTTCCATTCCCAGTGGGGGAATTTCGAGCTGCACCACGGGGTGGCATACCGGAGGTGGCAGGCCCCTGGAGGAAGAAGCAACCTCCTCCAACTGCTGGTGCCCCATGTGCTCCGTTCCCAAGTGCTCCAACTCGTCCATGGGTCGGTGGGGACGGGGCACTACGGGAATTCCAAGACCCTGCACCGCCTCCGGGAGCGGTTCTACTGGCCTGGCTGTCGGCGGGACGTCGAACTACATGTCCACTGCTGTGACTCCTGCACCGCCCGGAAAGGGCCGACCCAACGCTCCCACGCCCCACTACAGCAGTATCTGGTGGGGGCCCCAATGGAACGAGTGGGGGTGGACATCCTCGGGCCCTTCCCCGTGACTGACTCCGGCAACCGCTACGTCCTCGTGGCCATGGACTATTTTACCAAATGGCCTGAGGCGTACGCGGTGCCAGACCAGAGTGCAGCTACCACTGCGGAGAGGCTGGTCGAGGAAATGTTTGCCCGCTTTGGGGTCCCCACCGAACTACACAGCGACCAAGGGCGGAACTTTGAGGCGCAGGTGTTCGGCGAGGTCTGCCGGCGGCTGGGGGTGAGTAAAACCAGGACGACACCGCTCCATCCACAGAGCGACGGGCTGGTGGAGCGGTTCAACCGTACCCTGACCACCCAACTCGCCATCCTCACCAGCCAGCACCAGCGAGACTGGGACCGACACCTGCCCCTGGTCCTGTGGTCCTACCACACTGCCGTGCAGGAGTCCAGCCAGTGTACCCCTGCTGCTCTCATGTTCGGGCGGGAGCTCCGGACACCGGTGGACTTGGTGTTCGGGGCCCCGCCCGAGCCTGAGATCGCTGGGGGAAAGGAAATGGAATACTTCCGCCAACTACGGGACCGTCTCCGGGTGGTCCACGACTACACCCGCCAGGCGCAGGCTAATTCTGGGGTGCGGCAGAAACGGGTGTATGACACCCGGTGTCGGGGACAGGCATTTTCGCCAAAGGATCAAGTTTGGATCTACTGCCCCGTCCGCAAGAAGGGGGTCTCCCCCAAACTGCGGAGTCACTGGCAAGGGCCGGGAGAAGTCCTGGAGAGACTGTCGGAGGTGGTGTACCGGGTGCGTATGCCCGGTCGGGGCCGCCTGGTGGTACTCCACCGGGACAGGCTGGCACCCTACCGACCTCTCTCACCGCCTGTTGTGCTCACCCCGCCTGTTGTGCTCACCCCGCCTGTTGTGCTCACCCCGCCTGTTGTGCTCGCACCGCCTGTTGAGGAGGGGGGGGCCAGCCCGGACACTGCCCATACGGAGCCGGTTGGCTCCCCAACATTAGCAATTCCTGCACCCTCCAGGCGGCCGGGCCGCCTACGGCGACCACCGGCACGTTACCGGGACTTTGTATTGGGTGATGGGGTCGTTGGGGACAACTGACCCCTTAGAAGGGGGCTATGTAGCGACCCGGAAGCTGGGTCGCATGTAATGCATACTTGTGGGCGCAATGCGCCATGGGAAATCGCGAATGTTAGCGATTTCTCGTAATAACTCATGTTTAACTGTACCGTTTGGATCCAATGTTGTTTCCATATTGTTAATCGTTTACGTTATAATTGTTATCTGTATTAATCTAACTGTAGTTTGTGTGAATGAATGCGAATACCGTGAATGAATGTGTGTGCGTTAAATGTGTACCTCCGCTATTAGCGGATAGCTAATTGAGTTCCTTCATGCTTTGTTTGGAAATAAACAAGTAACCTGGAGTCGTGCGGTGTATGGGGCACAGGTTACTAAGCAGCTGAGAACTTGTGTGGACCTTCCATTCTTATTTGCACGCTCGCCACAATATCAAACAAAGATATCCAACAGAATCATTACATCAATCAAGTGAATGAAAGTGCAATACAGCCATGATTAAAAATGGCCCCCGCTGTCCCGAGATGTCCAGTGTCACCAAGCAGTCCAACGCACAAACTCCACATCCACGAATTTCCTCCATACATGCAGTGCCGCGGTCTCTGTACACCGCCAAACTGAGAAATTGTTTCGTTATGTTGTGCACTGTATATTTTGTATATTGCTGAACTACCTGTAAGCATTGCGCAAAGCAAATTCCGATGATGGCAATCAAGGGAAATTAAGCAACCTCCCGATTAAATGTGATAGCCTATTAGTTTGGTTTGCATAACGTTATGGAACACCGGCATTTGGTCTTCCAGTAAGGCGGTTTGCGTTAAAAGTGGGCGTGTCTGGCCAAATTGTGACGTAGGTGACAGGCCTCCATTGAAAGCAATGGAGTTCTAGAACACAGACTTTTGAAGAAAAAAAAAATATTCTAAAAAAACCTACTCTTCAAAGGTTTAAACAAAGTCTTGTGAAAAGTTGTGACAAAAAAATGTCTCATTAAAGTTGCATTTAATGGTGATGATGGTGGTGCTGAGGAGGAGGTGGAAGTGGACGGAGAGGAGGAAGACTATAATTAAACCAGGGATGGTAATTAATCTGCTAGAAGTAATCACATTTTAATCTTTCACATTTTAAGCCTCTCACCCACTCTGTGCACCATCATTGGGGTTTGTCTTCTATGAATACAATAAAAGTGAAATACCTTGCAGTATGGCAAGAGTAGCAAAGTGCCCTCACGCTCTGGAGAGATCACATGGTGGTCTCTGGCCTGGTTCATAGATTTTAAATCTGAAAAGAACCAAGGGTCTCCTGTGTATTTAAATGAGACATTTTAACCATATTTCTTATTTAGAAATTTCAGTTGTGACTCCCAGCCGCAGTCAGCACTGACACTGTGGGGCGAATCACTGCAACAAGACATTCTTCTTTTAATCAAAGTGTTAAATTGTTTGTTGAAATATTTTTATTTTCTTGACACCCTCATGAATAACAGCTGAAGTCTTCCCCATACGGAACATTTTGTTGTGATCTAACGCACGAGCAGTGCAGGCATTGGTGCACTGCACAGAGCTAATTCGTTAATTGAGAAAAGGTAATTGGTGGAAACAGAAACCTAAATACACAAGGACACCCTGGAACATAATTGCTCATCTGGGAGATCTAAATTTGATGTGTTCAGGAGCAAAATTGAGGGTGTGTAGTGTTTTTTTTGCACCTAACGTGTCTCTTTCCTGCTCTCACTTTTCCGCAGGTTCAAATCTGAGGTGGATGACCTCCATGTGAACCCGGACACTCCCTGCTCTCTATACCTGGGTCCTTATGAGTCTCACCTGCAGTTTTTTGTCTGGAAGGAGATGCTCCAGGTCATCAGAACAGGTAATTTCTGAGTGGCTGTGTTCACAGCGTGACCGAGAGAGTGAGCTAGCGAGCACTTTCTCCAAATACCATTTTCAAACCTGCATCTTCCAGAGAACTCACAGTTCTTATGCTAGGGACCCATTATTGGATAGATGTGTTTAAATTATCTTGGTAAAATAAAGCATTGTATTATTTTCAGACGCATAAACCCAGCCGCCTTCTCACATCTCCAAGTGATAAAACATCTGTGCTTAATATACTCTCTGGTTTATAAGGAAATAGCAAGCCCTGAATGGTCCGTTCTTTGTATTATATTTTCTTATGTTCTTTATATTACCACACAACAAAAATGTTGGTGTAAATTCAACACTGCTGGTGTACATTTAACACCCTAGGGTGTGCAGATTGTTATTTATTATTAGTCATGTCATGAATTAAACTGCATTGATTTCTAAAATGTTTTTTTGCTTTTTCCATTTGTGCTTTCTTTATGTTAGTTCCTGAGTGCATAACAGTGGATACCAACAATGACCCGGTTTTAAAAGTGTCATGTGACATGTCCAGCGTCAGACACATAGACCTAAGATCCTTGAGCGCCGCGTCGGCGTTCAGGAAAGATCCGGTCTTTTCCATGTCTCACACGTGGAGCAGAGAGGGTTTCCGGACCGGGCAGCACTACTGGGAGGTGACAGTGGGACAGAAGAGCCACTGGAGCCTGGGCGTGGAGGCCGATCCCCACGGCAACAAGCAGACCGTCTGCCGGCTCAACTGGCATTTGGGAAAGCACAGGTTTAAAACTCGGAAGGAAGTCCCGCTGGATCTCCGCGTCAGGCCGCGCGTCATCGGCACGTACCTGGACTGCGCGAGAAAGCGTGTCGCCTTTTACGACGCCGACAGCATGGCTCTCATTGCGTCCACCGCGTACGACACCGACGAGCCCCTGTTTGCCTACTTTAACCCCGGCTTCTACTTTCAAGGGGAGAATGCGGACCCTCTGACTGTTCGACTGTACTGACATCCTGATCGAAGGTCCTCAAACAAAAAATATATATTTTGATTTGATACAGGGACCACTTAACCCTCATATTATCTTCAAGGTCAATTTGACCCGATTCAGTGTTTGATGTCTCTTAAAAACAAGTCAACCTTATTTGTTCATTTTGACACTATATGACTTAATTTGTTGAGATTAAATAGTAAACACACAATAAACTAAATGCTATGTTTTCAAAAGTATGTAAAGTTGCTGCGTGGTTGTCATTTGTGGGGTACATACCTATAAGAAAATATACAACCTTTTTTCTTATTTTTTATCTCAGATTATTGATATCAATCACATTTTTTTAAATTCAAAAGTCTTACTGAAAAGTAAAACTTACACCAAAGACAGAATTGAGAGGTTGAGCTTGTAGATACTTTATTAACTATAGTAACTGTTAAGGTTTTTTTAAAAATAATTTTAGTAACTATGGTAACTACTTTAGTAACTTTGAAGTTTGTTTTAGTAACTATAGGAACTTTCTGACCAGTGCTGACCTTGAAATCATCATTTTGCTGCATGGAAAGCTACAGTATGTACTTTACTGTCAGAGTGCATGGAGAGCTACAGTATGTACTTTACTGTCAGAGTGCATGGAGAGCTACAGTATGTACTTTACTGTCAGAGTGCATGGAGAGCTACAGTATGTGCTTTACTGTCAGAGTGCATGGAGAGCTACAGTATGTACTTTACTGTCAGAGTGCATGGAGAGCTACAGTATGTACTTTACTGTCAGAGTGCATGGAGAGCTACAGTATGTGCTTTACTGTCAGAGTGCATGGAGAGCTACAGTATGTACTTTACTGTCAGAGTGCATGGAGAGCTACAGTATGTACTTTACTGTCAGAGTGCATGGAGAGCTACAGTATGTACTTTACTGTCAGAGTGCATGGAGAGCTACAGTATGTACTTTACTGTCAGAGTGCATGGAGAGCTAAAGTATGTGCTTTACTGCCAGAGTGCATGGAGAGCTACAGTATGTACTTTACTGCCAGAGTGCGTGGAGAGCTACAGTATGTACTTTACTGTCAGAGTGCATGGAGAGCTACAGTATGTGCTTTACTGCCAGAGTGCATGGAGAGCTACAGTATGTACTTTACTGCCAGAGTGCATGGAGAGCTACAGTATGTGCTTTACTGCCAGAGTGCATGGAGAGCTACAGTATGTACTTTACTGCCAGAGTGCATGGAGAGCTACAGTATGTATACTGAATATTTACTGAAGAAATGTACCTGGCCTTACACTACATGGGAATCAAACCTGCAAGCCCAATTCCCTACCCATTGTACTACACTGCCGCCCCCTAAAAATAAAGTATTATTTTTCGTACGTATTTGCTTTAATAAGAAGACGATATCAAGATTACATTTAATGTTTTCTGTGTAGAATTACATCACGTTCAGAGACGGTATTTGTATAAATTTGTAATTAATTGCAATGTGGCCGGACAGCCAATAAAGATAATAAGTTTTATATCTGTTGCTTGAAAATGTGTCTGTGACTCTGTGTACAAATTATTTAATTCGGCTGTAACTTCTATTTGTGTATTGAGATGAACATTTTATTTAGCATTTTCTGTTCAGTAGCGTTTGATTACTTTGGAGAATATAGTGCTCTTCAACAGAAACAAAGATGTCAACAGTTTTCATTTAAAAAGTAATTATTATGATTTTATTAAATTATACTTTTGTGATGCAGTAGACTTCCAATGCACATGCACACACACACTGCTGATGCCAACAGACCTATCCACGCGTGTACACACACACACTGCAAATGCCCATACCCCTATCTACTCATGGTCTTGGATAATATCTACAAAATAACACCTTATGACAAAAACATGGTAACACACACACTCATATATGCACATTATGCAGATACACACACACACACACCACACAATTTTTCAAAGGTCAGACTGCAATTCACACCCCTACCAGCCTCCACACACACACTTGGGGCGCCAAGAAATTGCTTCATCCTCCCCACACTGGCTGAAATTAGTGGATCAATGAGCCACCATGGGTAATCTGACACATCTGGCAACCCAGAAGCCCTTTCTTATTTAACATCATGTTGCATCAGCCTTGTTTTCGGGAAGGGGGGCGGGGGGGTTAGGGGTTGTTTGTATGAGTAAAAGAAAACTTTTAAAACTTTTAAAGATCATTTATCACAAAATAAGAATGTATTTATTCTTCATTTTAGTGCACTTAATTTCCTTTAACATCGAGCCTCTCATTTATTTTCTCACAAAAAATAACATCCTAACAAAAATCTTGTCTTTAAAGAAAAATGGGAGATGTGTGAGAAAAACATTGTACAACAAGAAAAATGTTATTAACCGGCCCAAATCATATTAAAGGACTTATCTAATATGCTCTTTTTGAGAACGGACAGTCCTCTTATATTTTCTAAATCTTTATTTATTTATTTATTTTGCTTTATGCAGACAGATCACAGAAAACAGGTCACAGCTCAGGAAGTACCATGGTGGAAAATGAAACTCCCTTCCATCGATGGGGGAGAAGAGGGAGCGCACATATGTCTTTAGAGTAGACACCCTATGGACTGGGCCACACGTCTCAAGCAATATGTTCTCATGTGAAATTAAATCATGGTATGTAAAATCTCATGACTGTATCACTCCTCATTAATCATTATGCCTGATTCTTTATCACATGACACGTCTGTATGGCCTGTTCCCTATTTCCCTGCAGGTACCATTACTCTCTCTTTTTCATTTTTGCTCTTATCTCGCACCTTCCATCTGTCCTCTCTGCCTCTCCTCCTCTCTTCCTCTCCTCTATCCATTATTCTGTCCATTTTCCTGCTCCCTCCTCCCCTGCTCCCCCGCTCTTTCTCTCCCTCTTCCTCTCTCTCTTTCTCTCTTTCTTTTGCTTTCTCCCTCTCTCTCACTCTTTCTCTCTCTCTTTCTCTCTTTCTTTTGCTTTCTCCCTCTCTCTCACTCTTTCTCTCCCTCTTCCTCTCTCTCTTTCTTTTGCTTTCTCCCTCTCTCTCACTCTTTCTCTCTCTTTCTCTTGCTTTCTCCCCCCTCTCCCTCTCTCTCTCTCTCTCTTTCTCTCCCTCCTCCTCTCTCTCTCTCTCTCTCTTTCTCTTGCTTTCTCCCCCCCTCCCTCTCTCTCTCTCTCTTTCTCTCCCTCCTCCTCACTCTTTCTCTCTCTTTCTCTTGCTTTCTCCCCCCTCTCTCTCTCTCTCTCTTTCTCTCCCTCCTCCTCTCTCTCTCTCTCTTTCTCTTGCTTTCTCCCCCCTCTCTCTCTTTCTCTTGCTTTCTCCCCCCTCTCTCTCTCTCTCTCCCTCCTCCTCTCTCTCTCTCTCTCTTTCTCTTGCTTTCTCCCCCCTCTCTCTCCCTCTCTTTATCAGGTTTATGGGCCCCTGGAATCAGATAGAATGAAGAGAATAAAGTGTATTCCGAGCCTGAGGGCAGATTCTCAGACTCTTAATAACCGACATTGTCCTCGTTTCATCAGGACCCTGTTGAGGGGCAGTATTAAAATTTCCTGAGTGATAAATCACATTTCTTTTTGCCCTCTTTTAATTTCCAACATCAATTTTGTTTTAGTGTGTTTTTGGAGGCACATATACTCTGGGCCCATGCTTACGGCATACTTTCTGGACAAGCACCCAGTGCAGTCGTTTGTTTTAATGCTATCCTTCACTGGTCTCGTGTCCACTGTAAAGTCAGCGGAGCGGCTTCTTTTTGATGATTTTTGGAGTGCACTTGTAAAACCGCGTCCTATTTGACCAATCTGGAGAGAAACCCCCTGACTTTCGGGAAACCCAAGCAATGTCACGGACTACAGTTCAAACCAACAACTCACCATGCGGACACGAAAAATACAGTCCCGCGACTATATTTCACCTTAAAAGTTAACTGTAATCAACTGTTTTAAGTGATGAATTAAGTGCTGATTAACTACAAAAGAAACAGCATCTGGAGTGTCTCGGTGGAGCACCGTGTGTGTGGGCCACGACGCCACCGTTTCAGGTCCGGCCGTGTAACCTTTGTTGCATGTCTCTCTCTCTCGTTCTCGCTCCCCATTCTTGCTGTCTCTCTACACTTTGCTGAAAAAACCCTGAAATATTAAAATCCTAACTAATTCAGACTTGCGTTAACTGTAATCAATTGCTTAACTGATGAATTAAGCACTGATTAACAATAAAATGGCACCAGGCTTGTAGGCCCCTGATGCATAGTGCTTATACTGTATAAAATGAAGGGCATGATGGGAGAATGAGTTTCAAATCCCTGTATTTGTTAATTTAGCAGGTGGGCAGGATACACAAAGGTGTGGCCCTGATTCACGTTGCAGTGAATTAACTGCTCCGTATTCCCTTTTCTGCCGGCATTTGTGCCATCGTTCAGTCATTCCCAGGTTTGAACAGCACAGCCTGCTTAGTCAAGAGACTAAAAGTAAGTGATTTAAAAGCATAATCTTCTGACCCCCCTGGGATGTCAATGTCTGTTTCAACAAGGTCACCTGTGCACGTGGCCTATTTTGCAGACATATCCATTTACTGAATATGTATTCAGCTTGGCTGTGCTTAATTTTGAAAATGATTGTCTGCCATTGTTGAAGATAAATGTGCTCTGATTGGCTGTTTCATGAATATTCATGAAGTGGTAAAGTGAATGACAGAACATCCATAGCTAGTGCACCAGCAAGGACAACACCAAAACTTACTGTTTTCCACTGAAAAAACTGATTACAAACAACTGATATTCTATAACTGGTGTCCCTGCTTAAAGATATCTGGTTCTAGTTCCCTATGATCTGGAATCCGACATCCTCGTTTGTTCTAGAGTTCTACAATATGGTTCTGAGCAAAGACAGTGTACTGCAACAAGACACTATACTTTACATTAAGCTGGGGGCTCTCGCAAAGATATTATGCTAGAACCAAGATGTGAGACAGTATGCTGTACGTTGAAAGGTAGCAAGAGGTATTATATTTCTGATGCTCAATATTACATGACTGGAGCTCGACATTGAACTTCCCTCATTGCCTCACTTAACTTTACTTAGCCGATTACAGAGCGGCCAGAGCTTCACAGCCAAGCGAAGTAGGAGTGCACAGTGTGTTGCCTGGCCGTTGTGTTTTTACAGTCAGTCTGTATAGTTTTTCTGCTGGCAGCTGCGCTGCCTGGGGGCTGTGGTGGACTTGGATGAAGGTTCCGGAACTCTCCAGGTGAGCACAGGTGAGAATGGCTTGAGGATATAAAAAAAAGCCTCCCAAGCCTGCTGATGTTGCAGCTCCTCACATCTCTCACGCTTTGATTCAGGGGTCTTAACTTTGTCAACCCAAACCCATCACCCCCCTTCTCCCAACAACCCCCACCCGCCACCCGCCACCCGCCACCTACCTATCCCCCCACCCCACTCCTGTGTGAATCAAAGGAGAGAGGGGAGCTTTGTAGATGAACAAAGCTGGCCGGGTGCTTTGTTGCAGTGAATCACCGGGTCTGCTTTCATTGATTCCTGTGTCAATATTTCATATTTAATTCCTCCGGATTCTGCTGCAGAGCAGCTCTGACACTGATTGAGTTTCGGAGGTGTGGTCTGTGGTGCTGGCACAGGGAGATCTTCTTTCTGCGAGGGGGGGGGCTGACGTGAGCTTTGCTGAAAATAAACCAGGATGGCAGGATGTGTGCCTCGTGTGGAAGAATGGAACCAAACTACACAGCAAAAATGCCGCTGTGAATTTCACACTGCTGGCGTACCTTTAACCAAGAGCGTAGGAATGGTTTGGCAACTGGGGGGACACCTGAATGCTAGGGGCTCCGGGGGCATGCCCCCCCCCCCCCCCCCCATATACAATGGTTCTTAGGCCCTTGCCTTTAACACCCTATGCCTAGGGTGTCCACAGACTCATATAAACACCTTAGGGTGTTAAATGTACACAAGCAGTGTGAAATGTACACCACCAATTTTGCTACGTGCTGTCCCTGTTTTTTGTACCATCCCATTATCACAGCATCCACTCACCTGAGAAAAGACAGGTATTTTATAGTTCTAGAAAAATATCTATCCGTCAATCTATGATCTATGGTCAAATCAACTTTGATAGAGTTCCACTGCAGACTAGAATTTTTATGAACACTGGACCTTTAACTGTGTGGCTCAGGTGATGTCACATTTTCCAGCATGCCTTGGGGTTCAGCTGGAGAGCGTACATACGAGGTGTGGATGTACTCTGGGCTCTCACAGGGGATAGCAACACTGCTCACCCTCGGGAGAAGGGCAGTTGTACACCCGTTACCTTGGGTTAAGCCAAGCACGTTTAATCAGCTTGCATACCAAGGCCAGGATTAAATCAACGTTTATCTTTAACTTTTATTAACAATTAAACGCAAGAATTGTTATTTTTTTTCTTCACATCACTAAAACTAACTTGCCAAACTGAGTTAAAATTAGAAAAATTATAATGTTCACATATACTTATACATATACATATTGTTAAGAATAAATTATTGAATATAGGTCTAAGACTCCATGTTTTACCCAGCACAACTTGGTTCGATACAGCAGTGCTATAAGCGGTGTCTTTTTCCTGGAAAATAGACTCTATCAGAGTACAATCTACTCTATCAGAGTTGATTTACAACTGAACACTTTGCTTTGGGATGTATGGTTAACTTTAGTGCTTTAGTGATGTTGCAAATATACTCTCTAGTCCCGTAATATTGTCAGCCAGATCTAGCCCTATAGCTCACATAACTCTGGGTAATAGCATCTGTTGCTAATGAATGTACTGTGAACTTTGACCCTGCTCTAAATGCGTTAGAGGGGGGGAAGAGAGCAGAGGGTGGTCTCAGCGTGTCCTTAGTGGAAACTCGAATGCAATGGAGAAGAGCGACAGAGCTCCAGCGATGGAGGGGCGGGGAGGAGAGGAGAGGGGAAGGGAGAGGGAGAGGGGGAGGGGGGAGAGGAGAGAGGGGAGGAGAGGAGCGGGGAAGGGAGAGGGAGAGGGAGAGGGAGAGGGGGGAGGAGAGGAGAGGGGAAGGGAGAGGGGGAGGGGGAGGAGAGGGGAAGGGAGAGGGGGAGGGGGAGGAGAGGAGAGGGGAAGGGAGAGGGAGAGGGGGAGGGGGAGGGAGAGGAGAGGAGAGGAGAGGGGAAGGGAGAGGGAGAGGGGGAGGGGGGAGGGGCGGGGAGGAGAGGAGAGGGGAAGGGAGAGGGAGAGGGGGAGGGGGGAGGGGCGGGGAGGAGAGGAGAGGGGAAGGGAGAGGGAGAGGGGGAGGGGGGAGGAGCTAAATATTATCAAATGCACCAGATTCACTCTGATCAGTCAGGTGGCATTAGGATTATAGCGCACAGTGTTGACCTGGTGAATTATGGGAAGAGAGGGGCGTGGCAGCGGGGGATGAGAGAGGACGTTTGGCCAGTAATAAATCTGTACTCAAATTTGCATTATTACACCCCAGAACACATCAGACACACACACACACATGCACATGCACGCGCACAGACACGCACGCACACACGCATGCAAACACACACGCTGTACATAGATCTGTGCACATGTGTGCAAGTGGGGGGGTGTATGAGATTGCTTCAAATATGCAGATCAGTATGCAGATGTGCGTGTGTGTGTGTGTGTGCGTGTGTGTGTGTGTGTGTGTGCGTGTGTGCGTGCGAGTGTGCGTGCGAGTGTGAACGTGCAAATGTTAGGTGAACTGGGAGGCGATTTGCGTTCCACTAAGTGAGGGCAGTTCTCTGTTTACTGGAGCAGCTGTCAGGTATGAAATATTAATAAGGACAGAGAAGCAAATATAATTATGTGATAAAAAGCAGGAATATGGAGTCATTCAGAGGAGTACTCACACATTACACACTACATCACAAAATACTCACACATTACACACAACACCACAAAATACTCACACATTACACACACCACAAAATACACACGCACATTACACACTACACCACAAAATACACACGCACATTACACACTACACCACAAAATACACACACACATTACACACTACACCACAAAATACACACACACATTACACATGCTACACCACAAAGTACTCACACATTACACACTACACCACAAAGTATTCACACATTACACACTAAACCACAAAATACTCACACACTAAACCACACACTACACACCACAAAATAGGCCTACTCACTGTTTAATGATGGTTATTAGATGCTGGTCATTCACCAAAATGGTCACTCACAGGTTATAATGGGTGGGTGGCTGCCCTCTGTTTTTGATATTTACTTCTTCTTTTGGCGCTTTTCAGTTTATTACACCTACCTGCGATTTTCTGTGTATTTCCACGATAAGTGGTCATGTGAGAGGACATTTCAGTTTGTACCTATGTACTATAGTGTAACAACACTTTTCAATTAAGAGAGGACAACAGCAATCTCGAGTCACCACCATTTATTCATTTTTTATAAATGTAATAAATATTTTTTCATACAGACAGAATTTCCAAATAGAAGAAAGAAAAACATTAAAACAGTAATTTTTTTGAAAATACAAACTATCGGGATGAATGAATATGACCTAGTCTACCGCATTTCACCTGCGTCTTTTTTCTGCTTTTTGATGGTGAACATCGATCTACCAATGAAACATATACACGTCCTCACAGAGAAAGAGTTCATGGCGTTGTCACAGAAACATAGCTTCGGACACTGAGCAATAGCAGATCAATATAAGCCACAGATGAATGATAAGCCGATTTTTGGTGCTGCGTATTTCGATCAGTTAGCAGTGTCGCCGCAGCACAGTGACCTTATGAAGACTCTCTTCATCCCCGTCCTCTGAATAAACATTCTCTTTCAGTCTGAGGGTTTGATGGACAACCCTTTAGTTTACAACAATAGAATACAAAAAAAAACTTCAAAGGGAAGAGTCTGGAATGTAATATAGCCTAGTATTCTATGGAATTCTTCCCATTCTCTCGAAATATTTATCTTTGACTATGAGATGAGTTTCACTTTCGCAATTCGCAAGGGTGCAGAGTAGCCTACTGAACGCTGAGCGAACGCAAAATATCCAACAACACACACTGCGGTCAGAGCTGAATGTTGTGAATAAAGCGATAAATTTACTTTCTCTCTGAAGACTCGGTGAGCTACGGAGTTACCAAGTGATCACGACCTTGTGTTTGAATAAGAAAATGAAAGCTCCTCAAATGGTGCGAATATACATCTATGAAAAATAAATATCTGAAAGCCTTCCTAAAAAGGTAGCCTTAAACAGTATTCTATATACATATGCACATTGTTTATATTTTACTGCAATATAATAATATGATGACATAATACAGGTGCAGCTCAAAAAATTAGAATATCGTGAAAAAGTTCAATATTTTTTCACTCATTTCAGAAAGTGAAACTCATATATTATATAGATTCATTACACATAGAGTGAAATATTTCAAGCCTTTATTTCTTGTAATTTTGATGATTATGGCTTACAGCTAATGAAACCCAAAATTCAGTGTCTCAGAAAATTAGAATGTTTTGCTTTAACATATTTTTAAAGTATCATATTTAATATTTGGTCGCATATCCTTTGCATGCTGTTACTTCCTGAAGTCTGTGACCAATCAACATCAAAAGACTCTCGATATCTTATTTTCAGGTACTGTTACAAGCGATACTATAACCTCTCTGCATTTGAACGGATCTCTATGGGAATTGGGGGGTGAGACTAGATTCAGCTGTAAATTACGCTGGTACAGTATGGAACACATGGCTGGCTAAATGGCTGCAAGTCATCAAGGGTCTGAGCTATCGAACGAGCCCCAAACCATCACTCAGTTGCCAGATATGGAGTAGATGTGGATGGATCACTGCAAGGGTTATTTCTCCTGACTCATTTTCCTATAGAACTCTATGGGGAAAAAAGTCAGGAGAAACAACCCTTAAAGGGATCCATCCACATCTACTCCATATCTGGCCGCAGAGTGATGGTTTGGGGCTCGTTTGATACATTAGACCCTTGATGACGTACAGCCATTTCGCCAGTCATGTGTTCCATACTGTACCAGCGTAATTTACAGCTGAATCTAGTCTTACCCCCCAATTCTCATAGAGATCAGTTCAAATGCAGAGAGGTTATAGTATCGCTTGTAACAGTACCTGGAAATAAGATATTGAGAGTCTTTTGATGTTGATTGGTCACAGACTTCAAGAAGTAACAGCATGCAAAGGATATGTGACCAAATATTAAATATGATACTTTAAAAATATGTTAAAGCAAAATATTCTAATTTTCTGAGACACTGAATTTTGGGTTTCATTAGCTGTAAGCCATAATCATCAAAATTACAAGAAATAAAGGCTTGAAATATTTCACTCTATGTGTAATGAATCTATATAATATATGAGTTTCACTTTCTGAAATGAGTGACAAAAAATATTGAACTTTTTCACGATATTCTAATTTTTTGAGCTGCACCTGTATATAGTATTTTCAATTTGTTATGTACTATATATTCATCTGTTTTTTTGAAAATTTGAAAATGTGTGCTGTGTACACACTGAATATCGAAATATACAGTAACCTATTTTTAAATATATTTGATACTGTCCCAAGTTACAGTGTATCATAACTGTATATTTTATAATGTAGTATCTACAGACAGAAAAAAATATATATTTTGAATCGAGTAAATTAAAAAATATGTTCCCATGCTACAAACACCATGGTCTGTGAAAGCTGAAATGAACAGCGCGGCGATAAGTGACCATAGCAGCCAGACGAGCAGAACCAGTACAAGCACACATTAAAACATAAAGACAGCACCTACACATCGCTAACCAGCCTGGGACACAAAGATATGAACTTTGTACAATTTATATTCCTGTGAATCTGATAATAATCTGACATGTACAATATGTACACTAATTACAAAATAATCCAAATAAATAGTAAAACTTCAGGTTGTACATGGGCAGAAAAATAACATAAAATAATGTTACTGGATATCAGAATACAAAGTTTAAGTGAACCTTCACTTTGAGCAGTAAAACTTTGTACGTTTCATCACATTCAGTGTAGTCAATTGGTGTGTGTGTGTGTGTGTGTGTGTGTGTGTGTGTGTGTGTGTGTGTGTGTTTGTGTATGTAAGCCTGTGTGTCTGTGTGTGTGTGTCTGTGTGTGTGTGTGTGTGTGTGTGTGTGTGTGTGTGTGTGCAGCTTAAAAAAAAACTGAATTGAGATGCCAAATTGAATTGAGACACAACAAGCTCAGACTGAAAAATCATAAATTGAATCTCCAAATGAAACATGGCACCTCTCCTGTGCTATTATTCCATTCCTGTCTGTTGACGGCCCGTCCAAAGAGGCTCCGCCCCAGTCGCTCGTTACAGCACGGCCAGCAGCGTCAGGAGGGAGAGGCAGGTGGGGAGATACAGGATGTGGGCGTGTACAAACATGTGGCCGTGGGCTCTCAGAGACTCCTGATTGGTCTCCTCTTGGCTGGGTGGGCTGTGCATGGTGGCGATTGGCTGGGCCCGGTTGGCGCACATGTCGTACAGGTTACCGGAAAACTGCATCTTCTTGGACTCCTGCCGCAAGGAATCCCACACGGCCGCCGCATCTTCTGGGCATCCCGCCAGAACCGCACTCGCACAGGTGTGAAACTCATCCCATGACCTGTAGGGGGCAGCAAAGGGCACCTTTTCAATTATTATTATGATTTTATATTTTTTAAATTGGATTTAAACCGCTGATGTTGTGGCTCACAATGGGCCTGTGGACGTGTGTGTGTGCACGTGCATGCATGTGTGTGTGTGTGTGTGTGTGTGTGTTTTGGCCAATCTGGAGTAGACTGCCTCCCTCGCCATAGAATCATGAATCTTTAAAGCTCCAGTTGGACCAGCAGTGACCTGATGATGAATTACAGATGTGTTTATATATAGAAAACCAGGAAGATGTAGAGAAATAGATTTACATTTTTAATTAGGTGCTCACTGTTAGAGATGGGAGAGGGCGGGTCTGTCAGAGTTTTGGTGGGAGCTATGGAGAAAGTCGAGGCAACACACACACACACACACACACACATATACACAGACCCACATACTCACAGACACACACACACACACACATAGACAGACCCACACACACACACACTCACATAGACAGACCCACACACACACACACACACACAGACACACACACACACACACACACACACTCACATAGACAGACCCACCCACTTGCACTCGCACACACACACACACACACACACACACATATACACAGACCCACATACTCACAGACACACACACACACACACACACACACACACACTCACATAGACAGACCCACACACACACACACACACACACACACACACACATACACACACACACACATGCACAGACCCACCCACTCACACACACACACACAGAAGAGAGGGGAGGATGAACCACTTTGTAGAAAAAAGAAGAAAAAAAAGTGGGGGAGAAAGACAAAGATGGGGAGAAAAGAAGAGAAGAGTGACTGAACAGGAGAGAGGGGGGAGGGAGAGAGAAAGGAAGGGAAAGAGGGAGGAGGGAGAAAGGGAGAGAGGGAGAGAGGGAGGGAGGGAGAGAGGAGGGAGGGGGGAAAGAGGGAGGAAGAGAGAGGAAAGGAGAGGAGCAACCGAATGCTTTTCATGAGCGGCGTGTGTCAGAGCGATTCAACTTCACTTCATCTGCCATCACTAATAAATGAACCGTTAGGCATCAGGAGGGAGAGAGAGAGGAGGGAGAGGCATGGAAAGAAAGAATGAGGGAGAGAGAGGGGGAGGGAGGGAGGGAGGGAGGAAGAGAGGGATGAAAATAAAGAGTGAGGGAGAGAGGGAGGAAGGGCCGAAGCAAAGGAGGGAGCCGGAAATCACAGAAAAGTCACAAACGCCAAGAGGGCAGATGCTCTCTCTGTTGCCCACGGTAACGTATTGATCCTCACCTCTGGTCCCATTACCAAATGGAGCACTGGTATTTACACTGAGCACTGAGGCAACTGGGCATGTGTGTGTATGAGTGTGTGTATGTGTGAGTGTGTGACAAAGTGTGTGTATTTGTGTGTGCGAGTGTGTGTGTGTGCGTGTGTAAGTAAAAGTTTGTGTATGAGTGTGTGTGTGTGTGTGTGTGTGTGTGTGTGTGTGCATGTGCGTGAGTGTGTGTGTGTATGTGTGTATATTGTATGTATGTTTGTGCTGTAGACTCACCTGCAGATGGTGTCTATTTCCTCTGTGTTCTCCCCTCTCTGCATACTGTTAGACATGCTGTCCCCCAGAGCCAGCAGACACTGTGCAAAGCCCCTATAGATGGAGCCACACTGCCTGGTGGATGCAGCCATGACAGGACTAGGGCCCAGCACTGTGAGGACACACGGAGAAAAAGACTCACAGTCAAAGCTGTGGTGCATAATGTCCCTTGTGGCTTCCTGTAATTAAGAGCAATAACCCGGTCCTGTTTAGAATTACAGACTCCGTGGTGGGGTGCAATAGAAGTAGCTGCCAAAAATGAACAATTGCAGTGTCATGACCACTGGCTCTTGGTCTTTCATCTGCTGGAAAAGCTGGGAATACACACACACACACACACACACACACACACACACACTCAATCACAGGTACACTCACAAACATCATCAGGGAATGGAGGGAGAGGTGCTTCAACACTGAAACTACAGTGGGGAAAGATAGGGGGCGCTGCTGAGTAAACTCACACAGTGACATAGACAGAGGGAAGGAGAAAGAGAGAGAGACAGAGGCAAAAAAAAAGAGGGAGAGAGGGAGGTAAAAAGAGACTGTCATCGTTACCAATCCCAGGCGCAGTAGTTCTCACCTGCTGTGAGGAAAATATGTGTCATCCGTTGAACACCTGTGTGTGTTAGTGTATGTGTGGGTGTATTGAGAGAGGGTGTGTGCATATGTGTGTGTGAATATGCTTGTGTGTTTGTGTATGTGTGTGTTGGAGAAGTGTCTGTGTGTGTGTGAATACATGTGTGTGTGTGTGACAGAATGTTCCACGCCATTCCCACTCTCACTGTCTGTCAACGAAAACCCCAAACACATGACCTGCATCGTCAAGACAACAAGAACCTCAGTCCTTGGTGGGGGGCCCAAACGGACCCAACCTTGTCACGGACAAGACCAAAAACACACACACACACACACACACACAGCACAGGATGGGGTTGCCTGCCTCCCCGCCTTTGGCACACTCCGCTCTCACACCGGCACGGAAGGTGATGTCACCCTTCTCCTCCCAAAGCTTCCAGTGAGTGTAATTAGCACCCCTGTCCTGGGACCGTGGGCTACGCCTCAGCAGGTTACCCTCTCTCTCTTTCGCCTCCTGCCTCCATCTCAGCACGTATGCTGAGAGCTGCTCTTTAAAAAACACCCCCCTGGACCCCCCTCCTCCAACCCCAAACCACCCTGTTATGCAACAGCATAACAGCCGAAATGGCAAAACACCACCTCTGGAAGTTACATACGCAGGCTAATGCATTAAGCTCCAGACTCCATTACCTGTCCCCACTACTTCATTAGAGAGAGAGAGAGAGAGAGAGCACAGAGTGAAAGAGGAAGCCGTCCACCCCAAGCACCACCCCCCTCTCTGCAGAGCATGGATACACCAATCCAAATTCAGCCCTGGTTTTCTTTTGCTCCCAGGTAATTAACGGATGAAAAATGAGTCTTTATACCTGACTCCCAGGTAAAGGGAGAGTAGAAAACCAGTAATTTTTTCGGCCGTCGAGGACCGTGGTTTGAGTAACAGGGCTGTACAGTGACTACCGCATGCTTGCCCTTTCACAGTTAGAAAGGAAATACATCATCACACCACCACACACTTTCACCACGAGAGAGAGAGAGAGAGAGAGAGAGGGAAAGAGAAAGAGAAAGAGAAAGGGAAGGTGAAATAAATCTAACCTCAAAAAGAGACGTGGTGTAAGTGAAGTGGCAATTAGTCTAACGGTACTGATATATGCAGCGTCCATCTGTGTGTGTGTGTGTGTGCATGTGTTTTCTGACAAACAAATAGGGAACACATGACAACAGGGACAAACACCTGACCACACACACACACACACACGCACACAGACACATTGACACACACTGACACACGCACACACACAAACGGACACACACACACACACACACACACACTGACACAGTTTGTTCAGCATGCTTTGCACTGTAAACTCAACTGTTGTTTTTGTTTTTATAAACAGAAAGGTCTATCTAGGGACAGACATTGGGAATTAGCAGAAGCTACAAATGCTGTGATGCATTACAGTGGATGATTGTCTTGCCATTCTCTATGTAATCTGTATCTGTTATATTTAAAAACGCTCTCTACTCGCCTCTTCTGCTCTTTCTTTAGAATTCCTCTCTTATCCACTAGCGGGCCTGACTGACCCAGGGTTGGCTGGTAAAGACGCACTGATGTATCGCAGCATCGCCAGTCTAACGTCCAGCCTGGTGGGAGCGCGAGGACTCAAAAGAGCAGAGGTGGAAAGTCCATGTTCAGAAAGTAAAAGTCCTCTTCAGCCAGGAGGTAGAGAGATTTAGTGAAATAGTGAAAAGTTAATGGGTGGAAAAGACACACGGCAGGACTTTTTCTTTCTGACCCCTGGACTTTCCACCTCTGCAAAATAGTGGACACCTGAGTAAGTGGATTGATTCTGGCGATGACTGATAAATCAGACAGAAAACACAAAGTTTTCTGCCTGTCAGCCTGTGTAAGCTACGCAGCTATCATTCATTCCTTCAGTTACGAATCTTTAAAAGTGGGAAAATTTGGAAATAACCCTGGTACAGATAAGCGTGAAAGTAACAAAGTCTTGAATGCCCTCCCTCCCCCCCTTTTTGTCACCCCCCCCCCCCCCCCCCTTTCTCTTTCTCACCTATTGACAGCAAGCAACAGAAGAAAGAAGAAAAATAACTGAAAATCCAGCTGTGTGGACAACAAAGCCGCAAAGGAGCCGGTAAATGGGAGGATGTTAACTGGGCCGGACAGCGAGCGGCTGACCTTGGCGCTGGACCGAGCCGCTCACAGATGTGAGAAAGACTTGCGCTGGCCCGAGCCGCTCACAGATGTGAGAAAGACTTGCGCTGGCCCGAGCCGCTCACAGATGTGGGAAAGACTTGCGCTGGCCAGAGCCGCTCACAGACGTGGGAAAGACTTGCGCTGGCCAGAGCCGCTCACAGACGTGGGAAAGACTTGCGCTGGCCAGAGCCGCTCACAGACGTGGGAAAGACTTGCGCTGGCCCGAGCCGCTCACAGACGTGGGAAAGACTTGCGCTGGCCCGAGCCGCTCACAGACGTGGGAAAGACTTGCGCTGGCTAGAGCCGCTCACAGACATGGGAAAGACTTGATTAATATTTGATACAAGCCTTCGTCTCCCTGCTCGTTGTTGTGTGTGGATTATATTGATTTTCTGTGAAGTTTTTTTAGTGGGGTCTCAGGATTATTGGTTTCATTCAACCCCATAAAGAATTAATGAAGACCTGAGGAGTGAAGGAGACGGCTAGAATGTGTGTAGACAGAGAGAGAGAAAGAGAGAGCAAGAGAATGTCGATACCCCAGCGCTTACCATTTAAACTTTCCAAAGGTGCTTTCTGTATCTATATACATTGTTTTTTATTATCTATGTATTTATTTGTCTTGAAAATGCACAAAATCGGAACGTCTCACATCTAGTTTCATCGTTAATTGCTCTGCCTATTTTAATAAAGTCTTACAGGATTTGGAGGTAGAATGCACAGAGAGGGATAGAAAAGAGAGAGAGGAGCACTGTAGAAGAGAGGAGGAGAGGCCTAGAGAAAACACATGAGAGAGAGGGAGGGAGAAAGAGAGAAAGAGAGAGGAGAAGAGGCCTAGAAAAAACACAAGAGATAGAGGGAGGGAGAAAGAGAGAAAGAGAGAGGAGAAGAGGCCTAGAGGAAACATATGAGAGAGAGGGAGGGAGAAAGTTTGAATGAGAGAATTTGGAATGGAAGACAGAAAAGTGCAGCAGGTTGTGGGTGATGATGTTAACTAATCTATAAACCCCTCCTCCCCCCCAAGCTCTTAGCATTACTCCCTGACATATCTACAGACAACAAAAATAACGGCTGAACAACATCCCTGTCTCCAAAGCAGGGTGGGGGAGGAGCCTCCTCGTCCCCTCCCATCAATCAGAGCGGGAATGGCGGCTGGTCAGAGGAAGCCACTTCGCCGCTGCCGCCGCTGCCTTCCAATCCCAGCATGCACGGCGCTATCCGGCTTCAGAAATTAAGCTTCTCTAATCATCCTCTGTGTTGCTGAACCCCCATCCAGTATGTGTTACACATACAGGGCAGAAGGGATGAGAAGCTTTGCGCGAGCCACTTTTTATACCAGGATGTAAATATTTAATCCATGCAGATGAAAGCCTGATTGTGGGGGGGGGGGGGGAGGGGAGGCGCAGCTTCTTTAAATAACTCCTGCAGGAATGCCAGCACGAAGCCACAGGGAATCAAAGGGTTAACTCACGCACTGAAAGAGCAGAGCAGTGCTGAGACCTCTCTACTGTCTTATTTACACCACATACCGCTGAGGGGAGTAATGAGGAGGAGGAAGGGGAGAAAGAGGAAGATGATGAACAAGAAATAGAAGAAGGATGAGGAAGAATAGAAAGAAGAAGAGAAAAATATGAAAAAGAAGAGAGAGAAGAGGGAAAATATTCTTCCTGACCTGCAGAGCCACATTAGTGCAAATATCAATAAAGACTTGGATCTCCATACCTATCTCTACCCCAATATCTCCCTGGTCTCTCTCTCTCTCTCTCTCTCTCTCTCTCACTCTACCACTCTCTCTCACTCACTTTACCATTCTCTCTTTCTCTCTTTCATTTGGATTCTCTCTCTCTATCCCTCTTTCACTCAAAATCTCAAATTCAATTTCAAATTGCCTTATTGGCATGAAAAACAAATATTGCCAAAGCCTACAGAAATCAATTTAAATATGAATTCAGATTATTAATTACAGATGGACAATAAGAATCTAAAAAATAAATAAAATACAAAAATATAGATAATAGTGATGTATTCACAAGTACAATAATCAACATATGCATGATCAGTGAGTCTGTATGTATACATGTAGGTGCTCACTCAGTGTAATCTCTCTCTCTATATATATATATATATATATATATATATATATATCTTTCTCTCTGAACATTAAAGAGCTGGAGACAGTGAAAAAGAGATTGTGAAAGATTGATGTGATGTTGGTGAATTCAGGGCTCTTGGGAGGGGGGGTTTAGGCCGCTGTGTCCAGCTGGAGCCGTCTAAGGCCTTGCGGATAATAATCATTACCCATAATCCTCCAGCGGCTGTTTGTTTGCTCCCCCTCTATTCTGACCCACAGTGAATTCAGCGCTGGGTGTTAAGCGTCAAATCAGACTCTGTCGGTCGGACAGACAGAGCGCTGAAAATCTCCGGTGATTATGAGCGAAGCGGTGCCTCCTGGCTGCTGCTAATCCCATTTTAATCCAGCGGGGCGGAGTAACAGGGCAGGGACAGGGGTGGGGGTGTGGTAATCGGGATTGGAGTCGATGGTGGTGGAGCATGGTTTGGATGTGAGTGATGGGGGGGGGTTTGGATGTGGGAGATGTGGTTGATGGGGGGGGAGGAGAGTTTGGATGTGAGGGATGTGGTTGAAGGTGGAGAATAGGGGGTTTGGATGTGAGCGATGTGGTTGATGGTTGGGAGGGGGGGTTTGGATGTGGGAGATGTGGTTGATGGCGGAGGATGGGGGGTTTGGATGTGGGGGATGTGGTTGATGGTTGGGAGGGGGGGTTTGGATGTGGGAGATGTGGTTGATGGCGGAGGATGGGGGGTTTGGATGTGGGGGATGTGGTTGATGGTTGGGAGGGGGGGTTTGGATGTGAGCGATGTGGTTGATGGTTGGGAGGGGGGGTTTGGATGTGGGAGATGTGGTTGATGGCGGAGGATGGGGGGTTTGGATGTGAGCGATGTGGTTGATGGTTGGGAGGGGGGGTTTGGATGTGGGAGATGTGGTTGATGGCGGAGGATGGGGGGTTTGGATGTGGGGGATGTGGTTGATGGTTGGGAGGGGGGGTTTGGATGTGGGAGATGTGGTTGATGGTGGAGGATGGGGGGTTTGGATGTGAGTGATGTGGTTGATGGTGGAGGATGGGGGTTTGGATGTGAGTGATGTGGTTGATGGTGGAGGATGGGGGGTTTGGATGTGGGGGATATGGTTGATGGTGGAGGATGGGGGGGTTTGGATGTGGGGGATATGGGGGATGTGGTTGATGGAGTGTGATAGAGAATGGTTATATAAGAATGCACAGTCTGTAACAGGCAGGCCCAGCGTGTTACTGCCTTCACTGTGTCACCTGACTGTGCTAATCTCAGGTTCATTAACACATTTGTACAGGTGGAGGAAAAAGCCGAAAGAACTTATCCACGATTAGGGGACGTCGGGGGAACTTCTCCACGATTACGCATGTTACTGGTATTTATCTGGCCCCAAAAAAAAGTCTCCACTAAGCAGAAAATCCATCCATCCATTTTCTAAATCACTTACCCCTGGTCAGGGTCACATCGCAGAGCCAATCCATCGCAGGGCCCAAATACCATTCACTGACACATTCATACCCCAAGGACAAATTAGACTCTCCAATGACCTTTGGACGATGGGAGGAACCCCACGCAGACACAGGGAGAACATCCTGACTACACAAAAAGGTCCTTAGCCACAATTTGAACCCAAGACCTTCTTGCTGTTAGGTGACAGCACTACTCACAATCAGACACAACATACACGTTTAATAGTAAATGAAGTACAGTGCATGACCGGATTCGACGTCGCGGCTCGCATTGAGCATGCGGATGGTGCTCTACAGGCTACGCCATGAAAAACCCCCAAATAAAATGATTTAATTAGACATCATGATTTGCTCATATAAACACCAGGGGGTATACTAAAAAGCAGCATTACTGAGTCAGCTGGATAACTGCACTGAGTAAAACCCGGAACAGCTCTTTTTACTTCAGTCCATGTTCCAGATTTGGGAGAATTCCGGGTTTTACTCAGTGCAGTTATCCAGCTAACTCAGTAATCCTGCTTTGTAGTATACCCCCCAGCATTGTGGGGTGAAGTATGTGGTTTTGAAGACACAGGGTAGGACACGCCCCCTACAGACTGAGGATCTCTGTGCTTCTCCATCAGTTTTTCCCCAAAAATCTTCCTGCTACTTTTCCTTGAGTTACACAGAGCAAGGACACATAAGAATTAGATAATCAAAGCTGGGTGATCATGGGAAAGATCATGTATGCATGTCTGTGTTTCCGTGGGTGGCAGGTATGTGTGCATGTGCATGTGCGTGTGCATGTGTGTGTGTGTGTATACATGCATGTGCGTGTGTTTGTCTGTGTGTGAGTGTGTGTGTGTGTGTGTGTGTGTGGCAGGTGTGTTTTGCTGATGCCTGCTGCCTCAGGACCTCCAGACTCCAGATCCATGGGGAGTCATAAATAAATTAAAATAATTCACCTCTACCCTGCCCCCCCCCCTGCCCCCACCAGCACCACAGAAAAAAGGGAGGAATTCACAAGCGCTCTGAATGACTATAAAAATAAAATCCAGTCGGAAGAAAGAACGAAAAGGAAAGGAGAGAAAAAGAAAGGAGAGAAACACAGATAGCCGGACAGGCAGTCAGGTGGGTGGGGCATCGTGTTATTATTTCACCCCACGGCCCCTAATCACAGGGTAGCCGGGATACCCTGCTGTTAATGAGAGGCGTGGAGGATATGAGCAAAAAAAAGAACTACAATTCCCAGAGGTCTCTTTTCCGCTTGCCACACAGGAAAGCTTTTACCTTTCATTCATTTAACACAGGCGCTCCTCCTCCCAGCAGGGATGAACCAGCACTGAAAATAAACAGCTTGAACAAAAGGGATAATTCACCTCAATACAAGACGGCAACCATGTATGCCTGAAGCTATGTATTCTGGGTACTAAACGTTTGCGTAACATTTCTGTGCCCCGTTGACAGCTGTGACCATATTGGCCCACACAACATCAGTTACAAACTGTAAACCACTGTAAACTAATGAAGGGCTATGGCTGACAGGTCAAAGGTCACTGGTCACTTATACCCAATTACATCCCAATCATCAAGTGACTGGGGAGGGACACTTTAGACCATTAAGTGAAGCCAGATGGTCCCAAGAGCTACTTTGACATTTGGACAAATGTATAATAGGGAGCTGCATTGCCCAATTAAAAAAAAAACATTTTAATATTCTGATAAAGCCAAAAAAATTTAATAAAATATGAGCAGCAAGGCTCCTGCAGAAGATTTCTGCATTTAAGACACACTTTGAGACACCACAGCAAGTATGTACTGCTGACCAATGGGAGGGCAGTTTGGCGAAACCAGAAGCCTCCTAAAGCCAAAAGATCCCCAAGAAGAATGATGCAAGAACATTACCCAGCGTAATTAAACCAATATATTTAATCATCATCCTGCTCACTTTTCAATTTGTGAGGTCCAGGGACCCCTTAAACTGTGTCTATGGTCTTGTGCACTTGCTCTGTGCTATCTGCACTGAGGTTTGATTCAGAAAGAGAGAAGACGAGGAAGGAGGTGAGGCGGGGGGGGGGGGTTTACTATGGTAACTGTGGACACTGTTTCTACGGCGATCCATTGTTAAGGAGGGTTGGATTAATGAAGCCTTTGGTGACATCGTTGCGTGCGAGCAGAAAGAGAGAATGAATTCCCTCTGCAACCTTCCAGAGAGAGAGAGAGAGAGAGAGAAAAGAAACAAGGTGGTGTGTGGGCGTGCAGTGGAGGGGGGGAACCTTCAGGTAAAAAAACTAAACAACACCTGATAATTAGCTCCAGCAACCACACTCCCGTTTCAAATTATCAGCCAACCACCCAGATTCCTGCCATTTTACACCAGTGTTCCCTGGGAACAGGAACGAAAGTGGTGAGCAGGGCTCTGGGGTGTGTGTGTGTGTGTGGGGGGGGGGGGTGCAAGTCGATACGCCCCCGCTCTACAGATCTAAGGGCTAGACAGCAGATAATTGGCAACCCGCACCGCGGGTTTTGGGTCTTGACCCTCATCGACAGTCGGGCCCGCCTTGCTGTGTCAACACCTGCCGGTCAGAAACCGATTCCCGCTTTCTCACCTTCCACCCGGGGCGGGGGGGGGCTCACAGTGGGTGTGGGGGGGTATGTGATGTACACAGGAGAGGGGGGGGGGGGGTGGAAGGTGGTAGAAAGAAAGAGGGCAGAGGGGTGAAACGCTAGCAATATTGTCTGTGATGTTCATTGTGAAGGGGCTTTACAATCAAGCACAAGTTGAATTTGAATTTTATGAATAGTGAAGAGAGGGAAGAAGAGAGGGAAAATAGAGAGGTCATATGAGAAAGAGAGAGAGAGAAAGAGAGAAAGAGACAGAAAGAGTGAGAAAGAGAGAGATACAGAGAGAGGGAGAAAGAGAGAAAGAAACAGAGAGATGGAGAAAAAGAGAGAGAGCTTTTCCATGAGGTTGATAGCATGCTAAATCAACATGTCATCTTCTCCCCAACCTTTTTCCTTTATTTATTTTTTTATACAAGCACTCTTTCCACATTTATTCTACATTAGATTTAATCAAAGAGAGGGTAGGGGACAGAGGAGGGTAATGAGAGAGCTTTATTAGTCTCAGGCTATGAAAGAGAACCAGTCTGATTAAGGATCGACAGGCTTGTGCTCATTACAAAGTGCAGCGAGCGTTGATGTAGGTTTGCAGGTGTCAGGTGGGAGCGAGTCCATAGCACAGCAACAAGAGAACCTGCTGAGGTTTTTGACTTTCTCCCTCTTTTTCCCACCCCCCCTCCCCCCTGTCTCTCTTTCTCCCTCTCTCTCTTTTTTCTCCCACTCTTCCTCACTCTTTCACTCACTGGATATGTTTTTGAATGTGTTTTATTCTAATAGTACATTGGTTTTTCCCCATCGTGGTATGGAGTCGTGTTTCTGCAGAAAGAGTTTTTGGGTCCACTTTTTGGTCTGCTTTTCATATCGTGTTGGGAAGTAATATACAATAAAAAAGAAATAGCTGACTTGGTGGTGATTGACTGAATAGTCTCTTTCTCTCCTCCCTACCGCTCTTCTCTCTCTCTCTCTGCGCTCTCTCTCTCTCCCTCCTTTAAAGTCTACTTTTTGTGAAACAGTGTGTCTCACCTCAGTGTTTGATAGGCGCTCACTCGCTCGCGTTCTGATCTCACAGTTCACATTCTCTCTCTCTTTCTCTCTCTCTCCCACCCACTCTTAAGATCAAATAAACCTGCACTAAAAGCTCCAGCCACCACACTCTGCATGGAAAAATAAAAAAAATAAAAAAATAAATGAACAAACAATGTAAACTGCTTCTCTGGATGCTTATGTATACACAAACACACACACACACACCCCACCTCCCTTTTTTTCCCCCAAACACCAGTTTCTCTTGGATCTGTAAATGCCTTTAGATGGAAACAGGGAAAGAAGCAAGGAGGGAGGGAGAGAGGGAGCAGAAAGGAGAAAGAGAAGAAGGGAGGCCCTCCCATCCCTTAATTCACTCAGAGCATGTTACCTTTGATCAGGGGACTCTACCATTAGCGCACGATTGCCCGACGCTCGGTCGAAGAGCTGCGCATTCCCCACCCAAAACGGAGGAGAAAAAAGAGCGGGAGAAAGTGGGATGGAGTCAGCAGAAAGGAAGGTCACCCTCACGCTCGCTCGCTCCCCAACCCTGTCACTCACCGGAGATTTAACAAGCTGCCCATTTCTCAGACACACGATAGAAACCCCTCAGACATTTACTGAGGACGAGAAAACACTTAAAACAACAAAGCAGCTGGCAGCTCAGCTGTGAGAGCCGGGCCAAAGAGCCGCGCTTCACACGAATGTCAAGTACGTGAGCGCGCGATTAGCCAGAGTGCGGCCGCCATTTTGGGACAGGGTGCAATCGGAAAGCTGTTTCTTGTGCGCGGGTCCACCCAGGATAGCAGTGGCATGCGGAGTGTGTTCTCACTATACTGGTAGCTCGTGGTAGTGGAAGGTCATTGAAGGTAAGACGTAAAAAGGGAACACTTTTGGGGAAACTTTGGCTGCTTTTCTCCCTTTTTTTCGCTCTCTCGCTCTCTCTTTCTCACTCTCTCTCACACATTACCTCTCTTTCACTCTGCTTCTGTTTCTGTGGAATGACAGAGAAAGTTTCCCCTCATTTCTCCAAGTGTCTCGTTTAAAAAACCTTTTTTTTGGGTTCCTGTCGCACTTGAATCTTCCCTCACTGCCATTCACACACAAGGGGGGGTGTGTGTGAGATAACAGCCGATTTCTCCGCACTGAAGGAAAAAATCTGTCACCAGGTAGCACAGCTCAGCTCAGGCTACACTTCAAAACGTCTCCCTCCATTGAAAGAACGCACATCAAAATATCATAAGGGAAAGCTCCATTGGGAGAATATAGAGGGAGGCCAGATTGGGGCGGAGAGGGGGGGTAATTCCACTGTTTGAGAAGTGCAGAGATTAGCAGTCTGAGCACCAAGCTTAGCAACACCACAGATGGAAAACTTTCACTTGAAGTTAAGAAATGGGAGGGTGAGGCTTCACGGACCCCCAACTTGGGCGAGGCTATCCTCGGCCCTTTGTGATTCTCTGAACCAATGTTTCAATCCATAGTACAGTGAGTTTATCCAGTTAGCAGACACTCTTATCCTGAGAAATTTGGACAGTTTTTATTTTTTTTTACATACTGAAGCAATTCAGGTGAAGCGCCGTGCTCAGGGGGTAAAATGGCAGTGCCCCACCTGGAAATCAAACTGGCAAACCTGAATGTTACAGGCCCAGGTTCTTAACTTTTACAGTACTCTGCTATCCCAAAAGCTGGGTGTTTTGTTCATTCAAAAAAGTCACTGATGGTTACTGGGTTACTGGGTTCAAAAAGTCTCTCCGTCTCAATCTCTCCTTCCTTTGATCTTTAACAATGACCCTCACTGCTTGCCTTCCCTCTACACCGGAGATTTCCTTCCAGAATGTTTTCTTGTGATTCAAACTCCTTCTTCTTTGTCTGCTTTTACCGTTCCACGTTCTGGATTCTGTATTCCGCAGTGTGGGAGAGAGACCGACGCGGCATGATAAATTGATAGCGATGTCAGTTTCTCAGTTTTCGCAATGGAAACTTGCTTTCTGCTCCGGAGCCGTGATGTCACACGGACGTTGCGCTCCGTTCTGAGCAAAAAGGTCTATTTACGGGCGAAACGCGTCCCACGCATCCGAGACGCCCGAGATGCGCTTTCTGTTCTGCGTGCTACGTTTGAGCTCTTTCGGTGTCAAGGACGCCACAGAAGAATATCAATCATTCATGTTTTATATTTCTGCAGAAGAACGTAAGAGCCCTGCAGCAGCTGTGCGCAACGAGGCTGAATGTTGGATTGACACGCACGGCCCTCGCGGACCGAAATTCACCCGTCTTCTGAAGCTCCTCTTTTTAAAGCGCAAAGGGAGCCGTTGTTCTCAAGCGTTGACACAAGATGGTGACCTGCGCACAAGCAGACACACGCTGCCGTAGGCTGCACAAACAGAAACGCACTGCGCTTGTATCCGAGTCGACTTCTTCATAAGGGCCGACTTCTTTACTGGTAACACTCGGTGGTGCCACAGTGACCTCCTAGCTGGGATTGGACTCAACAGAAATCAGGTCTTGAGGCCAACGTTCACCGCCACACCCGCCCTTGCACAAATGTAACATGCTGCAATATACTGACATAAGATATCTTCACAATATATGATAAAATATATTGCCACTTTCGGATATTGCTATTTCTAAAGAAAATACATTGCTGTAAAGCATATTTGTCATTATATGTCAACACATTAGCAATATATTGCAGTATATTCCCTCTTCTATAAGAGTGGATCAGTCATAGCAATGAAAAATTACTTTATTCAGCTGCATGCTGCCCAGTGCATTAAAGAGCAATGCTAAAGATACAGTGGCTGCACAGTTTTAAGGCTAAGCGCAAGCTGGCTGACATATTATAAGGGAAACTGCACACTCTCTGACACTCCGATCTAACTGGAAAACAGCCTGCTGATTGTGTATAGCTTTGCGCACTTTCCATTTACCCAGCTGGATACATGTTCACACAAGTAAAGTTAAGCACATTGACCAAAGATACAACAGCAGTGCCCCACCCAGGAGTCAAACCTGCAACCTCTAAATTACATGGCCAGCTTTCTAAATCATGATACTACACTGGTGTCCAGTGCAGAACAACACATTTTAGCATAGCATAGACCAGCAAGTGAATTAACACCTCTCCTCTTTAAATCGAGAACAGCAAAAACCGAGGTGTTCTTTCCGACGTAGTGAGAGAGAGAGAGAGCTTCATCACAGTTTAAGGGGGGAAATGTTTTGTGTAAAGCAGGGTTAGGGGGGCATGTTGGGGGAAGGGAGGAGCAGATGAGAGAGATTTAAAATCCTTTCCCGGTAACTAATGTCTACTTCGAGCGCATTGGTTTGAGCTGGCCAAACACTAGAAAGCGACGGAAACAGGATGGTGATTTCCCAAGCCGCCAACATAAAGCTCATTATCTCACCTTTTCCCTCTTTTTTTTCCCCCTCTTCTTTTTTTCTCGTCGGCAGAAACAAAATAAGACAACGGAGGAACGGGAGAGAGAAAGAGAAAACGACAAAGCCCATCCTGCCAATCGGCTCTTTTGTTTCCCTTCCCTGGGGAGGAGTTTGTGACACTCAGCAGTTATTAGGGAAAGGGCAGTGTGCCCGCATGACTGCAGCGTTAGCGGTAACGGAGCGCAGGAAGGCTCTACGCCCCCTCACTGTAGCGCTCAAATCGTCTCGCCGTGTTACTGCTAGTGAGCACCCTGGGCCTCATATTATTTAACAAGCCCACCCCCACTGAGGCCAACTCCACCTCTGGTGCGAAACTCTGGACTAATAAATGTACAAACGCCCCACGGCGCGCTCCAGCCAAGTTGTCTCCTTAACGGTAATTTGCTCGTCAACTCTGGCAGCAGATGCTTTCTGTTTGAAGGGCAAGTTAAAAAAAATAATCCCAGGGTGCACTTCCACCGCTTCTCTCAGCCCAGTAAAGGAGCCGTGAAGCGGCGGGGTTTGGTCATGTGAGCGCCCTCAGCCAATGGCTAGCTGCAACTGCAACAGGTGCAAATGGACTGCAACCCAAACAGGACCAGAACAGGACCAAAACAGGCCTACAACTGGACAAAAAATGGACCATCACCGAACCACAAGAGCAAGCTGTGAAAGCACAATCTCCAGCCACAGAGTACCGCCTTCATGTATTGAAGAAAAAAAAACACCCAAGTCTGGGGTAGTCTGGGGTCAAAACAGAGCTTTATTTCTTTTATAAGAAGGGCAGGGGATGAAAAAACAGACTAATAAAGCAGAGGGCTCTGCTTTTACACAGAGAGACACAGCTGCAGGGAGGAGCTCAGAGAGAGAGAAAAAAAAACAAGAGAAAAGAGGTATTTGTGAAGGTGAGAATAAGGCTGAGAGAGGTGTTGTGCTTTGGCACACTGAAAGCCTTTCAGCGAAGCCTCCTTTCTGCACTCTTCATTCTGCTCCAAGCGCTGAGCGACCGAGCGACCATGTGATGATGTGACCAGCCCGGCCCGGGTGTTGCGTAACGGGGACCGTGGGAGCGTCGTGTACGCAGCTGTGGCTTCCTCTAAAAAAACGAATCCCCAAAATATAATAAAGGGTGATAAAAAAACACATCCTGTTAAAGACGAGAAGAAAAAAAATTGACGGGTGAATCGGGCGATGAGAAACTTCCAGGTTCCCGGCCTCCGATAAAGTTATGAAAATAAAATGAGAAGTGAGTCCCCCTTACCACCCCTTCCTTGGGGGTGGTCTTGATGTTGCCTCTCCTGTCTATGTGACGTGCTGGCAGGGACGGACCCAAATGCACGACGAGACAGTCTTAGAAAAGAAGGTTTCTTTATTAGGATTCCGGGTCGGATCCACACCGGGAAATCAGGTATAAAAATAAACAATAATTTGTGGAACCCGCAGAGAGCTGGCACTGGAGATCCAGCGAAGTGGCCAGGAGTGGTCGTAGCCTGGGTAGGGTAGCTGAGTCAGGCGGAGGTAGAGCCAGGATCCACACTGGGAAGCAGGTGTGGCGATTCTGGACCGGGGTGGTCAGCTTGGGTCAGCAAGCTAGTAAGAGGCAAGACAAGTAACACGACAAGGACCGTAGACTAGGACAAACCGTAATACTTTGACAAGGAAACACAGGAACAGCACGGTAATATAACTAGTGTCATTAGAGCTGATAAGCTGCAGCTTGCGGGAAATGCATTCGAGATCAGCGAATTGATTGAACAATTAGGAAATGCATGAGGAATGCGGTGAAGGCAATTAAGTGTGAGTTGTGTCATTAAGATGTGGTGCAAGTAATAATGTGCAATGTAGACCCAATCAGGTAATGAACGCAGACATGATACAATTAGGTTCAGGGAAAACAGAGGAAAACATCAAGGAAGGAACGGGGAGCGGAGCGGATCGTAACAGTACCCCCCCGTCAAGGTACGCCTCCTGGCGGACCACAGGCTCTGGTCGACTGGGCCTGGCGGTGATGGAAATCCCGGATGAGGGTAGGGTCCAGGATGAGACGAGGGGCAACCCAGGAACGTTCCTCGGGCCCATACCCTTCCCAGTCGACCAGGTACTGGTGGCCTCGTCCCCGGCGCCGGACATCGAGGATGCTGGAGACTGTGAAAGCGGGAGCACCATCAATGTCCCGAACAGGTGGGGGGGCAGGAGTGGGAGCGCTGAGAGGGCAGGAGACCACTGGCTTGACCTGACTGACATGGAAGGTGGGGTGAATTTTGAGGGAGGCAGGGAGACGGAGCTTGAGGGTGACTGGGTTAAGAATGGAGTGCACAGTGAAGGGTCCGACGAAGCGGGGTTGGAGCTTGCGGGAGGTGCCGGGGAGGGAGAAGGTGGAGGTAGATAGCCAAACCTTCTGTCCCGGGCGGTAGCGAGGGGCTGCGGACCGGTGCTGATCCGCCAGGCGACGATTCCGGGAGGAGGTTTTGAGGAGGGCGTTGCGGGTGGCCTTCCAGACCCGCTGGCAGCGTCGGACGTGGGCGTCCACTGACGGAACCGCCACCTCGGCCTCCTGGGCGGGGAACAGAGGGGGTTGGAAGCCCTGGGAAGCCTCAAAGGGGGACCTCCCTGTGGACGAGCACACCAAGGTGTTGTGGGCGTACTCAACCCACGGGAGGAGTTGGGACCAGGAGGCAGGGTTGCGGGCCGTCACGCACCGTAAGGCGGCTCCCAGGTCCTGGTTAGCCCTCTCTGCCTGACCGTTAGTCTGCGGGTGGAACCCGGAGGATAGGCTGGCGGTGGCGCCGAGTGCGGTGCAGAATGCCTTCCAGACAGCGGAGGCAAACTGGGGGCCCCGGTCGGAGACGACGTCCGCCGGGATCCCATGCAGCCGCACCACGTGCTGCACCAGGAGGTCGGCCGTCTCGAGGGCGGAGGGAAGCTTGGGGAGGGGAACAAAGTGCACCGCCTTGGAAAACCGGTCCACCAGGGTCAAAATGACAGTGTTACCGGCAGAAGGTGGTAGTCCGGTAACGAAGTCGACCCCGATGTGACTCCAAGGATGGCCCGGGATGGGAAGGGGACGGAGGAGACCAGCAGGGGGGGAGTGAGACGCCTTACTCCTGGCGCAGACAGGGCAATCGTGGACGAAGGCCAGGGTGTCCCGCCGGGCGGTGGGCCACCAGAAGCTCCTGCGCACCAGCTCCACAGTGCGGTTGCCTCCGGGGTGGCAGGCCAGTCGGGAGGAGTGAGCCCACTCCAGGACCTGGGAGCGGACAGGGTTAGGAACGAACAGGGCAGAAGAGGGGTTAGGGCGAGGATCGGGATGCGTCACCTGAGCGTCCAGCACGATCTTCTGGATGGGCCACCGGACCGCAGCCACGACGCAGGAAGCCGGAACGATGGTCTCCGGGACAGACAGGTCGGCAGGGGAGGAGTGGATCCGAGAGAGGGCGTCGGGTTTGATGTTTTTTGACCCGGGTTTGAAGGTGATGGAGTAGTTGAATCTAGCAAAGAATAATGACCAACGGGCCTGTCTGGAGTTGAGTCGTTTAGCTGACTGGATGTATTGTAGGTTGCGGTGGTCAGTCAGGATCAGGAACGGTTGAGTGGTCCCTTCAAGCCAGTGTCTCCATTCCTCCAGTGCCAGCTTGATGGCTAGCAACTCCCGATCCCCTACCCCGTAGTTGCGTTGGGTGGGGGAGAGGCGGCGGGAGAAGAAGGCGCAGGGATGGAGCTTGTGGTTGAGGGGGGAGTGTTGGGACAGGATGGCCCCTACGCCTGTGTCCGAGGCGTCCACCTCCACCACGAATTGGCGGTCGGGTTCCGGGCAGCAGAGGATGGGGGCCGTGGTAAAAAGTGCCTTGAGCTTGGTGAAGGCCTGATCTGCCAGGGAATTCCACGCAAATGGGTTCTTAATGGATGTGAGGGTGGTGAGGGGTGCGGCTACCTGGCTGTAGTTCCGGATGAACCTCCTGTAGAAATTGGCGAACCCCAGGAACTGCTGCAGGTGCTTGCGAGTGGTGGGGATGGGCCACTCCGTAACAGCCTGGATCTTGGCCGGGTCCGGCCGTATGTCGCCCCTCTCCACCACAAAACCTAGGAACGAGACTGAGGGGGCATGAAACAGACATTTGTCGGCTTTGACAAACAATTTAGAACCAGGGAGACATGGTCTTGGTGTTCCCGTTGGTTCTGGGAGAATATTAGTATGTCATCTAGGTAGACAAAAACAAAGCGGTTGAGGAAATCCCTCAGTACATCGTTCACTAGGTTTTGAAACACGGCTGGGGCATTAGTAAGGCCGAACGGGACCACCCGGTACTCGAAGTGGCCCAGGGGGGTGTTGAAGGCGGTCTTCCACTCGTCCCCCTCCCGGATCCGTACCAGGTGGTAGGCGTTACGGAGGTCCAGCTTGGTGAAGACCCGGGCGCCCTGCAGCAGTTCAAAGGCCGAATTCAGGAGGGGTAGAGGGTATTTATTCCGGACGGTGATGGAGTTGAGGCCCCAGTAGTCGATGCAGGGGCGGAGGGAGCCATCCTTCTTCTTCACGAAGAAGAATCCCGCTCCGACGGGCGAGGAGGAGGGGCGGATGGTACCTGCTTCGAGGGAGGACTTGATGTAGTCCTCCATGGCCGTTCTTTCCGGACCGGATAGGCTGTACAGGCGGCCGGAGGGTAGGGGAGCACCCGGAAGCAGGGAGATGGCACAATCGTAGGGTCTGTGGGGGGGTAAGGACAAGGCCAGGGACTTGGAGAAGACCCGGGACATGTGCCGGTAACAGTGGGGGACCCCCTTCAGGTCGACCTCCGGAACGGATGTCTTTATTTCCGTGCTAGAGGGAGGTTCCGCCGAGTGGAGACAGGAGGTGTGGCATTGGGTGCTCCAGCTGGTGACGCTGGATGTGATCCAGTTGAGCAGGGGGTTGTGTTCGTGCAACCAGGGCTGACCAAGGACCAGAAGGGAGTGGGGAGTGCTGATGATGTAGAGTTGAAGGGTCTCACGGTGGTTACCGGACAGAAGCAGTTGGATGGGAATGGTGCGGTGGGTGATGTGGGCCAGGCGGTGGCCGTCCAAGGCATAGGCGTTGATGGGTCTTTCTAGTTCTTCTGTGGGAATCCTGGACTCGTCTACGAACTGGGAGTCCACAAAGTTGGAGTCGGCTCCTGAGTCGACGAGGGCCTGCACGGATACGGTGGCGGAGGCCGTAGTGCCCCATTTGAGGACCGCAGAGAGTTGGAAGCGGTTGGAAGCTAGGCGCGGTGTTTGGGTCTGGCTCGCCAGTAGGCCCAGTAGGATCGTAACAGTCTATCTGTTGTCACTTTCATTTGCACGAAAGCAGGTGAAATTGATACACAATCGTTTATGCTTCCTAACTGGACAGATCGATATCCCAGAAGTTTAATTGACTTGGTGTTATACTGTGTTGATTAAGTGTTCCCTTCATTTTTTTGAGCAGTGTATATATACAGTGGGAGCAATAATTATTTGATCCCTTACTGATTTTGGAGGTTTGCCCACTTACAAAGAATGGAACTGTGTAGAATTTTAATCATAGGTACATTTTAATATTGAGAGACAGAATATCACAAAATAATCCACAATAACAACATCATATAAATGTAATACATTTATTATCGTATTTTCGCATGAAATAAGTATTTGATCCCCTACCAATCAGCAATAATTGGGTGCGTTTACATGCACTCAATATTCCGATCATATTCGGAATATGGCTGTTATCGGATTATTCAAATTGTCATGTAAACGCAATATTCCGAAAAGCTTTTTCGGAAAAAAGCAGTTATCGGAATATGAGAAATCCGATAACTACACCTGGATTTCTGCCGTGTTTTTCGTTTTATTGGTTGCATGTAAACGCTTATTCCGATCTCGTTCGTTTTTTGACAGCAACAGCCATGGCAGCAGCTACTCCGGATATTGTTAGTAACGTAACGCTAATGTCAAAACAGTTGAGAGGTCAGAGAGATGTCAACCAACGGGAGAAGTCATTTCTGGAGCGAGGAGGAAACCCTCCTAATGTTATCCGAAATAATAAAGAGGAATATACTTCATCTCATAGATGGGAAAAAAGTTAGAAACGCGGAAATAATGAGCACGTTTACATGCACTCAATAATGCTCTTATGGGTTTCGTCGTCATATGGTAAATTAATTCACCGATTCAGAATGGAGAGGCAACTTCAGTATGGCTCGGAGATCATTTATGAAACTTTGTGGTTTGGTACAGAACATAATGAGCCCTGACGAAGTGACAGTGCGTCCAGCTGTACCTCTTCAAATGCGAGTCGCAATAGCGCTGTACAAAGTCGGTAGCTGCAGGGAGTACAGGCTGATAGCGAACCAGTTTGGTGTCCACAAGTCTACGGTCTGAATCGGTGAATTCATTTAGCACCTCTCTCCCACCAGTCCTTGCTCTTAACGCGCATCCAGCACTACCGGGTCCTTAACAGTGCTGGAGGAAGGCCTATTCTGGGTCCAATAATCAGCGCTTGTTGTAACGTTAAAGCTCTTCGTCGTCTTCTGCTCATAACACAGAACGCTTGAAAAACAGTGTTAGTTGCTACCCGCAACCATAACATCTGCCGTATGACGACGAAACCCATAAGAGCATTCCTGTCTAACGTTACCATGTTTAACGTTACTTTCTTATACGTTATAGGCTGCTGTTCTTTCTCATGTAACTAACGTTAGGCTATAGTTAACGTGTTTACTAACTTACGGTTACGCATACCAACCCGCGTGCTGTTTCTAGCAACCCAACAGGAAGTATAGTCACGTTATGTATAAACGTTAAAATATGTAATTTATAATATATAACGTTAGGCTAATATATGTTTCTAATTTACGTTTGAGTTACACATCGCGTTCAGGGAAAGAAATCGGAATATTGACAGAATCATGTAAACCTGGATTTTTCCCATTATCGCATTACTTAAGTGCATGTAAACGCATTTATCGTATTATTGCCATGTTCGGATTACTCCCAATTATCGGATTATTGAGTGCATGTAAACGCACCCATTCTGGCTCCCACAGACCAGTTAGTTTTCCATTAAGAAGCACTCCTAATCTCAACTCATTACCCAAAACACCTGTGTCAACTTGTTACATCGTTATGTAGCTGTATAAAAGACACCTGTCCACACAATCAATCAGATTCCAACGTTTCCACCATGGGCAAGACAAAGGAGCTGTCTAAGGACATCAGGGACAAAATTGTAGACCTGCACAAGGCTGGGATGGGCTACAAGAAAATAAGCAAGCAGCTTCGTGAGAAGTTAACAACTGTTGGAGCAATTATTAGAAAATTGAAGAAACACAAAGTCACCGCCAATCTCCCTCGGTCTGGGGCTCCACGCAAGATCTCGCCTTGTGGGATATCAATGATCATGAGAAAGGTCAGGGATCAGCCCAGTACTACACAGGAGGAGATTGTTAATGACCTGAAGGCAGTTGGGACCACAGTCACGAAGAGAACCATCAGTAACACACTACACCGTGAAGGATTAAAATCCTGCTGCACGTGCAAGGTTCCTCTGCTGAAGAAGGCACATGTACAGGCCCGTCTGAAGTTTGCCAAAGAACAGCTTGGGAGGCTTGGGAGAAGGTGATGTGGTCAGATGAGACCAAAATAGAGCTATTTGGCATCAACTCGACTCGCCGTGTTTGGAGTACAACCCAAAGAACACCATCCCCACTGTGAAGCATGGAGGTGGAAACCTTATGCTTTGGGGGTGTTTCTCAGCTAAGGGGACAGGACGACTTCACCGTATCGAGGGGAGGATGAATGGGGCCATGTACCGGGAAATTTTGGGCGACAACCTCCTTCCCTCAGTGAGAGCACTGAAAATGGGTCGTGGATGGGTCTTCCAACATAACAATGACCCAAAACATACAGCCAAGGCAACAAAGCAGTGGCTCAAAAAGAAGCATATTAAGGTCCTGGAGTGGCCTAGCCAGTCTCCAGACCTAAATCCCATCGAAAATCTGTGGAGGGAGCTGAAGCTTCGAGTTGCCAAGCGACAGCCTCGGAACCTTAAGGATTTGGAGAGGATCTGCAAAGAGGAGTGGACCAAAATCCCTCCCAAGATCTGTGCAAACCTGGTGAAAAACTACAACAAACGTCTGACCTCTGTGCTTGCCAACAAAGGTTTCTCCACCAAGTATTAAGTCCTATTGTTCTATGGATCAAATACTTATTTCATGCGAAAATACGATAATAAATTTATATGATGTTGTTATTGTGGATTATTTTGTGATATTCTGTCTCAATGTTAAAATGTACCTATGATTAAAATTCTACACAGTTCTATTCTTTGTAAGTGGGCAAACCTCCAAAATCAGTAAGGGATCAAATAATTATTGCTCCCACTGTATGGATAGAAAGTGGTTCAGGAACAGAAAGCAGACATAATGAACCATTCTCGTACAATCACGGTGTCACAGAACAGGAAAAACGCTTATAAAACTATGGAACTGGAACGGGGCTTCTCTACAATAGCGGTTTAGTAACGTGGCAGAGAGAGAGAAAAAAGAGAGAGTAAGAGAGAGCAAGAGAGAGCTCAAGGCTGAAAATATGAAGACGGCTTTGTTAAAAAAAGAATCCAGGTAGCATTCAAACTCTTGGTTCCTCAGGCTTATAATATGGCCTACTGAAGGCTAAAAAAATATGTATGGTTTTGTATTATATAAATATTATGAATTAATTCATTTTCACAATAACAGCAGGTTACATATTGCTACTGGGCTGTTTTTTAAAATACATTATTGTCACTTAAAGCTGCTGTAGGCAAATTTGAAAATAAACAAGGCAAAAAGACTTCCGCTTTTGCTCTCCTTCTTCCTATCTCTCTCCTAAGCCCCTCCCACCAAATGATGCTCCAGTGCACGCGCAGAAACAGGCAGACAGGGAGGGGTTTATTCTACGGGGAGGATATTTTGCTTGTCGATAGATGCCTACATAGCTAGCCCTGATTGGTTGGTTTTTAGAAGGTTTGAGATTTTTTGACAGCCTAATACAGAGCCCAGGACACTCACAGAAACCACTTGATTTGTTGATAGCTGCTGGAATATAATGAGTAAATTTAATAACTTTGCCAAAATTATATCGAAAAAATCGTACCCACTGCACCTTTAACAGACTTCCAAGATTTCATTCACATTAAAGGACAAGTAGGTCTCACAAACGCCTTCCACTCACGTTTTGTTTCAAATAAAGCACCAACATAATTCTATTTTCAGGTAAATACTACATTTTCAAACTTCAAGGCTTGAGCGCAAATAAAAAACCCTTGGGAAACGGCTTAAAAGACTTAAAAGAGTTTTTATTTACGTTTTTTTTTTAAAGTAAATTTTTGGTTTTAAAGGAGATTAGCCTTATTTGTTTGCAGATGAGAAAAAGAGGCCACACAACCATTGCAACCAACGTATCACACCCCTCTCATTAAGGGTAAACCCCAACAGGAAATCGTGAGTCTCATCAAGAAACTCAAAACGTAGTTCTTATGATGTCAGTCAGAACAGCGCGTACGACTGTGATCCGCGCGCATTTGCAATTAAACCGAAGAGGAGTTCCACTGAAGCATTAGCATTATCCACAGAAAACACTATTACATAATAACTACTCAGGGATTATGCAAATACCAGTAGGTAGAGGACTCATTAGTGAAATGGTAAGAGGATGCGTGGTCTTGTGTTGCTTTATTTCTTTATTTGCTTCGCTGATTCACTTTGCAAAGAAGTTACACAAGTTAACTTGCCTCGATAGATACGGTACTAGCCGGATATGTACTGAAGCCATTTAGATGAAGTGTCCCACACTGAACTCAGCCTCTTTATCCTTTGTGAGTTCCGGTGCTTTCTTCCATCAAAACCTGATCCAAATCCAGCATTATCGAAGTTAATCCGATCCCTCTATATAAAGTACATACGTAAAAGCGAACACAAAGTCGGGCGGCGTTGGCGCTAAATCCACCTAAACCACTCCCGTCGTTTGATGTTTTTGCAACCGTGTGGGACCACAGTGAACTCGTAAACAGTCAAGGTTCAGAGTTCTTTCCCCACGCCACTTCTGTTGAGGCGAGGAAACACGAGAAAGAGGCGGGATTGAGCATATCGAACAGAGCGTGCGCAGCAGGCCGACCCCAGGTGAAGATTTGATCCTGAAATCCTCTGCCTTAGCCCCTCAAACATAATCATTTATTAAATTGGCCGAGAGCTAGCCACAGAGGATGGAGGTCTAAGGACAGAGTGAGCAGCAATGTGGATACATACCAAATATGACCCTTTGTCCAGTGAATCGACACAGTGAGTGTAATCAGCTTGAGACTCAAACCTGCAACCTTAACTCTAACCCACGTATGTTATAAGAATTAACAATGAACTTTACGATGCACTGTGATCCTGTCCAAAAAATACAACTTGCAGGCCTATATATACACATCATAAATCATAAATCATATCCCAACAATCGAAAGAGGCACTGCCTCTGCAAGGAACCACAACCACACCGGTCAAACAGAGCAAAACCTGCTCACCAGAAATCTTTATTACTCATGTGAAAAAAGTTGAGTATTGAGCTTAATTTAGATTTTAAAGTTAAGTTATGCCAACTAACATTCAATAGTAGTTTTTCAACTTTTTAAGTTATTCTAACAAAGAAGTGTTAGTTGGAATAACATAAAAATCTAAATTAAGCTGAAAACTTTCAAGTTGCCTTGAAATGTTGAGTATTCTCAATTTTTTATTTTTTCAGTATGGATCAGACTCCCCTTCCAATGATTCCTGCAGTAAAGCTGGGCACTTCTCTTCCAAACATCTCAACCAATCATGGAGAGGGGGTGGAGTCACTCACGGGATGTGTCCATTTTCACTCCATAAGAGGAAGGGGACCATCAGTACAAGCTGGATGGGGGGGGGGGGGCTACAGTACCTCCATTGCAAAAACTAAACAAAACAAAAAAAGGTCACCTTGAGCCACTGCTCTTGGGTGTAACTTAAGAAAGCTATGTGTTCCACCCTCCATCACCGTGGAGACAGAATCCCATATCCCACATCAGCGTTAACTGAGATGGCGAGATTCCCGTTAAATATAAAAAAACGAGAGGGTGCCTCCCGTAGCAGTACAGCAAAGAAGGGAGGTCCACGCAGAGAGAGAGAAAGAGAGAGAGAGAGAACATAGGGAGGTGGAATTGAATGGCCCGACAGTTTACATTATTCAACGTAAAAAGCCTGTTGGGGGAATCGACGGCGCAACACAACCGCATTAAAGATTGATGCTGCAAAAATCGTTTACTCAGTGGCCGTTACCAGAGATTGAATAATGCCGTTACATAATGAGATTAAGGAAGGAGAAAGAGAGGGAGAGAGAGAGAAAGCACTGTTGACCATTTGATTAACTTCACCCCTACAGGGCCATGGAACCATAGGCTTTCTTGCAGGCTGCCTCGCCGTTTGCCGCTCGTGGGCCGACGGATGGCCAATGGACGGCTAAATGACAGTCACTGAGAGACATGGGCAGACAGGGAACAGTTAAATTCAGAGAGATGGGCTGGGGTGAGGGAGGGTGGTCACAGGGTCACCAAAAGGTACCTACCGTTTTTTTTTTTTAAAATTTAAACTAAACCTTTTCAGTGTCAGTCCTACTTGTCCTCACACGAATGTCAAGTACGTAAGCGCGCGATTAGCCACAACAATAATAAGGCAATGCAGAAGTACAAAATAAAAAATTTATTTCAGTTACCCGCTGTCTCTATGGCTACGGCATTCTGACACATATTCTGACGCAAGGTGTGTCCTTTGTGCCACTCCTAGAATGAGTGCCCGTTTCTCTTTGTCATGTCATGGTTTCTCAGCCTGCTCTTCTCTGTTTGGCCACTTCCCTGGGAGCGCTCTTGTAGTGTTGCTTCCTTTTGTTTTCCTTGTCCATTCCTTGTTTAGGTTTTTCTTTCTGCTCAGTGTTTTCACCTGTGCCGCATTTCCTTTCATTATTTAAACCTCGCGTCATCTTTGTTTGACGCTTCCATATTGCCATTTATTTGACAAGGAAAGCCGGTAATTCACGGTATAGGACTGACAGATCGTTACGGCCGTTTAACCTCAACTTGTTGTTGTTACACAGGACTTGTTTCGGGTGTCATTAGAGTTAGTTAGAAACTTAGCTTTGAACTCTCTGCCCTTTGTTCCTTTGCGGAACAATCTGTCTTCGCCGTCTTGTTACTTCTTGTTTGTGTTTTTCGGCTCGCACTTGTGTGAGCTTGCGGTATTTCTTTTTCTTTGTCTTGTCGTAATCTCTAGTTCAGAGTCTTTCACCCTATACGGGGTCGCTTTAAGTTTGGTAGCGGTTACTCTCGTTTTCAGGAGTTTATTATTTCTTCTATTGTTGTTTATTCCCTGTTTGCGGGTTTCCCTCCCGCTGTTGTGGTGTTCTTATTAGAGCACTTAAAGAACCCCCACTGTCGCGTTTGGTCCTTGGTTTCGTACGCTACCCTGACAGTCATTTAGGAGTAAAAAATTTGGAATTTGGTTTTCAAATTTCTTCTGGTATTTTGGAATTTTTCACAATTTAAGAGGAAGTGCATCTCTGTTTCAACCTTACCTGTCGTACAGTGACCACATATTTGTTGCTCTTTTGGTAACCAAGGCTGTGTCCGAATCAGAGCCTGTCTCCTGTGTACAGTGCACTGGCAGAAGTGTGCTGTTTAATGAGCACTGTTTATCAGTCCGCAAAAAATATCCAACATACTATTTTCCAACTGCACTGTGGAAGTGTTGTAAGCAGGTCCTTAGATGTCCCACCAGTGTTGCCATGTCCGCGGTTTTACAGCTAAATTAGGATACTTTCAAAGTGCAATCACAGGTAAAAGTGAAAAGTCGCAAAGCATGCACTTATTTTAAAAAGTAAAAACATGATGATTTCTATTTAAAATATGTTGGTTTCGGTTAAAAATAGCCTATAATTTGGGCTAATTTTGAGTTGCCATTTGGCTGGAAAGTCTTACAAAATATGACAACCCTGTGCCCCACTCTTGTGCTGCCATGTCATTTAAAAAAAAAACTAAGCTTCACGTTATATTTATGTGACCAAAATGTTCGTGTACCTCTTGAAATGTGTGCTCCTGAACGTACTCAGCGAAACCCCAGAAGTAAGTCATCCGGGTGTTTGAAGTATACTGCAATTTGAAAACTTTTCGCGTACTCTACTTCCTCGCCCTATCTACTCACCACGCCTACTCAACCATGTGGAAGAGTGCTGATTCGGACACAGCCCAAGATTTGTCTGCCTTTTTCAATGACTAGACTGTGGTCACTGAGCATGTACTTGGTAAGTACTCTTTTTTTTTTCTTGTCTAAATGGCCATTGTTAATAACAAAAGGGAATCAAAGGGCTCTCTCTTTTTCTTTCTCATTTCCTCTCTCAAACCTATTTTCAGTTGTCGACGTCAGTCCCCGGTCCCCCAGCAACCAAGAACCACTCAAAACTCTGAACATTCAACCTTCCTCTCAAATCCAGAAGAACCTCACAGAACAATGGGCTAGAGCCCTTCTTGAGAATGCCCAAGCTGCCCACGTCAATTCTTCAAAGGTACATGTGTACCAATGTTTCTCGAAAGGATTGTCTAAGTGCCAACCAGATAGCCAGCTACTTATTCTTAACATTGAAAGCTCAGCCTCTGTTATTAATGAATGTCCATGGCCATGACTGAGTATGATCCCTGTCCCCTGTCCCCTGTCCCCTGTCCACTGTTTACTATGTCCCCTCTCCCCTCACTTTGCAAGCAGTGTGTGAAAGATATCCTGAAAAACTAGTGAGGTAGTAGTTTGTAATATGACCAGATCCTGTACCATAGACTCTGGGTGCGTCCCAATACTCTCAAAAATGCACCCTCCTTTCCTCCACTACCACCTCCTCTCCTCCTTGCCCCGGAAACGGATCATTGTGTTTTAATCTAATGTTTCTGATTACATTTTATTTACGTATTAATGGTTTCGACGCAAACCACAATGTCAGGTAGGCTACATTGTATACTGTAGCCTACATGTACATATTTGTACTCAAAACATTCAGCCAATTTTTCATACTTCCGGGTAGGAGAAGAGTGGTAGTGGGGGAGTGGAGGAAGGGACGTGAGGAGTGAAGAATATTGGGACGCACCCCCCATGTCTTGTACTACAAGTTTTTACTTCTGGGTTACTTCCTGAAATTGTCGAATGACTGCACAGTTCTGTGGATGAGTGTGCTCCTAAATCCCCTCAACAAAACCTTGGAAATAAGGGTTTCATCTGGGAATTTTAAGTGCCCCCATTTGTGAAAAAAGGTCGCCCACTCAAAATTTGACAAAGTTGACTCAAATATATGCCCTCAAAGGGGTGAAGGGATCATAGTCGGTCATGGCCCGTGTTCTCATTTTCCTGGTTGTTGCGATTGAAGAGAGGACGCAGGCAGCACAGCACCCGCTGGGAACAGGAACTACTAACAGAAACTTCCTAGATGTACTGGGGACTGAAGGAAAACAGGAAGTGACCATCTTTTTTTAACTTTATGTATCCAAGTTGGTCAACCAAGAACTTGTGTTACAAGCAGGGGAACTGATTATCTATGGTTCCACCTCGTCACATGGGTGGACTCTAACCTCTTCTCCGTGCTCCGTCACCCTGTCTTTCTTCACTTCCCCTCATACCTTATCCCTTGTTTTCCTGGTGTTTCCTACCTTTGGCAGTACTGCCAAAGCATGTACTGAACATACATGACAGAAAACAAAAAATATTTACCTATTCCAGACTATTTAGCATGTGCATTTGGACAATAAATAATTGTAATTCTCTTTCTCTTTTTCTCTTTTTCTCTTTTTCTCTCTTTCTCTCTTTCTCTCTGCTAAGCACAGCCACGGCTGTAATGCAGGAGGAGGACAGAACAGGCAATTCTCCCTCTGCACCAACAAATATTAACTTCACGCCCACATCAATCCCCTCCCCCCCTTCACCCTCAATGCCCTCTGACAGAGAGTAACTGAGAGACTCACTTCAGTGGACAACCGGGCACTGACCCACTTTAGGAGCTAATGGGTTTTTATTGACTGGACACTGGACTTGCCAGCTGCAACTTATCAGAGTTAGCGTGTGACATTAGCGGAGGGAGCGAGGGGTCCCGCAGGGATGGGGGGGGCGGGGCAGGGTCCCTCTTCACCTTACCCATCCAACCCTGTCCCTGCCTCCCTCCTCTATTTCACCTCTCTCATTCTTTAATTTTTTTTACTTTCCCTCTAACATCCTCTCGCTCTTTCTCCTCCCACCTCTGCCCCCACCTCTCCTTTTCTCCCTCCCTAGCCCCACCCACCATCTCCACCTCAATTCCGCCCCCTTCCACCTGTGCCCTTGTGGAGCTCGGCCTCGGCCTATTGACTCCACGGCGTGGATCGGAACACGTTACTAAGGTAACAGCAGTGCCTTTCCTTGACAGAAAGTAAGGGCCTGTGAGACCTGTGCTGTAATGAGTAGCCACTATTTCCAGAACAGGAAGTAGACAAGGAAGGCGCGTGTGCATGTTAACTTTCTTGTGTTCGGCGTCACTGCAAATGTAAAACTTTTTTTTGTGGGAGTGGGGGTACAGTTAATAAGGGATCAAACATTGAGCCAAAATGGGACACCCATGTAGCAATAAGCATAGCAGCAGGTGACAGTATATGTGAAATTTGGGGGTAAATACAAGCCAGTGCCAGTCCAAACCATTTCAACAAGTTGGGTAGTTAACATTAGCCTTCCAGGCTAAACGCTAAACATTATTGGTGTTCTGCACTGGGAGTGTAAGGACAAGCAAAATCCCAGAATCCCTGAAGGAGAGAGAGCTAAACAGAGGCGTTAAGAGCAAGAACAAGCTCATAATACTGAACCGAAAGATGATTCTAAAGGTGTCTTCATCCTGAAAGGGTAATGCCTTTCTGGCAGACGACTATGCAACGCAGCGAAGCAGACAGAACAAATATCCGTTTACCTACCAGGAAATTATTACTTCAGACAGCTGTCTTGTTGCATACAAACTGGAGGCTCTGTAGAGTAGTTGTCATCAACACACAAGCGCAAACACAAATATAGACACACACACACACACACACACACCAGAGAGATGTACATGTAGCGCAATCGGCACCTCTGTTCCCAATTACCCACTACAAACAAGCAGTGCTGCCAATAAAAATCATAAAGTGAAGCAGCGTACAGAGAGAGATCCAGGAAGGATTCCTTACCCAGGTAACTTCCACAGAGATTAACCAAAAGTACGAGGAGAGCTGGAACACACAGAGCATGTTGAGCCACAAGCTCATTTAATCAACACGACAAGAACAGGCTGACATCCTCCGAACGTCTGTGAAGTCTCCCTCCGAGGCAACTCTGAGAAAGGCGCCGTAGACGTCGAAATGGCAGTCTTGTCTGCTTCATTAAACGTGTGACTTTTCTACATGATTATCTTTGTATAAGACTGTCCTGGGTTAAAGAGCATCTGGCACTATTTTTATTTTTATCCATGGATAGCTCTTAGGCAGGGCATGAAATTAACTTTTTCACCCAGTAGCCAGAGTGGCTTGTAGAATACAGCCATTTTCAACATATTACCAGCCACGTTAACTTTTACAATATAACATAACCAGATTGGTTACCTGACAAAGTGCCAGAGTAAAAAATCTTTCCAGCCACAATCAAAAATTTAGGGGCTAGTGGCACGTGTTAATCTCACACTGCTCTTAAATACTGCAGACAAACTTGAAACGGAACAGAATTTCTCAGCCACACTTCCACTGTAAACATTCTCAGAGTATAACTAAGTAAATGTACAGAGATGCTCCCAGCAGACAGAGAGCCAGAGATGATCAGATTGCACTGATACACATCCTCCCAGCCCGCTCCACGCTGCACTGTGGTAAAGAACTGGCTGTTGAGTGGTCTTGCAGTAAAAACCACAGTCAGGGCTCGTCTGCAAACACAAGCCGCAGCCGTGTAAATTAACTCCATTACCAGAAGTGGAAGGTCCAGGGACCAGAATGTAAAAGTTCTGCCATGTGTTTCTTCCACCAATAAACTCAGCCTGCTGATTTCACCAATGACCTTTACCTCCCGACTGAAGAATTGTGCTGATTAGCAAAAATCCAGGCGATTGGAACAAAATACTGGATGACTTTTACGTTCTGAACCTGGATTTTACGCTTACGCCCATTACTCTCCAAGCATCAGTAAAAGCAGGGAGATGAAAAGGCTTGGGTTTGGTTCCCTTTTGCCTGTGCATTTGAACGTGGCCTGTAATTGGGCGATTGCTCTTGCGCGTGTTCTGCCTTGACATTTCAGCATGACAGGCATGCAGGCCCCATTCCCCCTTCGCTGTACGTCTTCCTCTGCGATACAATCATGGCGGGCTGGAGTTTTCTCTCTGTCTGTCTGTCTCTCTCTCTCTCTCTCTCTGTCCTCTCTGTATTTATTTGCTTCTCCCTCCATCTGTTCTTTCTCTTCCTCTATGTCTGTTCTCCACTCTCTTTTTCCTTTTCCTCTTCTCTCCACCTTCCTCAGCCTCTTCTCCCTGGTCTGGACTCACCTCCCTACTCATGGTCCCGCATTCCCCCTCTCCCCCTTCTCCCTCCCTCTTTGACCCTCTCCCTCTTTCTCTCTCTCTCCCCATTCCGCCCTGACTCTCCCTCCTTGACTGCCGAGTCCGGCCCTCCTCTCATCTTCCCTCCCCCCAAAAACATCGAACAAACCGGACAGAGAACGGGCGACGAACTCAACAACGCGTCGTTATCGTTACGAGCCCTCGCGGCTGGCGCGCGTCTCGCGGTCTATCGCCTCTAATTCACCAGACCCACTCTCCCAGACACCAGCACCCGCGCCAGTTGGTTGCGTGCGAGCGCAGTTTGCGATTCTATGTTGAGAGTCTTGGCGGCCCGTGGATCGGAGACTCTGTAAACATAGAGCCGATCAGAGAGCAGATGGACGCGGCACGGATGCTTTGAGCTTCCGTGCGAAGTAAACATTGCTGCAGATAAGGCACGGGTAGTGTTTACAGCTGCGGTATGCAAAAAACAAACAGAGGTAAACGAGAACTGTCTAAAAAAATAACTGAAGCAAACACGTAGGGTGTAATCGATAAAACAAGCATTTTGTTATAGCATTTTAAATATAAATTATACATCAATTCAAATCAGTTAAACAACTTTTTTTTTTCCAGCCGGATGCAAAGAATTATGAGCACTACAATGCAGCATAATCCTACTGCAGCCATTAAATGTGCTGTTTGTGGAGGTATACCAGGAGTCTGAAACCTCGGCCCTGGAGAGCCGCAGGGCCTACAGAATTTTGTTTTCACCTTATAATTACCAAGTAGGCTCTCCGGGACCCGGGCTGTGGACCCCTGGGGTACAGTACAGACAAAGTCTGAGAGAAACATTTTTATTGACCGTGGAGTGTAAAGGTGATAGCAGGAGTGTAGTTGCCTTCCGGGATTGTTTATTTTATTTTATTTTTCACCCACTCAGAATCGGATAGCGGATTCAGTAAAAGGACAAGTTTTGCCAAAGTCGGGCACATGTCCTTTCTTTAAAAGAAAAAAAAAAAGGAAATTGGTTTGGAGGGTTCAGAAGGGGTGTCCCTTTGGCTATAGTTGATTGGATGTGTAGATGGTGAAAAAATCCACTATTTGTGTGTGTGTGTGTGTGTGTGTGTGTGTGTGTGTGTGTGTGTGGGGGTGGGGGGGGGGTGTAGTGAGGGCAAGAGAGACAGATCTGTCTACCCTTGTTTGGAGAGCCATGCAGAGCAGACAAGTTTTAAGTTGTTCTGCTTTTGTATTTTTGTTAGACTGTTGGGGTGCGTTGGATTTATGGATCTCAAGCTGATCCAGACTCCTCCTCAACGTGCAATGAATGTCAAGTACAGACAGACACCAAACCTGCAATAATGACGATAACCATGCATTTGCACATTGTTTTCCTCTCAATATCCAAGATATCCTTTATAGTTTATGATTAAGCAATAACTTACGAGAGGAAGTGCTATATCATGGATATCGAAACTGTTGTTATTCGGTTGGCACGATGCGCAGCGGAGTGCCGATGCGGATCACGGCAGTTCCGATATCCATGATATAGCATGACCTCGTGCAAGTTATTGCTTTTATACAACAGTACTACATCAGTCATTAAAAGATCAGATGCCAATTTAAGAATTTTACTGTTTAAATCAGCTAGATTACATCGCTTTTATCTCAGTACATTCAGAAAATAATACCCTGATTTTTTTACGTTGCCAAAGAATTCAAACTAATTTTGTTCTAAAGATGATACAATGTGAATGTGACCATCGAATGTAAACAAGCCGCGGAGGGATATACCAGTTCGTATATCGTGAATATACGAACTGTTCGGAATAAGCTCGACCAATCACAATGCATGGTCGGAACTCACTGTTAGTGAACTCACTATTAACAGTAAATGCATTTATTATGACACAAAAAGATAAATACATTTTTTAAAATTCCTTCACTTCGTGTGTATTGTAACAAACCGTATATGGTCAGATGGTGGGGGTGCTTTGTGGATGTGGTTCTGGTGACAGAGATGAGATCACGTTTTCCTGAACATGACCGTATAAGCCTGCAGATCTGAGTGAATAAATAAATCCTCCCGTCGCATTGACGCCACACCAGTATGGCCCAGATTCTTCAGCAGGCCCATTTGGTTTCAGATCAGCTGAAAGCCACTTTGCTTCTCTGTAAGCTGCTGTGTTTTTTATTTTTAGACTGTGATTAGCTATGATAAAACCACAATTCATTATATTAAGAGAGTCCAGACACAATCCGTTTGGTGCACTGCAATTCAACAAATGACTGCTTTATCCAACGCATTACACCAGATAAGTCTACAGACAAAGCAACCCATCAGGAAACAAGCTATTAATTTATTTTAATTACTATTACAGTTGTATTGCTCTGTGTCTTATCGTGGATACATTGTTGTTTTTTTATCTTATTGTTCTCATCTGTTGCACAATGTCTGTAAAGTACTTTACAAACCAGCAACAATACAGTTTCTAGTCCTATTATCATAGGTTCATGCGTCAATATCCACCTGCTGTAAATGCACTCTGTTGGTATTCATTAAATGCCAAACTGACGTGATTCAGCTAAACTGACATTTTAATGAGCGCTTAACAAGGGCCTTGATGAAGAGGCTGTATTGCCATACAGTGGCTGGAGGACTGAATTACATCAGAAAACATGCATCACATGTGAGCATTGCCTCCATACACTGTAAATTGCAGGAGATTAACTAATTCACTGAAAATAATTATCCTCTTGGTATTCCACTTGATTTAAACACTTGATAAAAAAAAAATTAACACATCAAAAATGTCCCATCATTGCACGCAGCCAGCCTTTTTGGGCTAAGAAATAAATCACTCTGTGATGCTGTTTTTCTTTAGTAAGAATGTAAATAGTATCATGTGCTATTTTATACATTATATAAAAAAAGAACTACTCTCCAGCCCCTTATGCCATTGACTCTACTCTGAAATAAGGGGATAATGTGCAGGCATTTCCCAGCGATAATGCTAATTCTAACGCTACGGATAATGCCGACAGTAACTTTGTGGGCTAAGGTGATGGTGTCGATGACATCATTGATGACCTCACTGTCTCCGGCTCCTCTGTTTCTAGCAGTCATGCAGAGAGGGGTTACATGGAGCCCTGACCCAGGTGCAGTGTGCGAGATTGGGGTCCCCTGGGCAATGATGAGCAGCCCCCAAACACGAGAACACCCGGTCCCATTTGGGCCTGCGCTGCACCGTGGGACTCTGGGCCACTGCTCCGATTGGACAGAGCCCCCATTTTAGAATCAATCTGCTGTACCATGGACACATGAAGAGGTGTTCTCATTACCCAGAGATCATTGCAGAGAATGTGTCCTGTAAGGCAATGAGTCTCTCTCTCTCTCTCTCTCTCTCTGTCTCTCTCTCTCTCTCTCTCTCTCTCTCTCTCTCTCTCTCTCTCTCTCTCTCTCTCTCTCTCTCTGCCACCCCCCCAATTCATTAAAACATGGACACTCATGCACGCACGCACACACACACACACACACAGATAACCATAAAAAAATTCAATAGTACATGAGTTCTTGTATCCAGTGGCTGGATTAAGCTTGTTCATGAATATTAATTCAGTCTTGGAAAACAACTGTGGTTTGGGGGGGTGGGGGGAAGTTGTCACAATTCATCTACTTTTTGTTCCAGGTTTTTTTTCTTTTTCTCCCTCACTCCCTTCTTCCCCCCCCCCCCACACTCCCTTTTCCCCCCACAAGCCCATTCTCCGCCACAGAGAACAGGGATTGGGGGAAGTTCAGCCAGGGCACTGCCTAATGGCTCAGGCTGCTGGGTTTTAAAACACCGCTTCCACGCCTCTCTGCACTTAATGACTGAAAATTTCATAAATAACAAGTTTTCACAAGCCTGGCAAACAAAAGCGAGAGGTGGGGGTGGGGGGTGGTGGCACCTGTATCAAAAGCGGATCAGAATTAATTTACCTAATTGTTTGGTAATTAAGACCCCTGTAATGAGTCGGATGCAGCGTAAGTACCTTCCCCATTGTACTGAGGAGCACTGAGAAACGACAGCCTGGTGATTTATCCCCATTCCTGAGTGATAAATACAGAAAATAAATAATCAATGAGAGATGTTCGGTGGTGTGTCTGTGTGTGTGTGTGTGTGAGAGAGAGGGAGAAAGAGAGGGAGGGAGAGGTAAGGATGTGTGTGTGAGAGAGAGAGAGAGAGAGAGAGGTGAGGACATATGTATGTGTGAGAGAGAGAGAGAGAGAGAGAGAGAAAGGTAAGGACATGTGTGTGTGTGAGAGAGAGAAAGGTAAGGACATGTGTGTGTGTGAGAGAGAGAGAGAGAAAGGTAAGGACATGTGTGTGTGTGTGTGAGAGAGAGAGAGAGGTAAGGACATGTATGTGTGAGAAGGAGAGAGAGAGAGGCAAGAACATGTGTGTGTGAGAGAAAGAGGGAGAGAGAGGTAAAGACATATGTGTGTGAGAGAGAAAGAAAGAAAGGTAATGATGTGTGTGTGAGAAAGATAGAGAGGGAGATGTAAAGATGTGTGTGTGAGAAAGAGAGAGAGAGAGAGGGAGGGAGAGAGAGGTAAGGCCATTTGTGTGTGTGAGAGAGAGAGAGAGAGAGAGAGGTAAGGACGTGTGTGTGTGAGAGAGAGAGAGAGAGGTAAGGACGTGTGTGTGTGTGTGTGTGTGTGTGAGAGAGAGAGAGAGAGAGGTAAGGACGTGTGTGTGTGTGTGAGAGAGAGAGAGAGGTAAGGACGTGTGTGTGTGTGTGTGTGTGTGAGAGAGAGAGAGAGAGGTAAGGACGTGTGTGTGACTGTGTGGCTGTGTCCAAATACGATTCCTGTTCCCTGTCCACTGTTCCCTGTCCACTCAGACCCCTGTCTACTATATGCCCTGTCCCCTCACTTTGAAAGCAGTGTGTGAAAGAAGTCCTGCAAAACTCTTTTCAAACTAGTGAGAAAGTAGTTGGTAATATTTTCTTTATTTTTTTTTATTGAGAATATCAATCAATTAACATATGATGATTGTTACAAAGTGTAGATTATGAATGAAGATAGAATTAACAAAAATAAAATATGTAATATGAACCTTGTACCATATATGCATATACGCTCTTATGTCTTTTACGCTTTTACTTCCGGGTTACTTACTGAAATTGTTGTTCTGCAGATGAGTGTGCTCCTGAATCCCCTCAACAAAACACCAGAAATAAGGGGTTCATCCTGGTATTTTAAGTGCCCCCATTTGTGAGAAAAAGTCACCCACTCAAAAGCTTTTTGACAAAGTGGACTCAAAAGGGTGTAGGGGTCGTATTCGGACACAGGCCGTGTGTGTGTGTGTGTGTGTGTAAGAGAGAAAGAGAGGTAAGGATGTGCGTGTGACTTGCGTGTGCATGTGTGTGTACGTGCATGAGAGAAAGAGAGGGAGGGAGCGGTAAGAACGTGTGTGTGTGTGTGTGTGTAAGCGAGAAAGAGAGGTAAGGATGTGCGTGTGACTTGCGTGTGCATGTGTGTCGGGTAAGAACGTGTGTGTGTGCGTGTGTGTAAGAGAGAAAATGCGTGTGCTTGCGCTGCACTGTTTGTGTAATTATGAATTACTCTTGGAACGGCAGGCTACTAATGAACAGTCATGAATCGTATCTGACAACAAGGGGAGGAGACAGACGAGCAGGTCTCTCCAGCTTCAAACCAATTTGAGTAAATGATGTCTGCTCTGCTCTGCAAGTCGGCAAACTGCAGCAGTTTAGCAAACTAAACTAGTGCACTTCACATTGCAGGAGAACAGCTTGAAGGATGGAGGGAGAGAGGGTGTGCAAAAGAGAGAGGACAATGAGAGAAAGCATAAAGAATGAGAGGAATGGTAGTGAGATGGAAATAAAAAGAGGAGTGAAAGAGAGGAAAAGCAGGAAAAAGAATAGGTGTGGTGTGTTACGTGAGTATTGGATTATACACTCATGTGTGGTTATTCCAAAATGTCCTCTACAACGGGTTTCCCGATTCCCCCACTTTCTATGCATCTGATACACACCAATCTAATGATATTTTTGGTAAACACACAGATACGTATGGAGCAGTGGTCAGAGCAACAGTGTGGAGCAGTGATCAGTGCAGCAGTGTGGAGCAGCGGTCAGAGCAGCAGTGTGGAGCGGTGGTCAAAGCAGCAGTGTGGAGCAGCGGTCAGAGCAGCAGTGTGGAGCAGCGGTCAGAGCAGCAGTGTGGAGCGGTGGTCAAAGCAGCAGTGTGGAGCAGTGGTCAGAGCAGCAGTGTGGAGCAGTGGTCATAGCAGCAGTGTGGAGCAGCGGTCAGAGCAGCAGTGTGGAGCAGCGGTCAGAGCAGCAGTGTGGAGCAGTGGTCAAAGCAGCAGTGTGGAGCAGTGGTCAGAGCAGCAGTGTATAATTAATGAAAATGTAATGCATTGATAAAATACGACCATAAACCATAAAATAGATTACATCATTTAATATATGTTAAATGGCAAGCAAGCATGAATCATCTTGGATGAATGTCACTGGAAGACAAATGCATTTTATAGAAAATAATCTTGAAACGCACACATTACACTGTAATCCCGCAATGCAAACAAACATTTAAACACACATGCACACATACACAGTTAAGAACAAGAATAGTAAAACTGTGTGTGAGCCATACACGTGAAAGTTGGATTATTGGATGAAGGAGCGTATTCAGGACAGGGATAGCTAAACCAGCAGTGAAAGCATATCCCAGGGGTTCGGTCACAACGCTCTTATTCCAGATTACAGATGTTCACCCATCATGCCCGCGCGTCACCACAGTTCATATGACGATTAGAGCATCGTTGCAAGAACAAACCGATTTTATAGCTATACATCTGATAAGCAGAAGGAACAAGGGAATGACGAACAGTGCATTATCTCAATAATATATAATGACAGCCATACAGACGAATTATGGGAAAGCAAACGTTGAAAGGTCTTATTCTTAGCGGATAGGTTGTGGAGGAAATGCGATGGTAAGTCGTTAAAAAATTGTATTTTTGTTGTAGGTTTTTCTACTAAATCCCCAAGAGATGGTGTTACATCAGCATCACGCTCTTTGGGGAATTAAACCTAAAGAAACAGCAGGAGCATCACGCCGGTGAAGACTATCGACACGTCAACCGTCCCGCAGAGTTGATACAATTATTACCCTACATGAGTGTACCATGCACACGCAGGCCGGTGTAGACACCCAACACCGCCGTTACCAAACCTATAACACTGATCGCCTCACGATTTCGGGGCAGGTTATGTCCCCAGCTGTCGTTGTACACCGTTACCATATGGTCCACGTGAAAGGAACAGAGTTGAACTGGAGTTTGAGCGCATAGCAGCAGGCGGTTACCGAACCTTTCTTCGGTTCTTTTCTTTTTTTCGAATTATATTGCAGTCGGCTCGTGTCCGCGGAAGGCTATATCTGAAAAAAGCTCCTGTGTAGCCTCCCAAAATGTGCTTAAGATGAGCGATGCACTTACAAAGCATGCTGTCGTTAATTTCAAAATGGGTTTTCAAATTCAAACGGAATGATCTTTTCCATCCCCTAAAGCTTCTGAGATTTCGCTCTAATAAAACCAAGTTATTCCATTGATGTATTACCTTTATGGCATCCAAATGAAAACAGATTGCTTCTCATTATGTTTAATTTAAGTAATGTCATTACAGTTAATAAACTCCGTTCTAACGGATAGAAATCTCAAGGCGATCCCATTCTGACAAAACGCATGTAATAAAACGGCAGTTTGACATGTGTGCCCGCGAAACAATTACTCATGTCCAGTGAAATGATAAGGAATCTCGTATGCGCGCACACCCACTGGGAATACATCTATGTGCAAATGCTATCAAGCACCCAGATGGGGTGGCTCTCCGATACCCCGATTCAAGAATAACGAGTTCCGTTTACTTCAGCGGTCGTCTAAAAGGGGCGTACGGGTCCGGCTTATCAACTTTTGCTGCGGACTTCAGTGCAATTAAATGCAACTAAAGACACACAAACTTCTAGCAGAAATCTTTTCCAGTCTCAGTGCAGTATACGGGGTGCCAAATCCAAATGCACATAAAAGAAAAACACAGAAACAACACAATCAAGTAACGGAGATGTTTACTTACTGAACTGTATAGCAACCGGCACGAGGAGGCACGCATAATTTAAATGGGATCTCATACTTTAAGTCCGGCAAGAAAATCAGGATGATCTTAAACAGATGCAGACAAAAAAAACGGTTGGACAAATTCTGTAATCCACCCGAAAATAGGGATGCCAAAAGCAGAGTACAGAACTGTTCAGTCACTTGCCCGCTTTATCAGAGTATACGAGTGAGACTAACCAGGCACACGCTCACTCCATAAGCGAGTACGATATTCAGTGCCGAGAGAGCGAGGGAGGAGGGGTGGAAGGGGGCGTGCGCGAGGTGACATTGGAAAGAGTCTCTCCACAAAAACGCTTGGGGATTAAAATGTTCTCATTTCCGTAGGCTATATAGTATTAAATACTGTGAAGTTATGATTGAAAGACTTAATTCCATGAATGCAAATTGTTCTGCATGATAATCATGGACGTCCAAGGACAAGAGGAAAAAAACCTGATATTAACCCAATGTTTTGCTTAAAGTAGCCAAGGTTTCTCCTGAACGGGAGTGACGAAATTTTTCATTCTCGACAACCCTAGTGATTTCTAGCGACTAAAAAAAGAGCCAATTAATTAATTCTCCACCTTAACAGTTCGTTCTAACAATCAAGAAATATAATTATATGCGTATAATCATTGCTTCGTCAAAATTGCGAAATCCTTGCGAAATATTGCTGCAACTTTTTTCAGCTATCGTGCTCAGAATGTCCACTCCACCTGGCGGAGACAACATAACAGTGGACCTCTGAGAGGATTCGAGCTGGCAGCCCGCGTGCATCCTTCAACCCCACCATCAGACTAAGATGATACAAAAATAATAATAAAACACGCGAATCAAAACACCAAATTTTTATTATTGAACAATGTAATTTTTTTTAAATCCAAAAACGCCAACCCTAAGGTAAAAGAAACAAGTGTAAAATATACAACAAAATAATTCCAACACAATGAACATAACATTTTCTCTAACACAGCTGAAAAGTACAAATGATCAAATTTCTTACACAAACAAAAGCTCAATCTAAGTTTTATGAACCTGGAAAATATATACAGGTGCAGCTCAAAAAATTAGAATATCGTGAAAAAGTTCAATATTTTTTGTCACTCATTTCAGAAAGTGAAACTCATATATTATAGATTCATTACACATAGAGTGAAATATTTCAAGCCTTTATTTCTTGTAATTTTGATGATTATGGCTTACAGCTAATGAAACTCAAAATTCAGTGTCTCAAAAAATTAGAATGTTTTGCTTTAACATATTTTTAAAGTATCATATTTAATATTTGGTCGCATATCCTTTGCATGCTGTTACTTCCTGAAGTCTGTGACCAATCAACATCAAAAGACTCTCGATATCTTATTTTCAGGTACTGTTACAAGCGATACTATAACCTCTCTGCATTTGAACTGATCTCTATGGGAATTGGGGGGTGAGACTAGATTCAGCTGTAAATTACACTGGTACAGTATGGAACACATGGCTGGCTAAATGGCTGTAAGTCATCAAGGGTCTGAGCTATCGAACGAGCCCCAAACCATCACTCTGTTGCCAGATATGGAGTAGATGTGGATGGATCACTGCAAGGGTTATTTCTCCTGACTAATTTTCCTATAGAACTCTCAGGGGAAAAAAGTCAGGAGAAACAACCCTTAAAGGGATCCATCCACATCTACTCCATATCTGGCCGCAGTGATGGTTTGGGGCTCGTTTGATACCTTAGACCCTTGATGACGTACAGCCATTTCGCCAGTCATGTGTTCCATACTGTACCAGCGTAATTTACAGCTGAATCTAGTCTTACCCCCCAATTCTCATAGAGATCAGTTCAAATGCAGAGAGGTTATAGTATGGCTTGTAACAGTACCTGAAAATAAGATAGTCTTTTGATGTTGATTGGTCACAGACTTCAGGAGGTAACAGCATGCAAAGGATATGCGACCAAATATTAAATATGATACTTTAAAAATATGTTAAAGCAAAATATTCTAATTTTCTGAGACACTGAATTTTGGGTTTCATTAGATGTAAGTCATAATCATCAAAATTACAAGAAATAAAGGCTTGAAATATTTCACTCTATGTGTAATGAATCTATATAATAGTTTCACTTTCTGAAATGAGTGACAAAAAATATTGAACTTTTTCACGATATTCTAATTTTTTGAGCTGCACCTATATATATATATATATATATATATATATATATATATATATATATATATACCACACATGTGCAAGCCTCCAGACATTCAATTGTTGTTTCTTTCCCCACCCTGATCAGTAAACATGACTAAATGGAGGTGTAATGAATCTAAATTATCCTGATTAATTAAAGTGGTTACCTACGTCAACCTGCGCTTTTACATTACCATTATTTTAGACTTGAAAACGCTCAGCTAGCAGAATATACAGTCTGAAAACAGAGTAGGTATTCATTCTAAACAAACTGGCTGTGTAATACTGAGTACAATGCAAGTAGAGGATGTAGCAGATGACCATTTTCCCAAACCATATTTAAAAAAAAAAGACCTGAAACTAGTTGCAGCATTTCAGGACTGCTTGAATTTCAGCCCTCAACTGAAAAAAAAAAAATAATAAAAAGTTGTGACCTTGAAAATATAAGTGGGCGACCCCCTGAATATGCAGGGTTTATTCCACAAGCAAAAACATGCTCAGACGTTTTTTTTGTCAACGGTTGTTAAAGCTGACCTAACATCAGAAATCTACCAAAAAGTTTGTCACAATTCAAGGGAAAAAACCCTGAAACAAGCACAAACAGTTAAATGGAGGGAAAAGAAAGAGTTTGGGATTTGCTGGCCTCGCGCTACATTTCTTAACATTAGCCAGCCATGCAAATGAGTTCCAACAGCTCGAAAAAGTCTTTTCATTGTTCAGCCCGAGCCTTAAAACAGTCTGTGGAAAACCTTGCCACTTAAAAACGTGCATGTAAGGTGAGTGGAAGCACAGCGTCAGTTCAGTCACTAAAGGTCTAGTGCCCGCCCCCCGTTCATTTAAAAAATATACATTGTTGTACCGGTCAGGTTTCAAACTCAGGGACAACACGGGACTCTTTGATTTCACACACCCATGTTTTCTCACTCATTATGGCTTCTCAGCATCTCACTTAATCTCACTTTTCCCCTTGAAGTTAGTGTGGCTATATATTGGACTTCTGATGACCCTGTAGATAAATACTTGCAAGAAATTAACAATCGACAACAATGGGCTATCAGTAAAACAAACAAAAATATATAAAATAAGGACGATAATCCAAAATTAATGTACAGCTTTTTTCTTTTTTTAAAGACAAGCTTTGGAAATACAGTACTGGCCAATTTATTTCCAATTCTCCAAAATATTTGTGGGTCAGAATTCAAATGAAACCTTTAAGTGAGAATAAACTAAGGGACATTTGGACTCTGTCCCCGTGCAGCCAAACGAGACATTCCCATTCTGAGGCTTTCCCTCTGCCTTTGATGTCACGCAGGTGAGCCAATCAAACCATTTTGCTTTGGAAGCCAAAGTGTCATTGGTTCAAATCAGCATGCATGATTTACAGCATGAGATAGGGGAGATTAAAGAGACTGTTGGAAAAAAAATAAAAATAAAAAAATAAAAATAAAAAAGCCTCAGTTGTTAGTTACTTTTAGCGTAGCCACACCTTTTCCTTGACTCCCCCCATTTCTGTCAAGTGGCTCCAGAGATATAAATTGAATAATAACAGAATAAACTAAGTTTTTAAGGCACTTCTAAAGTTCCTGCACTTTGGGCTTGGGAAGAAAGACTTACCCATCAACATCAGGAAACCACGGATAATCGTCACGGCAGAGTACTACTTGTGCCTCTCAAAAAAAAGTGACATCACTACAATTGACCGGGACAGGGCAAAGGTGTTTTATAGGTGGGTGCAGACATTCACTTGTCTTATAAATGCTGAGTTTGTATAATGAAAGCTAGGGGGGTTAAGGGGCTTTCCGACTCAGGAAGACTTCCTCTGTCAACAGTTACAACAAAAAACGCTATTGCTTTCACACAGAATCAATTTCCCCCATAATTTGAGCGAGGAGAACATAATCACTCGTGGAAAACTTGAAACCGCACCTTAGGCCAAACTTGCAGGGAGCAGTGGTAGATTTTGCGGCCATGGCAATAGGTTACATTTTTTCTGCCGACTGACGACGCTGAACGCCAATCAGCACAACACTGTCCTCTAGGGACCCACTAGTATAATGCAGGCTCTTATAACACCTTAACAACAGTTATAATGACCAGTGTTATAAATGTAAGCAGTTATTTTAAGCATAGATGAGTAATTACATAAATTACTTGATATTTGTATAATTTTGTAGCCATTTGTATTTTTAAAAAAGAGGGGGTGGTCTATCGCACTGAACCAGTGGTAAATATCAACCTTCCTCAAATCTCTGACAACATACACAACCATCAGGGGATGTCACTGGGGCTCAGAAGAGGAGCGTTTCAAGTGAACAGCATTTTTTTAGTTCGATGTCTACACAATGAAAACTTACACCTGCAACTCCGCTACAAAGTGGCAACTTGCCCCACAATTAACATAAAAACCTAAAACAGAAGTACAAAAGCAACTGTGTAGTATTAACAGCAGCTGTTATGGAGCCCAGGGGAAGTAGTCCAAGTTTATTAAAGTCTGACAAGCTGAGAGGGCGGGGGGGTTAAGAGCCACACTAGGAAGAGACTGTTCATACCTTGGGATTAAATTCCTGCTTCCTTTTTTCCAGGGACAAAAATGACAAAAAAAAACAAAACAAGAACTAACAAACAAAAAAACAAAAAAAAGATGGCTGCTTATATGGCAATAAAATATTAAAGGAAGAAACGGAGAGAAAAGCGATCTCCGTCGTTGCAGTCTTTTTAGTTTCCGAGACAACAGCCCAGAAAGCAGAACGATCCGCCTGAACGCAGAGAAGGTGCAAACAGAAACGTTCTCCGTCAGGCTCCACTGTCATTTCAGTTCTCGTATTGTACCCCCCATTGCAAAATAAAGAATAAGAAAATGCGTCAAAAATAGTGCCACTCCAGCATCCGTTTCTTCTCAAAACGTGAGCAGTGGCCAACAAAACGACTCGCTCTGGACTGCAGGCAGCGGTGTGAGTGAGGCTGGGGAGACGCCCCATGTTTAGTGCTCTTTTTCGTATGTTAAAATGAAAGCCAAAAGCGTGCTTTGGGAGGGGGGTTCAGGAGGCAGGACAGGGGGTGCGGGGCAACAAACAGCACAAAAAGTTTTGTATCTTTTTTTTTTTTTTTTTTTTTTTTTTTTTTGAAGTGCTGACTGAAGGTGTACAATATGCTTAAACATACTCCTCAAACCTCCTGCTTTGAACTACAACTCCCATCAGCCCCTCTGAAAGACACAGGCCACAGGTGGGGGGAGACTAGTGGCTGACCAGGCCCTGCAGCATCATCATTAGGCGACGTGCTCTCTTGCTAAGGGGCCCTTGCTGGTCCTGCTGCAGGAACTGGAAGAGCTTCTGGCGCACCTGCGTCAACACAGAGCTCATGTGGTCCCGGGTCACTGGGTCACTGTGGTCCAAATTCATCACCGCATCCTCCAGGTAACTGCAACGAGAGAGGAGAGAGGGGAAAGAGGGGAGAGAGAGAGAAAATAGAGAAGAGAGGGGAGAGAGAGAGAATAGGGAAGAGAGGGGAGAGGAGAGAGAGAGGGGAGAGGGGGGGAAGAGAGAGAGGGGAGAGGGGGGAGAGGGGAGAGAGAAAGAGGGGCGAGAGAGGGTAGAGGGGGGAAGAGAGAGAGGGGAGAGAGAGAGAATAGGGAAGAGGAGAGAGAGAGGGGAGAGGGGGGGAAGAGAGAGGGGAGAGGGGGGGAAGAGAGAGGGGAGAGGGGGAAGAGAGAAAGGAGAGAGAGGGGAGAGGGGGGAAGAGAGAAAGGGGAGAGAGAGGGGACAGGGAGAGGGGGGCAGAGAGAGAGGGGAGAGGGGGGGGAAGAGAGAGAGGGGAGAGAGAGGGGATAGGGGAGAGAGAGAGGATTACAAATCCACATACAAAGAAAAAATACCTGTAGAGAGCAAAAGACTAAAACAATAGCAATAATAGTAATGACTCAAGAGGAAAGTTGAAAAGTAGCATTGTAAGGGTACAGGTCAGAGAAACCACTGTCCTTTACCCTCAAAAGGTAAAGACAAAATGAGAGCAGAAACGTTACCGTAATCACACATCTAACATTAGGCTCAGACTCCATCATACATCTACCCGAGGACTGCGAAACATGAGGGAAATGTGCCCGATAATGCCATCACTAATTACAGGCCAGCTTGTGGCCTACAGAAACACGTTTCCCACAAGCAACCCCGCAGTTAAAATCTCTATCTTTTTCAGCTAGTGCAGCCGAAGTGAACACAAAAACAGACCCTAATTTCTGGCGCTAGGGGACTAGCGCTGTACCTCAAGCTCTCTTTGTTATGGTTCAGCCATCTGATTATAATAATAAATATATATTTTTTAAATCATTAACTACAATTTTGTTTCATTGCCCTCTCCTTTGTAAAACTGAAAGTTAGATAACCCAAGCCTGCACATGCCCGAATCGCTCTCGGCACCAGATGGCCCTGCCCCACAGTGCATTGGGAGATAAGTCCCAATTTCGCATCTGTAGACCAATCCAATACATTTAAACTAGCAGGGGGGAGGGGTTATCACAGCATTAATCTGACAGATTCAGGGAGCTATTAACCTCTGTTCTGTGAATTAAACTTGGGAAACAGTAGGAGCTCTTTGGGGATTCTGGCCATGTTGTGTTTTTGTGCACTAGCAGGATTTATTAAAAAATGGAGAGTAAAATACAGTGAAGTTCCCCCTCATTTCACCAAGCGGTGACAGTGTTGTATCGGCTTTTAATGAGGCGGTGTGACAACAGCACGGAGAAGCGCAGGATATTAATTCACATTCATATTTAAGTAGGCCTGTGGTTATTTTTACACACGGGCACCAGTCAGTCGTGAGTGAGTGAGTGAGTGAGTGAGTGAGTGAGAGTGGACAGGTGGAAAGTAACTCCAAAACTTCAAGCACAGGCCAATAAACTAAGAAGAGAGTTTGGAGAAAAGGCAAGTGACCCATAAATAGCTCATCATCAGAGCTATATAGAGGAGGGAAAAATTGGGCAGGTTTCAGACTCCCAGTCGAAATAACAGCCTAATTCAGCACACTGAACAGATGTATGTGGTGTCAGGCGGGCCAGTGGAGGAGCTCTTTATGACTTCAGTGTAGTTTGATAAATTAAATATAACGTTGCTAATCTGCCAGGCGGAAGCTACACTTCAGTGTGTAGGTACAGCGCTCTCTACCTTTCATCAAAGGACAAAAATGAACCAATTATCTTCAGCTAGGGATAGACTTGGGTGCTGGGTGCTGGGTGCTGTGTGCATATGTGTGTGTGTGTGTGTGTGTATGCGTGTGTATGATGTGAGTGTGCATGCATCCGTGCTCATGCGTGTATGTACCTGATCTTGAGCTCGGAGCGGGTTGCCAGGTTGGTGGAGAGCTGCTGGATGAGGGACAGCAAGACAGGCTGGATCAAGGGGCAGGGGTTCTGGCTGAACACCTGCTGGGAGTCGATGGTCTCACACACGTACAAAACCAGGTTCAGATCAGCCGCTGAGAGAGCCTGTACAGGAAGGAGCACGGCAACATTAGCAGCACATAACGCTTATAATATACCCCGTACCCTGCACAGGTCTTATAATATACCCTATACCCTACACAGGGCTTATAATACACCCTATACTCACTACCCCACACGGGGAATATAATATACCCTATACAGGTATGCCGTGGGGCAGGTGTTTGGCCGTGGGGCAGGTGTTTGGCCGTGGGGCAGGTGTTTGGCCGTGGGGCAGGTGTTTGGCCGTGGGGCAGGTGTTTGGCCGTGGGGCAGGTGTTTGGCCGTGGGGCAGGTGTTTGGCCGTGGGGCAGGTGTTTGGCCGTGGGGCAGGTGTTTGGCCGTGGGGCAGGTGTTTGGCCGTGGGGCAGGTGTTTGGCCGTGGGGCAGGTGTTTGGCCGTGGGGCAGGTGTTCGGGATAATCTCTGACCTGTTGGAAAGCCTGGTTGAGTTGGCCTTGCTGTAGCAGCTGTAGGATGCTGGCTTGTTGGGCCTGGTAGTCCAGATGGGCGGTGGGTATAGGCGTGCTGGCAGCAGAGCGCATGGCCTGCATGATGCTGGAGGTGACCACCGCCTGTTGCTCCTTCATGGCCATGCTCACCTCCCCTTTCACTATGCGCTGCACCTGTGTCAGGATTGATTCCTGCAGACTGGGGGGGTACACCGCGTCAAATCACACACCACTTATAACAACCATCCCAAATCACATCAGTTATAACAACCATCCCAAATCACACACCACTTATAACAACCATCCCAAATCACACACCACTTATAACAACCATCCCAAATCACTTGTAACAACCATCCCAAATCACATCACTTAATAACAACCATCCCAAATCACACATCACTTAATAACAACCATCCCAAATCACACATCACTTAATAACAACCATCCCAAATCACACATCACTTGTAACAACCATCCCAAATCACACATCACTTATAACAACCATCCCAAATCACATCAGTTATAACAACCGTTAGATTTTTTGGCTGGTTAAAAAAAATGTTTGGCGGGTAGATTTTTTAATTTGAGCTAAAAAGTTCATTTTGGACCCTGCATACAATACTTATACCACTCTGCTAAATCACACTACTTACACAACGATCCTAAACACACATCACTTATACCAACTATCCCAAATACAACGCATATACCACTCTCCGAAACACACAACATTTATGCCAACCATCCCAAATTCCCATATTCTTACACCATCACCGCACATCACACACTGATTCACAGGTTTAAAGGCTCAGCGCCATGGCTGTAACGGTTATGTTTTTCATGCCAATCTGAGATCTGACCACGGGAAGGTTTCTGGCCACACGGGTGCACGCTAGTCCCAGGCTGCGTGTCTTTCTGAAATAATCATGAGCAGCACCGTTCACACTCAGATACGGTTAATCTCTGCATGCATGTTTAATGAGCGCCCAGGCCTTCATGTGCAGAATGTGGAACAGCCCAAGCGCATTCCGCATTCTCAGCAATATGACGTTCTGTTACCAAGCTACATATGGAAATATCAGATCAAAGACCAGAGCGAGGTAAACTATACAGGGAAAAACAGGAGACGGGCAACAGCTGGCAATCATGAGTGGGCGCGTGGCGTGTGAGCGTTTGTGTATTTGCTTGCGTGCACGACTCCACGCATGTGTGTGCGCGCATGTACGGTTGTGTTGAAATAAATAGCAGTGCGTTAAAAAAAGTGAATAAAGTGCAAATATGTTTTAATAGCGTTTAGTTCCACATTTCAAATGTAGTGAAAACATTACACATTCCATTAACAAATTTTATGAAGTCTGGGTTATTCTTTTACAGGAAGCAAAAAAAAGGAATATTAATCTGTTAAAAAAAATAGCAGTGTCGACATTTTTCTCTTCAAGCTCAAACACTTACTGTATAAACTGAAGAAATTTGTCAAGATTTAACCACTTAACTTCAAAATTACTGAACTAATATTTAGTTGCATAACCATTGTTTTTGATAATTGCTGCGCATCTGCGTTGCATCGAGTCAACCAACTTCTGGCACCTAGAAACAGGTATTTCAGCCCAGGATGGGCCCGTAGTTCCTGTGAATTTTTGGGTTTTGCTTCAGAAACTGCATTTTTAATGTCACCCTACAAGTTTTCAATGGGGTTGAGGTCGGGGGATTGAGCTGGCCACTCCATTACCTCAATCCTTTTTGTCTGGAACCAAGATGTTGCTCGCTTACTCGTGTTTGGGGTCGTTGTCTTGTTGAAACACCCATTTCAGGGGCATTTCCTCTTTGGCATACGGCAACATAATCTCTTCAAGTATTTTGATGTATTCAAACTGATCCATGATCCCTGGTATACGATAAATAGGCCCAACATGTAGTGTCCCCATACTATGATTTTTGCGCCACCATGCTTCACTGTCTTCACACTGTACTGTGGCTTGATTTCAGTACCCGGTGGTAGTCTGACGTACTGTTGACGACCACTAGACCCGAAAAGAACAATTTTACTCTCACCAGTCCACATAATGTTACGCCATTTCTCTTTGGGCCAATCGATGTTCCTTTGCAAATTTTAACCAATTCTGCACATGCTGTTTTTTCAACAATGGTGCTTTACGGGGGCTTCTTGCTGATAGCTCAGCTTCGAACAAACGTCTTCTGACTGTAACAGCACTTACAGGTCATTTTAGATCATCTTTGATCTTTCTGGAGGTGATGATTGGCTGAATCTTTGCCATTCTGACTATTCTTTGATCCGTTTTAACAGTAGTTAACAGTTTAACAGTAGATTCTTCCGCGTCTTTCGGGTTTTTGTTGCCATTTTAAAGCATTTGAGATCTTTTTAGCGGAGCATCCTATAATTTGCTGCACTTCTTTATACGTTTTCCCCTCTCCAATCAACTTTTTAATAAAATTACGTTTAAAAAAAAAAACACAACTATGTATGTGCATGTGTGTGTGAGTACTTGTGTGTGCATGTAGATATGCATGTGTGCGTGTGTGCATGCATGTATGTGTGTGCGTGTTTATGAGTGTATCACACTCACTTCCCCACGATCATGTGTAGCTGGTGCTGGACCTCTGAGCGTACGCTCGCTGACACGCTGTTGGCCAGCTGGTCGGTGGAGCTCTGGAACGTGTCCACCAGCTGCTGCAGCTGACCAATCAGAGGGTCCCGCGTGTCATGCTCCCGCTGTTTCCTGTTCTTCAGGTGGCTTTCCAGTTGCTGTATGTCTGCGTGGGAAAGACGCATCGTTTACAGCTCGACCATAACATAACCTGGTGGATAATGTCCAAAACCCCGGTCAGAGCGACATCTCTCCTTTTAAGTCTGCGCTGAAGAGGAGCCGAGAGGCTGCACGTGATCTGACAGCGAAAACGTCCGCCATCCTAAGACATAACAAGCTGCTGCAACACACTCTTACATCCATCCCGTCATTTTTAATGCGCTCTGATAAAGAAATTAAAAAGTGAGGAAAATTATGTTTTGAGATGAAGCCAGATTTGTGATGAAAGGAGAGGCTCATGTTCAAAGACAGGATGAATGCTGAATATCTCCTATATCCTGTATATAAAATATACAGTATATGATTTGTGTGTTTCTTTCATACATCTTAATTAACACCAGCCATGACCCAAATGCTGGTAAAATATTTATTGAGGCTGGTAAGATTTTTACTCTAACAGCCACTTTGGCCAGTAACCAACCAGGTTGTGTTATATTGCAAAAGGTAATATGGCTGGTTAAATGTTGAAAATGGCTGGTCATTTTTAGAATCCACGAGCCACTCTGGCCAGTGGGTGAAAAAGTTATTTCATACCCTGGTAAATGGATAAAAGAATATTGATTTTAAAGAAAGTATAAAAAAAAATAAGAGTGTGGGTTTGAGTTGGAGGCCCATAGGCAGGTGTACTCACACTCATGTGTGCCCTGTTTGAAGCTGTCGTTGATCTGCTGAAACATAGACTGGCAGCCCTTCTCGAACACTGGCAGGACGATGCTCTGAAAGGCCTCCTTATAGGCCGCCTGGATGGGCCCCTGAAGGGCGTCGGCCGCCGCCCGGCCAATCGCGTCAGTTGTGTTCTGCAAAGAGGCGGGGACAAGGGCAGTGACTTGACCCATGACAGCAGGGCTTTCAAACACACGCCGCTTTTGAAAAGGGTACTGTGCCATACATGGCCTCACTTCACACAAAATGCACTCACCACAAGAGGGTAGGTTTTCAGTTGTTTTCTCAAACATCATAAAAATGTACTTAGTACATGTTTGTTCGTCTGTTTTTACAGCAAGTAATATTTTTAAATGGGCCACAATCACCATTATACATCTAAACATGGATAACAGGCTTTGGAAGGACTGTCTATGATTATTCACTTTAATTAGTTTTTTTAAGTAGTTTGAATTGCATAATCCCAATAGTCTAAAAAGTGTTTGGTTTTTAGCAGCTGCTTGAAATCCAGAACAGCAGGAACCATTGGGAAGCCGAGGAACTGGACACAAACACTGCTAGCTGCAGTACAGACAGGCTGAGCTCTACTAGCACACACTGCTAGCTGCAGTACAGACAGGTTGAGCTCTACTAGCACAAACACTGCTAGCTGCAGTCCAGACAGGTTGAGCTCTACTAGCACACACTGCTAACTACAGTACAGACAGGTTGAGCTGACAGGTTGCATATGTAATGTAATTGATTGTAAAGAAAGGCTCTGTTAGGGACTCCGGGCTACTGACCTTGGACTTGACCACCTTGGTGACGTTCTCCTTCAGTGTTCCCTCCACGGCGGTCAGCTTGGCGGCGATCGTGTTGCTGAGCTGACACGTGATTGGCTCCAGGCTCTTAGCGATCGCTGCGAGAGCGCACGGCGCCATGGCGTATAAAAAAAAGCATCATGGTTAATCAACAATACACTGTGACTGTGGACTAAACACTGATTCTCTACTGGTTTCTCAGTTTTGAGTGCTGGCCTAGCTGACAGCATTTCTGGGGTACAGCACCAGCTTCAGTTCACATACGACCGTAAAGTTTAATCAGCGTCTAATGTGATCCAAGACCCAGCAACAGTGGCTTAACAACACAGTCGCTCAGTGAGCCAGTCGACTGAAATTCCCTGCAGTGAGGGTCAAAGGTCACATGCACCATTTCAGTCCACTCTTCACAATATGAACGGGCTTCTTATAAAAGAAAGGCCTAGATAAAAATCTGTGATAGGCCCTTTGTCATATAGACGCACTATGGTAAAGCCTTATAGAGGCATAAGAATGTGACGCTTGTCTAAGTGGATTTGACAGCCGGATGCACAGTATCTGTAAGACTACGGGACTAGAGCGCACTGCCGGTACACACTGATTAGAATCCAATAACACCGTCATCAGCACATTTTACACCAGACTGCAGCCCATCAGTACGCATCTGTTCTGATAAATAAAAAATATCTTTCCGTTTAAAAAAAACATGATGCACCCAGACAAAAAACCATTTCAGAGAAACGAATGGAATATTTCCTGTAAGCAAAAACATGTTTATATAAAAATCAAACCGACATGTGCACACATTTATAAACGCATAACACACAATGTAATGTTGGATTTAATGCGATTTCAGTTCTCAGGGGAGTGCTTTAAAGGAAAAAGGGATGGTGAATGTCAGGATAAGACAGTTGTAATGTCAAAAAAAAAAAAAGCAGCTCCACCAACCCTGCAGTACATTGGCAGCAACCACCACCACCAACGGTGATTGGCAGATACTTTGTCTACTTCCTGGTTTCTTCCTACAGAGATTCCCGAAGCATCGGCAAAAGGTATCCACCAATCAGTGGGCACTGTTCTGTTGACTGTTACAATCGTACTCCGTGATTGGTAGAGCTCCTCTCTACTTTATTTTACCAATAAGGTGGCATCATGACAGCCTTATCGTCATTTTATTGCGCCAGACAGAAAATAGAAAACAGGAAATGGACTCACTCTGGGGGACGGTCTTCTTCATCTCGTCACGAAGCACCTTGTCCAGACGGTTAGACAGCGTGTTGGTGAGTGTCTGAGAGAGCTGCTGGGAGAAGTTCTCCTGGACCTGCCGGTTCCGGTCCAGTCCCTCGGCGACCATGCGGTCCATCCTCCGCTCTGAGGTCACCGCAGGGTCAAGGGGTCGAACACACAGCGTGGGGCGCGGAACCCTATTCTGACCACAACGGAACCAGTCACATGCAGCTTGGCTACACTAAATTGCGTATAGTCAAGGTGCGGGTGGGGGGGTGGTTGGCGGATGAATATGAAAATCATGAGCATATTTTGGGGTTTGTCTTTACTAACGACACGTTCCTGAACTGTGACTGGGCCACTAAACCGTTAAACCACAGTCACAGGGGGAAGCAGAGCAATCGCACACTTTCTCACGTGTTTTTCATGAATTTTGGAGAATGACTCATCTACCCAGCACCTCTGTTTACACACAAGATCTAACAACAACAATGATGGGGCCAAAGAGGTCACTCTCCACATTTAAAAAATCAAGTAACCTGGAAACCAGCGATTCAAAGCACACAAACAAAATGGGAGACAAAGCAGAAGAGAGTTCACTGTGGTCAGCAACAGTGCTAAAGTGCTCACAGGAGTGGGTTCAGTGTGGTTAGCAACAACGTGAAAACGCTCACAGGAGTGGGTTCACTGTGGTTAGCAACAGCGCTAAAGCGCTCACAGGAGTGAGTTCATTGTGGTTAGCAACAGCACTAAAGCGCTCACAGGAGTGGGTTCACTGTGGTTAGCAACAGCGCTAAAGTGCTCACAGGAGTGGGTTCACTGTGGTTAGCAACAACGTGAAAGCGCTCACAGGAGTGGGTTCACTGTGGTTAGCAACAGCGCCAAAGCGCTCACAGGAGTGGGTTTACTGTGGTTAGCAACAGCGCCAAAGCGCTCACAGGAGTGGGTTCATTGTGGTTAGCAACAGCGCCAAAGTGCTCACAGGAGTGGGTTTAGTGTGGTTAGCAACAGCGCCAAAGCGCTCACAGGAGTGGGTTCAGTGTGGTTAGCAACAGCTCTAAAATGCTCACATCTGCAACACTTCAGTGGTTTGACAATGCAGGGAATAACTATCCCAAGATTCAAGAAATCGGGTCTCTTGCGTAGCCTTCACCTACAGAAACGGTAACCACAAAAATGTTTTTTTTTGGGGGGGGGGTTGAGGGTGAAGAGGGCGGGAAATCAAGTAAAGAGCCACCGCATTATAAAACATAAAGCTTATTTCGGGGGCGCAAAACCAATGCAGCTGTCAATTTGTCTCTTGCTGTGAAGAGCAACTTTTTCCAGATTTCTCCAAAAGCCAACAGCCTTCAACTTCTCTGCCGATAATGCGCTTTAGGACATTAGAGTCAAACAGTCTCCCATTTTTAGAAAAGAATCGATATGCACATATATACAGATATATGCACATAAATATATACATATATGAACATTCACAACCTTTAGTTAGAGTTTTGCATCTAGAAGGATAAGAACAGCAGTCTGAATTGAAAAGGAGTGACAGTTCGGTCTCTGCATTCATTGTGTTTGAAATACAAAGGTATGATCGTGATGAAGGCCACAGCAGCTCTGCACTATAACGGTCATATTAACATATATACACATATATAATATAGAATGAACAAATCCAAGTGTGGGCGTCCCATTGAGTTCCTTAAGCTTCCATGAATAATAAATAAAATAACAATTTTATTGACAGCCTGCTTATTTAACACAAGTTCACCCAAGCAAACACACAAAAGCCTTTATATTTGATGACAGAATAGTCGGGGAGGGGGGGGGGGGGGCATGTAATTCAGATGAAAGAGCAGTAAAATAATTAAATTTAAAAATTGTGCGTTTGTGGTAGTTAATGGGAAAGCCAGCGCGGTGGGCGGGTCCCGTGATTCTCAGGGCTTAAGCCGTTACGCAATGTGTGACCGGAGCGGGCCGGGGGAGAACCAGATTAGGATAACGGCCGCGGCTCTGAGCTGCTCTCCCACACAGACTACTCAAGACGGGTAAAGCAGAGCGGGGTACAGATAGAGAGGGGATCCCAGCGCAGGGAGTGTCGTGGGGGGGAGAGAGACCCCTGGCTGTAGTGGGTGGTTTGGGCAGGGGATTTGTATGGTCGGCTGCCCTCCGGACTGCGCCACATGCTCTCCCACAGCATAGTCTCAATCACACAATTTCCTCATTCAAATCACAGAGAGAGCTGCACCGGGGCCACACACGTTTCAAATACATCCATTTTGAATGCATTTCAAACCTTTAAAATGGATGCATTTGAAATACTGCCCACCTCCACATTGCAGTGGAGAGTTACGCCCGCCCGGTCTGGTAATAATCTCTGTGTCACTGAAGCCCTTTGGCGCTGACCTGCCCCCTGTGAGAGAGAAACGAGCGCGCCGTGGACCCCTGGTGGTAGGATACGGTCTTGCTCCTGCTGGCTGATCAGCGACTGCTCCATGTGGGCCATGAGGGAGCTCTGCACAGAGTCCATGTGACCCGTCAGCCTCTGGAGGAGGTCCAGCTGGCTCTGCCGCAGCTCGGCGATCTCCCGCTGCTGACTGCGCAGCAAGAGAAGCAGCTCCTCCTGCAGTTCGGGGTTGATCTGCGCAGATGAGAGACGGGCGGGTCACACACACACAGAGACGCCGTTTTAAAACCCAGCACAGGGGGGCGACATTCGGAGCTGCTCGGTGTGGGCGAGGCACGGATGCACTGATCCTTCCGCTACTCGAATGAGAAAAAATTAAAAGGCCGTTTATTATAGTGCTACCTACTGTCCTATCCATTAGTATACCTGTGTTTAAGACTGATGGTGCACATTCAAACCCTGAAGGAGAAAAGATGGATCCAAATATTCACTTTAAAAAACTCAAACTTCAAGGTTTCGAGAAATTTCCATCAGGATACATTTTTTTTTAAAATTCTAGATTCTGAGGAAATGTGAGACTAAAACAAGAAAGAAAAACTCCCTTTCACCTTAAATTGAGGGGTAAACTGCAGGTGTTGAGGTGGAAATAACCTCAATAAATTCAGCTCTGTTCACACTGGACTTTACTCTGGCTTTCAGCGCACTGGCGCCTTTAACAGTGAGGTTGCCAGACCTGAGTGATTCCTCGTAAAGCAGGATGTAAACGTACCTGGTGATCAGGGTGTCGGGACTGCGAGGAATCTCTGCAAGGAAACAAAACGGAAAACAAAATGAGATCATCTTTCACAACAAAGATCTTCTACTCACAGGTCAAATTACCTGCAACAGCCAATGCATCCAGCGACAGCAAATGCATTAATAAAAATCAGAAATTGTGGTGACCCCCTAAAGTGAGTGATTCGGTAGCACCTACCCATCATCTTTTTTGCTCTTCCTCTTGAGTTTGGGGGACGCTCGGGGTGAAACCTTCCAGTCTTTCACCGGGAGGCGGTGGGACGACCTGGCGCCACAGTTCCCAGAGGAAGACGCCAAACTCGCCACCTCGTCGTCATGGTCACTGTACGCCCCCCCCCCAAGGAAAAGAGGTGACATTGGAGAAGGGCATTTTACTTCAGAAAGAGCAGCGTGCGTGTGCGTGTGCGTGTGTGAGTGTGCTCACCTCTGCTCAGCGCTGGCGTCCTGGCTGCCGTTATGGGGCAGGCTGTAGGTGTGTGTGTGTGATAGGAGTGCGTGTGTCTGTGGTAGGGGTGTGTGTGTGCTCACCTCTGCTCAGCGCTGTCGTTATGGGGCAGGCCATAGGTGTATCTGTGGTAGGTGTGTGTGCGTGTGCTCACCTCTGCTCAGCGCTGGCGTCCTGGCTGTCATTATGGGGCAGGCTATAGGCGTGTCTGTGGTAGGTGTGTGTGTGTGTGCTCACCTCTGCTCAGCGCTGGCGTCCTGGCTGTCATTATGAGGCAGGCTATAGGCGTGTCTGTGGTAGGTGTGTGTGTGTGTGCTCACCTCTGCTCAGCGCTGGCGTCCTGGCTGTCATTATGAGGCAGGCTATAGGCGTGTCTGTGGTAGGGGGAAGACTTGTGCTTTTCCTTCAAATCCTCCCTGCAGCTGAGTCACAAAGCAACAGTCAGCCCACATCACACCCCCTCTGTCCCCCCCGTCCCCCCCCAGGACACCCAGGGCCCCATCCAATCCCAGAACAGAACCCAGCCATCTGCTCCAATCACATTCTGAGCTATTGCACCTCACCCATGAGCTGGGAAAGCAGCTATGTGACATAATTGGAAATGTTCAGCGCTGTAACTGTGGGAAGCCTTTACCTGAGACCTGACCCCCCACACACACACAGTAGCACACAGGCCTCTATTCATACACACACTTCTGCCTTAATTAACTTCGACCACCTTAATAACAGAGCCACAGATTAGTTATTTACAGCACAGAGGAAGAGTGACTTGGACAGCATATGCAGTAAAATACATCTTATTCACCTTCTCAACACTCTGCAGGGTGCTGCATATACGTGTGTGTGCGTGTGTGTGTAGGAATTGTTGAGTGTGTGCGTGTAGGAATTGTTGAGTGTGTGCGTGTGTATGTGTGTGTAGCAATTGTTGAGTGTGTGCGTGTGTGTGTGTGTGTGTGTGCGTGTGTGTGTAGGAATTGTTGAGTGTGTGCGTGTGTGTGTATAGGAATTGTTGAGTGTGTGCGTGCGTGTGCGTGTGTATAGGAATTGTTGAGTGTGTGCGTGTGTGTGTATAGGAATTGTTGAGTGTGTGCGTGCGTGTGCGTGTGTGTATAGGAATTGTTGAGTGTGTGCGTGTGTGTGTGTGTGTGTAGGAATTGTTGAGTGTGTGCGTGTAGGAATTGTTGAGTGTGTGCGTGTGTATGTGTGTGTAGCAATTGTTGAGTGTGTGCGTGTGTGTGTGTGTGTGTGTGTGTGTGTGTGTAGGAATTGTTGAGTGTGTGCGTATAGGAATTGTTGAGTGTGCGCGTGTGTATAGCAATTGTTGTGTGCGTGTGTGTGTGTGTGTGTGTAGGAATTGTTGAGTGTGTGTGTGTGTTTCGCTCTCACCACTCCACTAGGCTGTTGTCTCTCAGGCTGTTGCGGGTCTCCCGGGTGATGTCGGGGGCTGCAGGCCAGGGCTGGCTGACTGCTCCGTCTGCGCAGGCGGCTGCAGCTGCGCTCTCCTGCGACAGGGCGGTCTCCAGCAGCGAGGGGGTGGAGCTCAGCCTCTCCCCCTCTGAGGGGCCCAGCTCCAGGACCAGACGGCCCGGGTCCGAGCCGTTCCTGTTCCGCGGAGAGAGCAGGTGCAGGGCGGACGCCGCCGACGCCATGCTGTCTGCGTGCAGCGCCGCCTCGCGAGGCTCCGCCCCCGTCACGCCCGCTGCCACGCCCAGCCCGCGCTGCAGCGTCTCCGAGGCGATTTCGGGGATGTCCTGGGACATGGCGGTGGAGGCAGAGGAGATGACGTCCGGAGAGCGCTCCCTGGTGGGGGAGGCCTGGGGGACGAGGAGCGGCTCCATCACCTGCAGGTCCAGGGAGAGGGGCGGGTTCGGAGAGGACAGCACCTGAGAGAGGGGAGGGGGAGAGAGAGAGAGAGAGAGAGAGAGAGAGAGAGAGAGAGAGAGAGAGAGAGAGAGAGAGAGAGAGAGAGAGAGGGGGGGGGGAGAGAGAGAGAGAGAGAGAGGGGGGTGGGAGAGAGAGAGAGGGGGGGGAGAGAGAGGGGAAGAAAGAGAGAAGGAAAAGGACAGAGGAGGGAAAGAGAGGGGGGGTGAGAGACATGGAGGAAGAAAGAGACAGAGACAGTTGTGTGAAACAGACGCTTGTCGAAGGGCGGTACCTGCAGGTAATATCGATTGACATGGTGCTGGAGTGTAGTACCGGGCTGCATTCAGATGCAAATTTTATGCTTTCTTCCTGTCGTTCCCTTCCCTTGATCCAAGGGGGGAATACAAGGATGAAAATATGGCAATTTTTTCTCGTCTATCCTCCCTAGTAGATCACCTGTCAAGTTTGCTTGCTGCACGTCAAAAGTTACGCCACAAAATAGCTCACTCGAGGGAAGAGAATGTGCTAAATTGGAAAAGAATGTAGCCCAGGAGTGTAAGTTCTGTGGGCAGTACCTGCAGTTGATTTACAGGCATCTGGTCACCCAAGCCAGGGATGAGAATTGTGCTGGTGTGTGTAAGTTCTGTGGGCTTGTCTGTGGGCGGTACCTGCAGTTGATTGACAGGCATCTGGTCCCCTAGGCCGGGGATGAGGATGGTGCTGGTGCGGGAGCTGCCGGAGGGGGTGGTGCTTAGAGTCATAGAGCTGCTGCTGGTCTCCAGGGAGATTTTGGGGCTCTGGATCAGCTCGTCTCCGCCCCTGCATGGACACAGGACACACACCCCCCACGCTTCAGCTCATCCAATGCTGCTAAATCCTAAAACTGACCCTCTATCTAAACCCCACCCCCCACCCCCAATCTCCTTCCTGTTCCTGTTCACATGACCCACCTGGCTCCGCCACTGTCCGAGTTGTTGCTCATGGCCGTTATCACGGTGAGACTGCTGGCACTGCTGCCGGGAGAGGCTGGGATCTGAGAGAAAGAGGGGGGAGAGAGTGAGGGAGAGAAAGACAGAGGGGAAGAGAGAGCGAGAAATGGTGAGTGAGAAAGGGCGAGAAACAGTGCAGGCACAAAATTCTTGAGGTAAGAGTCAATGACACAGTATTAACAGGATATAAAGGAGAATTATCATCAAGTAATGAAATACATGCTCCAGGTTCCAGTACAGTTAACAATATAATTTCACACCATTTATGGCAGGGTAGATTAGATCAACCCCAGGGGGTTGTGCTAATGTGGAGAGGTTGGAAGAGTCAAGCTAACGTACTAACAGGGTGGGAAGTAGGGGGTTGGAAGAGTAAAGCTAACGTGCTAATGTGGCCCGTACCGAAGCGCTGGGGGTCATAAAGGCATCGGGGGTCATGAGTTTGGGCTTGGATTCACTGATGGGGGACAGGAAGTCAGCCGGGGCAGGCAGGGCTGGCATCCCCAGCAAGTCATTCTGGGAACTGCGGACCGACTCCTTATCCGAGCCAAGGCCTTCTACGCTCACATCCGTCAGGTGATCTGAGAAACCTGTGGGATCACAGACACGTACGGACACACACACACACAAATACACAAATCTGATTCTTAAAGCCATAAAGCAAACATCCATAGTTACATTCCAGGGCTTTAATAAGTCTGATCTAATAACACTTTCATGTTCTGTAATGTGCTATATGGCAAATTTGTTTAGAAAGAGGTTATATTTTTCTAAATTATTATGAAATCATTGGGGTGCAAACTGCAGAAAGAGCAGACATCTGCTCACTCAAACAGCCATTTGTTTCATCAAGACTTCAAACATGAAGCTAATGGCACTGGGCCACATTCGCATTATGCTGGTTAAGTTCAAGGGAAAAAATGTGGAAGAAAAAAACAAAAAAACTTGAACACGTTTTCAGCAACCTTAATTGACCGAGAGATTGGCTGCAACAAAAAGCAAGCCATTTCTGTGGGTGGGTCACCTAGGGCGGGATTTTTAAACCTGTGGGTTTAGATCAAACGGCATGAATCCAACACACACACCATTCATTAACTTGTGAGGCTGGGGAATTGTAAAACGGTGTGGGTCTCGTACCGCCATGTAAAAAAAAATAAAAATAAAAAATAAAAAAAACCCCAAGGCCTTACATGCTGACAAAAACAAAAATCCAATTTTAAATATGGGTAACCGAGTTTTCCCAAGAGGCCTTTGTGACAAGGTACCTGATGAAGACCTTCCGGTCAAAGCGATTGGCTATCCCTATTAAACATTGATTGGGAGCATTCTACAGCAGTGTGCAGTTAATACTTTTTTTTCTTAAATGTTTCTATACACTTGTTTACCCTGTACCTGTCTACAGTTTTAGATGAGCGCACATCCTATCTCCGTTAACCAAGTATTGGGGTGTAAGGGAGGGACTCACCAAAGTCGTCCTGGGATCCGGCCTGAGGCAGGATGAGGGCGTTTCCGGGGTCGAGCTGAGGCTGGAACCAGATCTGTACGTCCTGGAGAGACCTGGGAGGGGGCGGGATTAAAACGATTAACGAGGCAGATGCTCGTTCGCTGTAGAACTCGACGCAGATGGCGGGATCAGCGGCGGCACTCGTACACCCGCCACGCTGCAGAGCCGTTAAACGCCTTCGCAGCAGAGAGAGAAAATATAAAAACGAAGCCTCGCTCGCTGCTGCGCTGGGTTCATTACCCATCTACCACTGCTGCGGCTGCTTTTAAACCCGGGACTGAGGCCCCTCATATTCTTACAGCTACTGTGAGCCAATCACAGATGAGTCTGTCGAATCCACGACTGACACTACCGTTCATTCGGACTGTAATTACCAAACTACCTTAATTATTATTATTTTTATTTTTGAAATACCCCAAGCTATAATGTGAAGATATGAGACCAGCTCAATGCTGTAAAGTCGGGCTAAAGCGACTTCACCCCCTGGACCAGTAAACATATGAAAAAATATTGAAACAAAACTGAAAAATGAACAGAAAAAATTGGGAGCATTCCAAAAATTCTACATCTGCAACCTATACCAGATCATTTACCATAGAAATAGCATAGATGCTACTGTTTCCAGTATTGAAATATTACAGTAATTTACTGTGACTTTCACTGATAATGTAACAGGCACCAAAGCCAATACCCATATTACATAAAATACAACTGGAAACAAACAGATTTTTACCACACGTACTACACCGTGCAGCTGTCATATCAGAGGCAATAGAATCAATTGTTAGCATTGGTTCCACATCCACTATTAGTAGTGCTACCCATAAACAGCTCACCTGAGACCGGCAATATTACAGGTATTACAACTGATAGTTGTAGTTTTATAGGTACTGCACCTGTTACTGATAGGTACTGATAACTACAAAAGCTCCCAAATAGTTTTACAGAAACTCCAAAGCTATGCATCGTGCCACTACTCCACCAAAGCCTTCAGAACAACAAGCTACTCACTTTGTGTGGACGCAGTAGAGTTTGATTTGGACACCGGCTTTAGACTCCACAGGTCCTTGATTTCCTTCTAAACGCCAAACAAAAAACAAAAAAGTTATACAACATGGTATACAGTCAAATCCTGCTCTATGGAGTTCTGTGTGGTGTGTCTGTGCATGTGCCTGTGCGTGTATAGTGTGAATGTGTGAGCGCACGTGAGTGTGTGCGCGCGCGTCCCTGTGTATGCGTGCATAGGTGTGTGCGTGTCGCAGTGCCAGTGGTCATTATTGCAGTATGAATCTGCAGAGGACAGCACAGACGAGGGCGGAACCCACCTGTGGTCATGCTCTCACTCTCCTCCTCCGGGGGAAGCACTTCGGTGTGACGCAGGCGGCTGCGGCTCACGTCCTGGATGCCGAAGCTGAGGACGGGGTGTGTGAGCAGGAACTCAGACACGGCGGTGAAGCCGGCGCGCCCTTTCTCCTGGTCCTGCCGTAGCTCCATCACATACAGAACCTGCAGGAGGGACACCATCCAGGGTCAGTGTACCCGCCCCGCATCCCAAAACTAATTTGTCTATGAGCCAGGAATTAGCCAGAAAGTATCCACCAATCACTGTATCTGTTGTTCGATTCACTCTTACCAATGTACTCTGTGATTGGTGGAACTCATTTCTGTTTAATACTAGTGAGGTGATGTCATAACTGTCTTAGCCGACAGCTATAGTGGGTAAGCACGGTGACCCCTCACCTTCCGCTGCACGTCGCTGAGAATGAGGTAATCTGCCGACAGGTCCAGGCTGGCCTTCAGACTGGGCATGACTGAGGAGTTAAAGGGGTCTGGGGAGAACCTGGATAAACCAGAGAGAGAGAGCGAGCACACGTTTACACGGCAACCAGTGAATATCTCAACACAGGCACCTGGAACTCAAGTGCGGGTGCAGGAAAGATGTTGGAGTCCCAGTACGAGCGCTGCATTCTCACACTGCACCCTTACGAAATCTCCTCATTCCCCAAACCAAGCAGTCCCAGTATGAGAGCCGCATTCTCACACTGCACCCTTATGAAATCTCCTCATTCCCCAAACCAAGCAGTCCCAGTAAGAGCGCTGCATTCTCACACTGCACCATTACAAAATCTCTTCATTCCCCAAACCAAGCAGTCCCAGTACAAGTGCTGCATTCTCACACTGCACCATTACGAAATCTCCTCATTCCCCAAACCAAGCAGTCCCAGTAGGAGCGCTGCATTCTCACACTGCACCCTTACGAAATCTCCTCATTCCCCAAACCAAGCAGTCCCAGTATGAGCGCTGCATTCTCACACTGCACCCTTACGAAATCTCCTCATTCCCCAAACCAAGCAGTCCCAGTATGAGAGCCGCATTCTCACACTGCACCTTTACGAAATCTCCTCATTCCCCAAACCAAGCAGTCCCAGTACGAGTGCTGCATTCTCACACTGCACCATTACGAAATCTCCTCATTCGCCAAACCAAGCAGTCCCAGTACGAGAGCCGCATTCTAACACGGCACCCTTGCAAAATCTCCTCATTCCCCAAACCAAGCAGTCCCAGTACGAGAGCCGCATTCTCACACTGCACCCTTACGAAATCTCCTCATTCCCCAAACCAAGCAGTCCCAGTAGGAGCGCTGCATTCTCACACTGCACCCTTACGAAATCTCCTCATTCCCCAAACCAAGCAGTCCCAGTACGAGTGCTGCATTCTCACACTGCACCATTACGAAATCGCCTCATTCCCCAAACCAAGCAGTCCCAGTACGAGAGCCGCATTCTCACACTGCACCCTTATGAAATCTCCTCATTCCCCAAACCAAGCAGTCCCAGTACGAGAGCCGCATTCTCACACTGCACCCTTACGAAATCTCCTCATTCGCCAAACCAAGCAGTCCCAGTACGAGCCGCATTCTAACACGGCACCCTTGCAAAATCTCCTCATTCCCCAAACCAAGCAGTCCCAGTACGAGAGCCGCATTCTCACACTGCACCCTTACGAAATCTCCTCATTCCCCAAACCAAGCAGTCCCAGTAGGAGCGCTGCATTCTCACACTGCACCCTTACGAAATCTCCTCATTCCCCAAACCAAGCAGTCCCAGTATGAGCGCTGCATTCTCACACTGCACCCTTACGAAATCTCCTCATTCCCCAAACCAAGCAGTCCCAGTATGAGAGCCGCATTCTCACACTGCACCTTTACAAAATCTCCTCATTCCCCAAACCAAGCAGTCCCAGTACGAGTGCTGCATTCTCACACTGCACCATTACGAAATCGCCTCATTCCCCAAACCAAGCAGTCCCAGTACGAGAGCCGCATTCTCACACTGCACCCATACGAAATCTCCTCATTCCCCAAACCAAGCAGTCCCAGTACGAGAGCCGCATTCTCACACTGCACCCTTACGAAATCTCCTCACTCCCCAAACCAAGCAGTCCCAGTACGAGAGCCGCATTCTCACACTGCACCCTTACGAAATCTCCTCATTCCCCAAACCAAGCAGTCCCAGTACGAGAGCCGCATTCTCACACTGCACCCTTACGAAATCTCCTCATTCGCCAAACCAAGCAGTCCCAGTACGAGAGCCGCATTCTAACACGGCACCCTTGCAAAATCTCCTCATTCCCCAAACCAAGCAGTCCCAGTACGAGAGCCGCATTCTCACACTGCACCCTTACGAAATCGCCTCATTCCCCAAACCAAGCAGTCCCAGTAGGAGCGCTGCATTCTCACACTGCACCCTTACGAAATCTCCTCATTCCCCAAACCAAGCAGTCCCAGTACGAGCGCTGCATTCTCACACTGCACCCTTACAAAATCTCCTCATTCCCCAAACCAAGCTGACCACTGCCGGGGGTTCAGTCTGTAGTGGCGTTTGTTTTTTAATGACAGGAGAGTGAGGCGTATTGAACCTCAAAAGTGGGCTGGAACATATCCCAACTCAGCGACTCTAATTTTATCCCATCTTAGTCATGCGATGGAGAGCAAAGCGTTTTGTCTGAGAGCAGGCTCACCCCACCGATGGAGCAGTGCACAGTTAGTGTTGAGAAGCAAACGTTAAAAAGAAGGCATAATGGTGTTTTTATTCTGAGTGATTGAGCCGTCTTTCGCTGTATGTTCTCAGAAGGTTGCAGACTGAGCAGAAACGGCAGGCAGAAAAGGTTCATTCATATCACGTTTCCATAAAGCTGTCCATCTGTTGCTAATGTTTGTTTTATTCCCCTCCTACCCCGGCTCCAAGAGAAAAACCATAAAGAAATGCCTTTCAGGGGGGGATGCATTTCTCCAGAATATTCTGTCAATAACTTTTTTGAGGGTAGAGAGCAGTGGCGGCCGGCCTATAGAGGGCGCTGGGGCGCCACCCCCCTCCCCCACATACAAATTTTAAAAAAAGTTTTAAAAAAATTATAATTTTTTATTATTATTTAATTTTTTTAGTAGCTTAAAATTATTATTTTTTATTATTATTTTTTATTATTATTAAATTTTTTAGTAGCTTAAACATGTTATATGTTGGCCTTGCGTTGTCTAAAGTTTAATACATTACATATGCATGTTCAGGGGACTGCGGGGCGCCGGTAACGTTATGGTGAATCAGAGCACTCATTCATTTTCAGGCGAGCCCCCTGATACTGCTGCCTGATTCGCCGCCAAAAAAGGAAGTCCCCGGGCGCAGGCCTGTGCGCCCCGGACTATCCTACCCTTTTCTGATTAGTCCTCATGGTTTATGATATTATTTGATTGGATTTAAGGCATGTTTATCACGCCCAGCCGGCATCTAGCAGGATATCACTGCGAGTGCGCAAGTACGGCTTGGTTCAGTCGGCTGCTACTCATTCGTTAGTAGATCTAGACCAAGCGAGAGAGATAATTCGAAATGGCTTCTTCAAGTGGAACAGAAAGCAAAGAAAATTCGGTTATTTCTTTGCAAAAAGAACCTTTCTCAAGGCGTTCATTGGAAGAAAAGAAAAGAGTAAAGGAACTTGGACCAGAGCGACCGGATTTGCACATTAAACAGCAAACAAGTGATCGCGGTCGGGCATATACCCGGGGTTTCTCTCGCTCGTGTTACGACAAACGGAGTTGGCTAGCTGGATGTGCTGTGAGTAATGCGTTATATTGCTTTCCCTGTTTGATATTTCAAAGTGCTGGCACCGAACCATTGTGGACAACGACGGGGGTACGAGACCTAAAACATCTTGCTGAAAAGTGCAAACATCATGAAAGTAGCCGAAGCCATCGGAAAAAACAGGAGACAAGAGAGAGTAAGAGAGAAAAGGATATATATTTTGCTTTCAATTTGAAATAGCACATATACATATATATATATATACACACACACACACACACACACATCTATAATGCTTTGGAAATATTTACTTTATGTATTTCATGCCAATAAAGCATATTGAATTGAATTGAGAAAGAAAAGAGAGAGAGAAAGGAAGTGGGAAAGAGAGCGAGAAGGTTGTGGGCCAGAGTGAGAAGCCCAACTGACCTCACTGTCTGCAGGCAGGTCCATGACACTGTGCACCACATCTTCAGCTCCCGGTTCTGATCCGCTCCGGTGATCAGAAAACGCCAGAAAGGAACGCTGCAGAAAGAAGGGGAGGGAGGGAGAGAGAGAGAGAGACATAAAAGAGGGGAGAAAATAGTTGTTTAAAACAGAAAGGTTAGAACACACAATACCCTCTGAGGGAGCTCCTCTACCCTGGGGCTGCAATGGAGCCTGATGAAAAATTAATCAAAAAAACTCTCAAAATGAAGTCAACATGTAGCAAACTTCTTTAAAAAATACAACTCTCCGTTTTGGGGATTCCTGCAATTACAGACTAACACAGGCAAACAAATCATGGGGGAGGTTTTCCTGTTTATAATTCTGCAGTTTTACTTTGGAGGGGGGGGTTCTGAGCCCTGCCTAACCCCTGCCGGTCTCCCCACCGCACGCGCCCCGGCAGAGCGGGGCGGCAGAATGGCATTGTGGGTACTCACTCTGGGTCCTGCTTCTTGTGGTTGTCACAGAACAGAAGGCAAGACAGAGGCTTGCCATTGTGGGGCTTCCACTCATGCAGGCACCTGTAATGGGGTTTGGGACAGAGAGACAGACTCCATTTTAATTACATCCTTTCCTCCGTGGAGAAGAGCTGACGGCAGTCTCATTACTCATAGAATAAAAAAATAAATAAAAAACTAAACTCCCGATGTGCCCCAACAAAGCACGTACAGAATAACCAACAGCAGCTACAAACTCTGCAGCAGACAGAGCTACACGTGGGCTACGGGTATGAATTCCAAAAGGGGGGCACAGCTTTTGCTTACACAGTACTGGGAAGCAAGGTTTGCGAAGCTTTAGGCGTTATAAAACGTGCGTACGCGAGGGACCTCATGCTAAGCAGACAAACTGCACACTGCGTGTAGCAGTGCATACCTCGGCTGGTCCTGCCCTTCGATGTAGATCTGCCAGAACTTGATGTAGCCGTCGTGACTGGCTGTGGCCAGGACAGTCCCATCTGGGGAGAGGGCCCCTTCGCTGATGCGCTGGAGACGGAGAGAACGACACTGTCTCACCAAGAGAACCCTCCAAATAAACGTGTGGTCTGAACGCACAGGCGCACATACGGCTTCTTTAACACTCGTGTCCCAACCACCAACAAACACTGAGCATGCACGCTCATGGAAAAATACAGCCTTTTGTAACCATTACATGAACGCACGCACGCACGCACCCTCCTTCCTGCGTTGCAAGAGCCGTTTTAACCGTCCCGTGAGAGGTAGTGACGTTTTTAAGCGTACTAGCCGCTGCTTGTATGATTTTATTTTAGACTTTAATTACACCTTGTTGAACGCTCATCTTACCAATTGCTTTACTAGTTTGTTTGTTCTGCGTTTGGCTGTTTGCTAGATTGTTTGATTGGATAGGCTGTTAGTTTCAGGTTTTTGTGCCTTTTAAGTGGTAATAATTATTTATCCGTGGTTACGAAGTGTCTCACACGGCTGTTAGCCGATTGCAATCAGCCGTGTGCACTTCAAAAGACTACCGGTAGTGTCGCTCCGTCCCAGTTTATGTGTGTTCTCCCAATCCCTGTCTGCTCCCTTCCATTCAGAACCCACTTCCAACGACGTGGCCCTCCACGACGACGCAACCCTTCCAACCTCCGCTACCCCTCGCTGACTCCCTGCGAGAACTTCACCATCGCAGGGGGGCTCTGGAACTGCCAGTCTGCCACACGGAAAGTAGACTTCATCTCCGGCTATGCCTCCTTCCTGTCCCTCCAGTTTCTCGCCCTCACTGAAACCTGGATCACACCGGACAACACGGCAACTCCCGCTGCCCTCTCCTCCTCCTTCTCCTTCTCTCACACCCCCCGGCCGTCTGGTCGCGGAGGTGGTACTGGTTTGCTACTCTCCACCTCATGGTCATTCTCTGTTTTCCCCATCTCTGATCTATCTATTACTAGCTTTGAATACCACTCTGTGTTTATCAACCACCCTATTAACCTGTACATTATAGTTGTTTATCGCCCTCCAGGTCCCCTGGGGTGCTTCCTCGATGAGCTTGACACCCTGCTCGGCTCCTTCCCAGAGGACGGCATCCCGCTGATCCTCCTGAGAGACTTCAACATCCATCTCGATGCCTCCCAGTCTGCGGCCTTCCTACCACTTCTCCGCTCCTTTGACCTCTCCCTCCAACCCTCCCCCCCACCCACAAGGCTGGCAACCTCCTAGACCTGGTCTTCCAGAGGAACAGCCCCTGCTCTGATCTCACTGTTACCCCTCTGCATGCCTCCGATCACCACTTCATTTCTTTCTCTCTTCCTCTTGTTCCACACCGTCCCCCCCCTCCCCACACCCCCACTGTCTCTGTCCGCCGTAACTTCTGCTCCCTCTCGCCCTCCTCTCTTGCTCCCTGTGTCACTGCTTCCCTCCCCCCTCTCAAACCCTTCTCTCAACTCCCCATCGACTCTGCATCTGACACCCTTCTCACAGCTCTCTCCACATCACTTGACTCTCTCTGCCCTCTTGTCTCTAGGCCCACACGCCTATCTCCTCCCTGCCCATGGATGTCCGACGCCCTGCGCACCTCAAGGGCCGGTCTCCGCGCAGCAGAGAGGATGTGGAGGAAATCCAGAGACGCATCAGACCTCTCCTCCTACCAGGCTCTCCTAGCGACGTTCTCTACAGCAGTCACTGCTGCCAAGATAACTTACTATCACACAAAAATTTGCAAACACAGTTCTAACCCCTGTCAATTGTTCTCTATCTTCTCCTCCCTCCTCAGCAAACCCCCTCCTGCTCCTCATTCCTCATTCACTGCAGACGACTTCGCAGATTTCTTCGATGAGAAGATCGCAGACATCCGCAGCTCCTTCAGCCCCACTCCCCCTCCCCTCACAGACACCGCTTTCCACTCTCTTCCTCTCTCTGCCCCTTCTGTGTCACCCCCGTTTCTCCATCTTTTATCCCCTTTCTGAGACCGACTTATCCCATCTCCTACTCTCCCATCGCCCCACTACTTGTGCCCTCGACCCTATCCCTTCATCTCTCCTCCAGGCAATCACCCCAGATATCCTCCCGTTTGTGACCTCCCTGGTGAACTCCTCCCTGACCTCTGGCTGCTTCCCCTCATCCTTCAAGAGAGCCCACATCACCCCGATCCTGAAAAAACCTACGCTGGACCCCTCCAACATCCAAAACTACAGACCGGTATCTCTTCTTCCTTTTCTTTCCAAAAATATTGAACGTGCTGTTTCTAACCAACTGTAGTCTTTCCTTACCCAGAACAACCTGCTAGACCCCCACCAGTCCGGCTTCAAACCTGGCCACTCAACGGAGACCGCACTCCTCTCCGTCAGCGAGATGCTTCATGCAGCTCGTGCAGGGACTCCTCTGTGCTAATACTTCTAGACCTCTCTGCCGCCTTCGACACCGTAGATCACTCCATCCTCCTGTTGTCCCTGTCTGCAGCGGGGATCGGCGGCTCGGCCCTGGCCTGGATTAAGTCCTACCTCTCCGAACGCTCCTCCCAGGTTGCCTGGGCTGGTAAAGTATCGGCACCCCGTCCCCTTATCACAGGAGTCCCCCAGGGGTCAGTCCTTGGTCCCCTCCTCTTCTCCACCTACACCAAATCCCTTGGCCCTGTTATCACTGCTCATGGTCTTTCTTACCACTGCTATGCTGACGATACTTAACTCTTTCTCTCCTTCTCACCCTCTGACACTCAGGTGTCAGCACGCATCCCCGACACTCCCATGTCACCCCCCTGCTCATTGACCTCCACTGGCTACCGGTGATGGCCCGCATCAAATTCAAAACATTGGTGCTCGCCTTCCAGGCAGTCAGAGGATCTGCCCCTCCATACCTCCAAAAGCTCATCGGACCCTACACACCTGCCAGATCTCTGCGTTCCGCCTCCTCAGGACGACTGGTACCCCCCCCTCTTCATACTAGCACCCGGTCTCGACGTCTGTCTGTCCTGGCCCCACGGTGGTGGAATGAGCTCCCCGTGGAGGTCAGAACAGCAGAAAGTCTGACCGCTTTCAAGCGCAGATTGAAGACTCACCTCTTCAAGCTGCACCTCTCTCCACCCCTCCCTACCTCCTTGTGACTATTGTTATCAAAATTGTGTAGTTCCCCCTCCCCCCAAAAAAATAAATTAAAAAATCCCCAATCATACTGACTGCGACTAGTACTTAGATTCGTGTTTGCCTTTTTAGGATTGTTTTAACGCACTTGTTACTAGTTCGGAAATGCACTATGTACGTCGCTCTGGATAAGAGCGTCTGCTAAATGTCTATAATGTAATGTAATGCGCGCACACGCGCTCGCACACAGCCTTCTATTTAAGTTAATTCTTTTGCAGATTAGTTCTCTCTGCCCTACCGCGGAATGGCCTCTGACAGAGATGAAGCCGTCCTTCAGGTCAGTGGCGTCTACAGGCCAGGTGTTGCTGTTGGATCTGAGGATGTCCAAATCCCACACCTCCGCCTGCAGGAAGAACAAACCACCGTCAGGAGGGCTAGCACAGTGAGGATGGCGCCTCGATGGCGTCAGGAATCCCAGAATTGACAGCTCCCCCTGGTGTACGGAATGACTCCCAGCATTAACATGATCTCTTTCAGAACAGCTCCCCCTGGTGTACGGGATGACTGCCAGCATTAACATTATCTCTTACAGAACAGCTCCCCCTGGTGTACGGAATGACTGCCAGCATTAACATCCTCTCACAAAACAGCACCACCTGGTGTACGGGAAGACTGCCAACATTAACATCATCTCTTACAGAACAGCACCCCCTGGTGTTAGGGGTGACTCCCAACATTAACAGGTGCCCCTGGGGGCTAAGCGTACCCGGTCCTCGTGAAGGAGGGCCAGAGTCTGGCAGGCCTCCTCTGGGTTCTCCTCGTTCTCCTCTGGGATGAAGGGGCACCAGATGAGCCTCCGGTTGGAGTTCAGCGGCGTGTCCTCAGGTCTCCGTATGTGCACGATGACCTCGTCACTGAGCGGGCGGGAGTTAAGGATTCAAGCATATCTCGTACTGTCCACACGCAGCATCACGTACAAACACCTTTCCATCACCACTTCTTTATTCCTAATATAATTGCTGCGGACTGCTCTAACTGATCACGGCTGCGTTCTACATCCGCTCCTCCCGGGCCACGCCACGGCCAGTCACGTCCTGCACCGCGGGCCAATCAGAACGGACATTGTGAGGACTTTACACCAGACTAAATGGACCATATTGCTGCACTGTGCAAGCAATGCCATACATGGCTGGCTATGCCACTCCCAAAAGTGCCATTTTAAAGGGGTGCGATACACACGGTCTCTTACGGTCTGAGCAGAGGCTCCCCTCCCCTCCCCCACCTCCTCCTGTAACCTTCCAGTCCAATCAAGCTACTGTGAATCAATTTATTCCACACCAGTGACACAATAAATTCAGCATTGTTTATGGGGAGGAAGGGGGGGGGAAACTGATGAGGGTGGATAAATGAGTGCATTCCTCCACACAGTCAAACACTAATTTCTGCAGGGGCCCACAGTTAAAATCTATTTTCAAACTCTGGCTTTTTACGATAAAGGGGAAAAGCTTTAAACTGGTCTGCACTGTCCAAGCAGGTTTCTCTCTGCAGACTGAGGGGTGAATTGTTTTAATTAGGCAGCAGAAGAGCCTGAAGAAGTGAAAAAATAGCCTTGTAAACCGACAACTTGAATAAAATGAGAAACGCTGAGAGATAAAGATTGTGAAAGCTTGTGCAGGCAGGATGTGGGTCTCAGCACATACATACAATCATGAGCCTTTTACAGGAGCTTCGAACACTAAGGCTTAATGCTGGGGGCTGATGTCCTGGGCCTGTTTCACAAAGCAGAATTACAGAGATAGCTGGATAACTGCACTGAGTAAGACCAGGAACCCTCCCAAATCTGGAACGTGGACTGAAGTAAAAAGAGCTGTTCCGGGTTTTAGTCAGTGCAGTTATCCAGCTAACTCAGTAATCCTGCTTTGTGAAAGAGGGCCCAGGGTGAAGCGGAGCCCCGATACCGAGGAAGACTAGGATACAGGATCTTGCCGTCGCAGCTGGTGAGCTGCCAAACGAAGAGGTTGCCGGCCTCGTCGATGCAGGCCAGCTGGGTGGAGTCCAGGTGTGCAAAGGCCAGGTCGGTGACCCCGCCCACGAAGCCTTTGAGCAGCGTACGCTCCGCCGCGGCCAGGCTCAGCACGCGGATCATGGCGCAGCTGTTGGCACCTGCGGGCAGGTAAGCACAGAGTCAGGTATCTCACACACATACCTGCACAATGCACCTGGGCCATGGCCCTGCAAGGGGGGAGGGACTCCACTGGAACAGACCTGTTTGCAGAACCCCAACAGAATTGGCAAATTGCACCAATCCCTGCATTACTCCTCAACATGAGAAGAGTTTAATTCAGTAAAAAAAACAAAACAGTTTTTTTATTAAAAAACAGTTATTTCTTTTTTCCACTGGCACAAAGACTCTACATAAAAGAAGGAGAAAATTAAGCGAATGGACACCAATGCAAAGTGAAGGCAAAATTAATGGCAACACTCAAATTAACAGAGGACCTGCTGAACAAACACCAGAGTGACTAATCGAGTCTCTCGGGTCACCCCCCCCCCTCATAATGACAGCCATTTAACGTTAGCAACTGAAGGACCAGCAGGAGCCAAACAACCAAACAACACAGAACACTCCTGTCAGGTAGACCTTCGTTGCCATAAAACTAACAGTAACACGCAAGTTACACAAACAGGGTTTATTCCACACTATAACCCAGGTTGCCTGGTTATAAAGCCAAACATTACTCAACGGTATCTGTGCCGTGGGGAGTGGTGGATTCTTTAACATGAGACCACAGCGCCCTCTGTATGGCGACAGCCCGCTACTGCAAGAGAGGCACTAAAAACACTGACCACACAGTAATCTCTCCATTTGCATTTCCGATGGACTGTTCAACTTCAGTTTTTTAACCAATAGGCCTAATTTACGAGGGGATAGGAGCCATGTAACAGTGTTACTGAGAGGCTGGTAATTGAGAAGGCTGATAAAAAGGGTGATAAAAGTAGCTTGTAGTGGGTTTTATTTCTGGGTTACTCACAACATATAACATCTACATATGGATACCATTTAGGCCTATATTCAATCTCTGATATATGCATTTGAATTTGTTATGTCTGCATAATAATGACTGATGAGCCCAGAGGATATCACACACTCAAAAAACACTTTTTCAGTGTGATCCTCGATGAGAGCTGGGTTATAGCATTTAGCGGCTTGTGTGTGTACAACCCAAGCAACGCATATCCACTACACCAGACGTGACTTTTTAACACAAATGGCTCCTTACTGCACTTTATTTTCAGTTGACAGCAAAGGGTTTTAACTAGTGTAAATCGCTCAAGTGAATCACTCCAATGGTCTTAAAATGGGAGCCACAACACCTGCTGGCTTCCACTGTTAATCAGCCTTTAATTTATCAACTAAAGCAATGGATTACACAGCAAACACGCTTCTCTCGGTTTCTAAATGTTTCTGATTTTAAGGTGAAAACCTGGAGACCCTGAAGCTCTCAGGGACCTGGGTTGGGGAGCCCCGCCTCCTTTATCACCAACACAAGTGTGCAGGCACCCCAATACGTGTCTTTACCATCTCTGTCACTCAGTCACTAGCGACCGGCCCACCAGGACAACACTCACCTCGGATGGCGTAGGCGAGGTAAGCGTTGGAAACGGCGATCAGGTTGCCGTAGTAATACTTGTGCTCCCAGTCGTACTTCGCCACCGGCTGGATTTTGACCTGCGGAAGCAAGACAAGAGGTGGTCAAGCCTGGAAGACGGGACGGGGACGCCAATCCCAAAATCTGGACTGACGTTCGTGGCGGTCCCGAATTGCGAAGTACGTAGCTCCGGACCCCCCCCATGCCCCCTCCCCATTTTGGGTGATTCACAGTTAAACATCCCTCAGGACCAATAAAATACAGCACGAGGTAGTCACAGAAGCAGCTGGCTAGATGCAGTTAGCATCATTACTCAGCATGGATATTTCCCTATTAATAGAATGAGCAGAGTGGAGAGAGGCCGTTTACCACAGACTGCCCATGAACTGCATCCTTTCATTTACTGCAAACACAGCATCGCTCTTCATTTCTCGCACTCAATCATCCACTCACAGGCGCACTATCTCACTCACACACTCACTCACACACACTCACTCACTCACTCACTCACACTCACACACTCACTCACACACTCACTCACACACTCACACACACACACTCACACACTCACTCACACACACACACACACACACACTCACACACACACTCACACACACACTCACACACACACTCACTCACACACTCACTCACACACTCACTCACACACTCACTCACACACTCACACACTCACTCACACACTCACACACTCACTCACACACTCACTCACTCACACACTCACTCACACACTCACTCACACACTCACTCACACACTCACTCACACACTCACTCACACACTCACTCACACACTCACTCACACACTCACTCACACACTCACTCACACACTCACTCACACACTCACTCACACACTCACTCACACACTCACTCACACACTCACTCACACACTCACTCACACACTCACCTTGTTGCTGCCTCTGGCCTTGCTGCCAATGCTGGAGTCATGGCTTGCCACGATCTCCACATCGTTGGACGAGATGGTGATGGATGTGGAGCTGTCGTCTCCAGACAGAAGGCTGGAGGACACACGCCACAGTTACGAAAATCTAATTACGAACAATTATTCACTTTTATATAACCTTTTATGATTTGAGTGAATTTGCAAAACAAACATCGTCTTACACAAAAAAGACCAATGTCAAAAACAGACGAATGCAGGCTTCTTCTCAAATGTACAGAATACGTGGCAATGTAACTAATGCATTCCACCTTTATACCCACCCTAGACATCCATCAGTCGTCAAGGCTAAGCAGAGATCCAGCATTTGGCAGCCATAAAACGCTAAATCTGGACACTCTACAGCAGTGTTCCCCAACCCTGTTCCTGGGGATCTACCGTCCTGCAGGTTTTCACTCCAACCCTAACAAAGTACACCCCATACAACAACTAGAGATCTCATTGAGCTGCTAATTAGTAGAAGCAGGTGTGCCAGATTAGGGTTGAAAAATGGGAAATGAAAACCTACAGGACTGTAGATCTCCAGGAACAGGGTTGGAGACCGCTGTGCTACCCAGAAGGGCACCGAGCTGGGTCTTGCCAGACCAAGGGTGCATTTCCCAAAAGCATCATAAGGCTAAGACGGTCGTAAAACCCTTCGTATGAAGCTTCATGAACTTTGGGTGTGCAATTAAGAAAAATCCACAGCTTGTTAAAATTCTCAGATCACAATTGTGGTTGGAACGAAAACCAGCATACACAGGGGGGCCCCAAGACCGAGTTTGGGAACCACTGCTTTAGGCAACCAGACCACTTAACTGGGCCAACACTCCATTTTGTCTTGTAGATTACGGACAGAGGGTCCAGCTGTTAACGATAGAGTGAGGTTACTAATAGTCATATATATAGATATAGGTTTAATAGAGTAATTGGGTTGGTGGTAATGACACTGGTATATGAGACCATTGCTACAGGGTACCACAGAGTGTCACTGGAAAACCTACACTCTGCAAAACAAGAGGTTTTGTGTACTCGTAACTTAACACTCGTACACAAAATCTGCTCACTGTGACACAGGGCATTTGGAAAAGTGAACTGACACTGCAATAAAATCAATAAAATAGTCCTCCTATTTATTTGACAGATTCTGAAATGTCAGCCACTCAGCAGAAACTCTTATCCAGAGCAACTTACACAGCTTACATTCTACATGCAAACCGTTTATACAAATACATATTTACATGAAGCAGCTCAAGTACTCAAGTCCTTAAGAAGTGCTCCAACGGCAGTGCCCCACCTAGGAATCAAATCTACAACCTTGGAGCGGCAAGAACAGTTCTGTTAGCATTGTGCTACACAGTCACCCACACCCACATTACTACAGAGTATGAAATTCATCTTTTCACCTACTGGCCAGAGTGGCTTGTGGATTCTAAAAATCACCAGCCATTTTCAACATTTTACCAGCTACATTACCTTTTACAATATAACACAACCTGGTTGGTTACCAGCCAAACTGGCTGCTAGAGTAGAAATATTGCCTGCCACAATCAAAATCTTACCAGCATTTGGCTGGTGACGGGTGTTAATTTCACACCCAGCTACCATCATTACTGAACATGTACAAATACCAACTTTTAATCATACAAGAACACGCATGAGCAGAGTAATTGTGTCTACTCACATGGTCTGTCTTTCCTGGACCTCCATCAGCTCTGGATGGGATTCAGCCGAAGAAGCTCGGTCTCCCGCGCCTAGGAGATCTGCTCCGAACAGTCCATTGAGCTCGCCGTTGAATGAGGCCTTCTTCTGACTGTCTACCGAGGACGCATCTGGAACACGAGGGTGTGGACCGTTACAAGGCATACGCTTTTTGAAGGAACAACAATATTTTAATGTTGCTTTTATGACTTTTACCATCGCATTAAGTCTCAGTCAATACATGCAAAAAAAATTGTAATGCCAGTTTGTCATTTAAATCGAAAGATAAACACTGCATTAGGCTTATGTATTGCGAAACAAACGAACAGTAGCCCTGACTTGCAAATACAGAAAAAAAACAGCCCTACCGGTGTTGGTGACTGACGGAGAATCTACCAGAGCTTAATTGGGACTTTTATCGATGGAGAGGAGAGTTCAAAATTAATCACTCGATTATTATTTTCAATCTTCGGACATTTATTTTTAAGAAATGTATGACGTCGTCTTTCCAAACGCAGGTAACGTTAAGTTAACATTCGTGTTTCTGTTTTAGCTGACCATTGATTTTGTTTTATACCGTCTCGATTTCGTAGCTCACCATTTCCGTGACTCATTCAAACTAAACAGCGAGCTTAGCCTTAGCTAGCTATGTCTTTCCGACCAGACAACATTCCTCGGCACCATTTAAACAGCATGTCAGCGAGGCATAATATTATATAAGATATTATTTGGCGAGCTTGTCTGCGAATTGTAGCAGGCGGCTCACATTCAACTCATAGTTAGCGTTATACACATAACGTTACATAGCGCCCTGCAAAAACTCTGCTAACGTTAGTACCGCAAGCTAACGAGACTGTAGGCTTATTTCCCCAATATTAGCCAGTTTAAAGTCTATCTGCTTGTTCAGTCGACTCAATAACCTTATAACAAAAATCAAATAAACACGAATAACAGTGATGTTTATTGTTAAAATGAGTGCATTATCAGGCAAGCGAAGCCCGCAACGTCTCCGCAACTCCACAACATCAATTCCATCATTGCGGCCTATCTCTCCTCCTCTCCCGGCAACTCACCGCAGCTATTCCCGGGTCGGTCCAACTTCAGGATGTCCCGGAGGTGCTGGGTCGCGTCCTCTATATCTATGTTCGAGTTCGAAGCCATAAGGGGAGGACAGGGGGGATCGGGTCGTAAGAGGGGGAATATTGTTTCTGTTTATAGTCTAATTTATGTCGCTGGCTATTAAATGTTCACTCGCCCCAAACGTTCGTTGCTGGATACGCTCGAGAAGCGGAAACCCAGATCGAGAAACTTCCGGTCTCCGACCATAGAATTTAAAAGTAACATAGACGTGTTTCGAACCTTGAAGCTGGCAGCAAAAATCAAACGACTTCCAGCGACAATATGGTGGGAAAATGACAAGTACAATTGAGTATGTATGTGTAACCTTATTGAATATTGTTTTTATTACGGGACCACCGCTAAATAAATCAGAACATATTGTCACATAATCACCACGTAGGCTAGTATCCAATTAATATATTATTCACTCTAAATGATCTGAATTTTAACTGATTTAGAAACTAGGAATTCAGTGGAATCCATCCAGATCCATCTCACCCCACTTTTAATGAGTTAGAATACAGCGGCAAACTCCAGTAACAATTAACTTCATGACACCTTGAATCTGATTTCAAAACATTTCACACATGTTTATAACTGTAACTATATGGAAAGTTTAATGGTTTTATGCCATCGTTAAAAAAAGGCAAAATAATGACTCATATGCTGGATTCAAACATTTGTTACCATTTGGTCCCGATCCTCAGCAAAAGTCAGTGACGCAATGTTATCCACCACTTGGCAGTTCACTTCATCAGCCATGTGTTTTTACCAAAGCAACTTTCTTTTCATAACTTTGAAAGATGAGCATCCAAAGAACAAATTAGTGACAGCTGCATTTTCATATGTTCAATAGTTTTGGAGGTCATCTCATAATTATTATTTTTTTACAAACATTCCAAAATTGTGTGAAAATCATAAATCACAACTGATATAATTAATATTCAAAAGAGCTGCTTTTCACCCCACTTTTATTGAGTTAGAATCCTTTTTACAGGAAATCAATAGCCTATTTCATGGATTGTGGCCAAATATATCCCAAAAGTTAAGATGATTTACTGAGGAAAGCTTCCAAAATTTCAATTGCCAGACAATGTTGTGATTATACAGTGTAGGCTATGTTTACTGGTTCAATCATGCCTTTTATAATTTTTTTAAATTTAGGTTTTTATTTTAAGTGTTTCATACCGGGTGGTTACTGGAAGCAGTTTCCTTTTTGGTTATTGTAGCTATAGCGTCTCACTCAAAGAACTGTGGACTCACTCAGCGTGTCCCAATTCTCTATGTCTGAGTGACGGAATTAAAGGAATTCCCAACATGACAGAAAGGGCCATTATAGTAGGGAGAGCTCCAGTTTGGGCTGAACCATAAGAGGGCTTTTCCTATGCAGTTCTGTGGCTGTACGGACTGAACCCACGTCATCCCTTCGTGCGTACAGAATTGCTGGCAGTTTGGCGGATGCAGGGGTGGGTAGAAGATGTGCGACCAGAGCAAGTGGTAATCTGCTCAGACTCAGTAGCCGTGCTAACTGCTAATGTGCATTAAAGAAAGGCGGTCATGCTGGACCTGCTATTGATCTTGCATAGAGCGTGTCACCTGAGGTGTGGTGTCGGGTTTCCCTGGGTCCCAGCGCATGTGGGAATAGAAGGAAACGAGGTGGTGGATAGTGCGGCAAAAAAGGCAGTCTCTCAGGAAAGAGTAAGAATGAGTGTTCCGATGGGTTTGGCAGAAATTAACAGCGTGGCAGTTGAGGAACTGCGGCTTCAGTGGCAGAGGGAGTGGGAGCAAGAGGGCAACACCTGCACTTAATACACCCCAAAGTCAAGAAAAGAAGGGTCTCGCTGGGGGGCAGCAGGAGGGATGAAGTACTTCTGACCTGGCTCGGGCTGGGTCACTGTGTTCTGGGGGCGGGACTTCTGGTGGTGAGGAAGCACTCTGTGCAGAGTTCAATGAACTGGAGACAGTAGCTCATGTCCATACTGAAGAAGGTTTGGGAGGGAAAGAAGAGAGCTATTTAGGGGATTGGCAGGGATTGGTGTGACCACTTTTTTTTATGAAAGACCATCTTGGGTCCTGCAGAACGGCAGAGTGACACATATAAACTGGTCATGGCCTTTTTGTTCTCCACTGGACTACACACGAGGTTGTAAATGCAAAGGCTTTGTTTTGGGCAGGGTGAAAATCACTGTTTCCAGTAGGTGGCAGCAATACGCTTAGCAGCGTTCAGAATGACAAAAAAAAACTTGAAAAGAAAAAGAAGTGCCTACAACCAAAAAGGGTAGTCATATATCTAAAGTCTTTGCTACAACCACAGAACTATCTTATATAGTTCCAGAGATTTTCTTATTGTGGTTCTGTGCCTACAACCAAAGATTTCCCTACTCTCTTTGCTTTGAAACTACGCCGTCGACGACATGATGGAACGTTAGCGTTCAGCTGTTGCTACAGTTACGGCGTTGACAATGGATTTCTTAAAAAAACTTGAACCAGCTATTTCTGGCAAGAGGAACAGGCATTCGTCGCGGCAGTTTCTTACACAACGAATATATTTCAACGTATTGAAAATACATTGTAACACATTGAATAATACAAGTGATTATATATCGGCACTACAAATATATTTTAAAATTAAAGCCAATATATATTGTAATTTTTGCTTAGTTAATGACGTCGCGTGGCGCTGTAATGACGACATGTAGTCCAGCTGTCTCTCGTGTTCGTGTTTGTTAATTTGAATGTATTTTGTTGTGTCAGGCTTTTGTCTTTTGTTTTTTCATGCGCTGTGTGTCTATTGTGGGACGGGGAAGCGGGCTGGAGATTTGTCGGGGCACTCCTGCTGCTCGTTTTTATAATATTGACGAATTGTATATTCGGGATAATTTTGTTTGTGTTCATCACCATGGAGACACATTCACAACATATGCTCGGGAATGTCCGTTGGATCTGCAGACTGCAGCAACTTTAGAGTATATATAATGTAGAGACAGCGATGCCAATAGAAACCAACGGGAAGCACATCAGAACCAGGAAGTTTTCATTTTGCGCTCATGCACAGTTGTGTCCAGTCGAGTCGCATGTACAACGAGGAAGGCGCAGATAGGCCAAAATAAATAATACAAAAAAGATATATCTTTTTCTGTGTGGTAAGAACCAAAAAAATTAATTCGGAAAAATGATAAGTGATTTAAAAAAAAAATATATTGCACAGAGTTAACATCATTATATGAATGGAAATATTTTTATTTGCTGTCAAAAATGAATGGAGCCCAATGGAAAAACTGGCTTTTTGAGCACAAATCATAGATATCAGCAGAGGGCGACATTATATCCGGTGCTGAGGTTGAGACCTGAAAGCTGGCCCCTTGGCAGCAACAAAGTTACCATCGCTCTTCACCGGAGTTGAAGATGTCGGGACTGATCCGGGAGTGCAGGCAATCTTCAAAAGGCAACCAGGGAAGGAGAACATAATGCGAGTTTGTGTGTTGGACTGCTTGGTGACACTGGACATCTCGGGACAGCGGGGGCTATTTTTAATCATGGCTGTATTGCTGTATGTTCTCCTTCCCTGGTTGCCTTTTGAAGATTGCATGCACTCCCGGATCAGTCCCGAAATCTTCAACTCCGGTGAAGAGCGATGGTAAACTTAGTTGCTGCAGTCTGCAAATCCAACGGACATTCCCGAGCATATGTTGCAAATGTGTCTCCATGGTGACGACTACAAACACAATTATATAGACTAGACGATTTGTCAATATTATCAAAACGAGCAGCAGGAGTGCCCTGAAAAATCTCCAGCCTGTTTCCCCATCCCATTACAGACACACAGCGCATGAAAAAAACAAAGACAAAAGCCCGACAGAACAAAACACATTCAAATGAACAAACACGAACACGAGAGACAGCTGGACTACATGTCGCCATTACAGCGCCACGTGACGTTAGCCTATACGATGGATACCCATGTAGTTACTGTAATTATGCTTACCCCAGTTATAGGCCTAATGATTAGGCTACCTTATCATATGGTGAAATGCAACGCCCAACAACCTAAAGCCTCTGCCGTGATTTCCATTAAAATGCTTTATACAGCATTGTCCTGGCAACCTGGGAACATTGTATGGATGTAAGCCTATATTATGGCTTCAAGACATAGCCTACACACTGTATAATAGGCAGGCTAATCATATTTAATATACATAATTCTTATTATAACACATATTTAATAATTATTGTTATTATTATTATTGACACATAATAATAATTATGTATTATTATTATTATTTCTATTATTATTATCAGTAGTAGTAGTAGTAGTAGTAGTAGTAGTAGAATGCAAGCACATCCAAAACTGCAACCAGACTCCTTCAAATCATTAACTAATAGGCTATCTATAGTCACAGCTAATTCTCTCATGCATTGGAAACTACTCAAAAACACCACTTATCACTTTGCTAGTGCTCAATCAAATATCAGCCACTGAGATTCATCACAAAAATGTTCAGTGTTAATTCAACCCAAATAAAGAGCATATTTTCCCAACTGGATCGAATAAAATGGCTAAATGTAGCCTAACCTCTTACTTTTAGCTACGTACAACATAAAAAAGCTATGTAAAATGCTTAAGCTATGCATTTGAGAATGTGAAATGTATTACATTGAATATTCTCACATACATAGCTTAAGCATTTTTCTATGCTCTATGAATGTATTTCAGATGTAATGCCAGTTGCTCACCTTGTCCTGTAGGGCAGTGAGCCCCAACCCTGTTCCTGGAGATATCCCGTCCTGGAGCTGTAGGTTTTAATTTCAACCCTAATTTGGCACACCTGATTCTACTAATTAGCATCTCAACGAGACCTCTATCTGTTGAATGAGGTGTGGTTTTTAGGGTTGGAGTAAAAACCTACAGGAGCGTAGATCTCCAGGAACAGGAATGGTGGGGACCACGGGCACTGCAACAGGGTTTATACATCTGTGCCACTTGCAAAGCAACCAGCCTGCACCATTTTTATCTTAATGTAGTAGTTACAGTTTTTGGGGGATAGGCTACATTGCGGGGTTTTTTTTGCGAACAAAATTTTATTTTCGCATATTTTGCCCATCCCTGATTGTGGTTCGCTTAGAAATAACTGACGACATGAAACAAAAAAAAGATTGTGCATTTTGTGTCGTTAATATAGCCGAAAGCGAGTTTTTGCACACAAGGCATGACATTTGCTGATAGGCTAGCTAGAACATATGGAAACATATATATAAATACATATATTATTTTTACGAAGAGATTGAAAATGAGTTGTGAGAAGAAATACATTGATGTGTGTAGACTCTGTTTTTTTAAAACGCATTTTTGTAAAAAAAATAAAATAATAATAATAATAAAATTAGGGAATAGAAAGGGTGTAACCCCGTTGAATATTTGTTTTACCAACGTCACAGCTGCACGTTCTCGAATGGGGCCAATGAAGAGACGCTTCTTCTCCGCCGCATGTTCGGCACGCGCGGCACTTATGTGTCGGTCTCCTCACACACGTGTATAAAGCATGTACCCAGAAATTACTGTAATGGCTGCTGTCTCAATTCGGTGTGTGTGTGTGTGTGTGTGTGTGTGTGCAAGTCCCTTTGCAACCAATAGAGAGCGTCTGAGTTTAATCCGTGTGTGTGGCTGAGGTTGCGCTCCCCCACAGAAACACTGTCATATGACTCTGATAACTGATCCATGGAGTTACCGAGCTTCAACTCTCCACCATGGCCACGCAGCAAAACCAAATGGGACGAGCTCGGTACCTCTGAAACGGTACATCATGGCTCCAACTCTCCTCCAACGGCTTTTTTGTAAAAGAGCCAATGCGGCGTCTTCGAGGGATTATAAAGGACCGGATCTCTGGTAAGCGCTATAGGATTGATAAAGATAGCTAGCCAGTTAGCTAGCAAGCATACTAGCACGCAACAAAGCGAGCGCCACCGGCACAGATGTGTTCTCCGGAACATTTTCTCTGCACATTATGTTTCGCTCACCAGCTACCTGCGGCTGCCTAACTAGCACATTGCATGGTGTAGCCACAGACGAACGTGCACTTGGCGATAACTTTGAAGTGCTTTTATGAATTCAAATGCATGTATTCTTTCCGATTTATTGGCACAAGACAATGGGCTGCAGTCTGGCTATCGGCTAGCTTAAAGTAGCTGGTTATCTAAGGTGGATTGTGGATGGATTGGTTGCGGGCTTGCTAACGTACCCGGCTTGTGCTATCTTGCCCTGGTGCATAATGTAACATTAATGCCTTGCAGGATGTAGGTTGTGATATCTGTATCTGTATCTATATCTATATCTATATATATATATATATATATATAACATTAGTACTGTGTTTTTCAAGCAAGTTACACCACGGTCCCCCTTTTGATGATTAACGTGTAAATTGTTTGGGTAAAGAACTGCCAAACATGCATCTGTGCGACTCTAAAGTCAGCTGATGCGAGGGCTGATGGAGAATGAGGTTAACATTGGACGTCATAGGATGTTAGTCACTGTTGGTTATAAAACAGTTATCCATATGGGCACCGGCTGATGAATCATTAGTGATAGAATGTTCGAGCTCCGTGTGGATTTTGCTCATTGGCCGTTATGAGAGCACATACATTAAAGCGTTTTTTAACTTGGTAAAATGTTAGTGCGTCTTATTTTTAGCCCTCTATTCGTGTATTGTGTTTTCAGTGATGCATTAGATTTAAAAAAAAGTGTATATATATATTTGACCTTATGCACTGCCCTATTTAGTTCAGACATATTTGATACTTTTCGGTCGCCATTGTGTTTTCAGTTATTCCGAAAGGTATGTGGTTATAACACGAATTTATGTCATAATAAGCTAATGTGCTACTTGAGTGAAAAGTCAGATGCCATTTCCGCTGGAAAGTGACGTAACCTTGTTTTGAATGAAGGGATATAAAACCAGTTTTATGAAAAAACAAAAAAAAAAGAACTAGTGGTTCTTTCGAGTACAGTTGCATCTGACGTCAATTGTTATTCTACAACAAGAACGCAAGCTCCTGCACATCAAAATGTTCTAACAAAACGCTGTAACTACCCTATATTGAGTCAAGCAGGCTATATGCCTAACGTTAACTAACGTTATACCATTGTTCAACCGAAAGGAAAAGCATGGCACAGAAGATAACTAGAGCCTTGCCGTTTATACTGTATTTTATAGTGTATGTTGGTCCCTGTGCGTGTGCTATGCTGTGGTGGCTATATAGTTTTTGGAGGGGGATAAGACACTTCAGTGGAACTTGGTAGAAGAGGAGTGACTGTTTTCCCAAATAATTGTGTATTTTACCACCCTAAAGTGTTAACTTGTATAGTAGTTTCAAAGATTGTGTATTTAAATCTAAAAGTGGGAAAAAAGATTATATTTTAATGTGATTATCACAGTCTGAGATTTGACTTCAGACACAGAGTAAACATTAAAAACTACAATAAGTAGTTAAGAAGAATAAAATGTAAACACTTGTAAAATTGTTGTCAGATCACTGGACTGCAGTGGGTAATTACGTTAAGTAAGTGCTAAGGTCATAGCGAAAGCATCTCTTAAATTGTGTAAGTTTTAAACTACCTGAGTGAACATGACTGCCCCGAGGGCTTCTACAGTCTTTCAACAGCATAGAGGCGTAGGCTAATCATGCTAAATGTATTCAAATACAGTATCTCAACAGCCGAGTGTTTCTCAATCATATTTCTAAGTGCCTAGATAAAAGTAGATTTGAACCACCACAACAACTGTAAGGGAGCAGGGTAGATCTCGTATTTACGGGATTCAACACAAATTCAGTCAGCAACATTGGCCTAGCCATAGCATAACAGGCACAACAGATGGTGGCAACCAATTGGCACTGTTTTCATAACCAGTTGAAGAAAACCCAAAACATCTAACAGACAAACAAGACCACCAGCATGCTAATAATAATAATAATAAAAATAAACAATTCCTCATTGCCCAACACTGCTATCACTAGTTCTTACAATTAAGATTTATAAATGCTTGTTACATCCAATCAGATTAATTTTTCTGGATTGATCCAAATGTGAAGGTTGCAGTTGAATTGTTGCACATTAAGGAGGGACCATGTGTTTCACTGTGTTTCGGGTTGGCTGTAAAATTGCTCCCTTGTCACGGTCATATTTAAAGATAAGATGTGTGGAACAGTCTATAGGGCAACTCTCAAGCCATATATTAACCCCCCCCCCTGCATACACTTGGAAGTTTGTTACCCCCCCATAGCACTTTCTGCACAGTGATCCAGTCATTGTCTGTATCCCTCTCTGCTTTCCCTCATGAATCATAATAATATTTTTAAAATCCCAACACTTTTCCAAGAACTTGGATGCTGATCACATGGAGATCACAGACCTGGAGGGGTGAGGCATAACATGAGTATCGCAAAGGATATTAGCCTGTTTTAAACCATGACATAGCCTAAGTTCTGATATTTACCACTCATTTCTATGCAGCAATGTCTAGAAACCGAGTTCAGCATTATTGTAACCTTCACAGCAAAATGTCCAGTGTAAAAACTGTAATTCTGTTAGATGTGTTATAACACTGAGTTCTGTCAAGACTGCACTCTACATGCTAAATGGTCTGTGTTGAAGTTGGAGAGCCAGCTTTTTAGCTCTGTCTCTCTGCTCTCGATAAATCTGTCTTGCAGCAAAAACATGTCAACCGCTTAAAATCAAGATGCCTAGAAATAAGATCATATCTAGGGCCTAAACATTGCTGGAATCTCTGGATGCCAAGAATTTTAAAATACTGGGGAAAAAATAATGTACGGTTGACATGAGACGGGTTTATGATGAGGCAAAAATTGTTTATTCTTGAGCATGAGAATGATGTCACAATGAACGTGCACAATATTTAGTCTCAAAATATTTTGAAATGCATTGAAGGAGAAAATAATGTCTGGCAAAACATCCATACTGTCAGCTGTCAATTTGAAATGGCCCCCAAAAATAAATGGGTCATCCGTAATTTATTTCCTAAATTAACTGTGAGCATTGTCTTCACACTCAAACTGCTGTCGCTAGTGAGAAAGTTGAACAGCATCTGCAATTGTCCATTGACCCTATAGGTTTTTTTGATTTCCCATTGGCTGTTGCCATGGTGAACCATCAGTAAGTGCAGCAATTGTCTCTTAGTAATCAACTAATGCATGACTAGTTACACTACACCATATACAGGTGCAGCTCAAACAATTAGAATATCGTGAAAAAGTTAAATATTTTTTGTCACTCATTTCAGAAAGTGAAACTCATATATTATATAGATTCATTACACATGGAGTGAAATATTTCAAGCCTTTATTTCTTGTAATTTTGATGATTATGGCTTACAGCTAATGAAACCCAAAATTCAATGTCTCAGAAAATTTGAATATTTAGCTTTAACATATTTTTAAAGTATCATATTTAATATTTGGTCGCATATCCATTGCATGCTGTTGCTTCCTGAAGTCTGTGACCAATCAACATCAAAAGACTATCTTATTTTCAGGTACTGTTACAAGCGATACTATAACCTCTGCATTTGAACTGATCTCTATGGGAATTGGGGGGTGAGACTAGATTCAGCTGTAAATTACACTGGTACAGTATGGAACACATGGCTGGCTAAATGGCTGTAAGTCATCAAGGGTCTGAGCTATCGAACGAGCCCCAAACCATCACTCTGTTGCCAGATATGGAGTAGATGTGGATGGATCACTGCAAGGGTTATTTCTCCTGACTCATTTTCCTATAGAACTCTATGGGGAAAAAAGTCAGGAGAAACAACCCTTAAAGGGATCCATCCACATCTACTCCATATCTGGCTGCAGAGTGATGGTTTTGGGCTCGTTTGATACCTTAGACCCTTGATGACGTACAGCCATTTCGCCAGTCATGTGTTCTATACTGTACCAGCGTAATTTACAGCTGAATCTAGTCTTACCCCCCAATTCTCATAGAGATCAGTTCAAATGCAGAAAGGTTATAGTATCGCTTGTAACAGTACCTGAAAAGAAGATATTGAGTCTTTTGATGTTGATTGGTCACAGACTTCAGGAAGTAACAGCATGCAAAGGATATGCGACCAAATATTAAATATGATACTTATAAAAATATGTTAAAGCAAAATATTCTAATTTTCTGAGACACTGAATTTTGGGTTTCATTAGCTGTTAGCCATAATCATCAAAATTACAAGAAATAAAGGCTTGAAATATTTCACTATGTGTAATGAATCTATATAATATATGAGTTTCACTTTCTGAAATGAGTGACAAAAAATATTGAACTTTTTCACGATATTCTAATTTTTTGAGCTGCTCCTGTACATGTGTGGTGCAACCCAATTTAAGTCAATTTATGTGTGTCAAAAGTTCTGAACCTTTCCGAGTTCCCAAAGCTTTTGTGTCCCAGAGGTTCTGTTGTACTTGTTCTGTATAAAGCTCTGAAATACACCTGCCCGTCCATAATGGAAACCCCAGAACAGATCTGTGAGAGTAGCCTCGCGCCGTGCTTTAACTGATCTGTGAGTGTAGCCTCGCGCCGTGCTTTAACGGATCTGTGGGAGTAGCCTCGCGCCGTGCTTTAACTGATCTGTGGGAGTAGCCTCGCGCCGTGCTTTAACTGATCTGTGAGTGTAGCCTCGCTGCGAGGCATTATTACCTTGAGGTCTGCTGCGCAGCAGGGCTCTGAGCCGCCGCTGCATGGAGATTTGCACCCTCTGTCTGTCCGTCTGGGTATCTGTGCTGTGATTCATTGTGGCTGAGTGTCACATGCTCTTTTGGGGGGGGGGGGGGTTGTCTGTGCTGGAAAACCAACCTGACTCGCTGCATTGTGACAATTTTCTTTTGGGGTCAGGGGGGTAATAGCGGACAGGTTGACTCACTGCATTGTGACATTTGTCGACATTTGTTAAAATTTTACAATTTTATTCTTTCTTTATTTTTTATTTCGATTTTTTTTTTTCTTTCACAAACACAGATTGGCAAGTTCAGGGCCCACTAAAACTGACTTGCCAAACAAACTTTGTGAAGGAAAAGTATAACACTTGTCAACAACTTTGATTTTGATTCAACACAACTCTTGACTGAATGCAGGTCAATAAAGGCCTGTCTATGGAAAGCAAAGGTTGACGGCTGAACCCACGTAAAGGGTAAGATTCCAAACCACATGATTGGCCACTTCTCCACCAATGACCTACTGAATGTACATCAGGATCCTTTTTCTTCAGAAAATCAGCACAGTCACACTCGCATGCACTTCCCATATGGACTTTTCCTGTACTGCATCATATGAGAATGGTGCCTCCTGATTGTGCACAAAAAAAAACCATGACTGGCTAATCTGAAAAGTTCGGTGCCCTTTTAGTTAGTCATTTCAGGTATTTATTTTCTTTATCAGATACACATGGCAGTGAGCCATTATGTCTCGGCTGTACAGCACGTTGTACCAGATTGAGTGTTGATTGACCACGCCTTCCTCGTGTTTGGAGTGCCGGCTACCAGAGTCAGATGACGGGCGTTGTGTATGTGTTTGGCGTGTATTTAGTTTTGTTAGCCTGGTGCTGCCCTTGGCCTATTTGTGTAGAAATAAATCCCTTCAGGAACTGCAAACACCGTGATTTTTCGGAGGCGCCCACATGATGGCACACTGATTGTGTCAGGCTTCTGTCAAATTGGGAAAAAAATACTGCATGATATTACAGGCATTTAGCAAACGCTCTTATCTAGGGGTTTGTCTAGACTTACACAGCTTTAAAAATTTTATTTATTTATATATATATATATACAGGTGCAGCTCAAAAAATTAGAATATCGTGAAAAAGTTCAATATTTTTTGTCACTCATTTCAGAAAGTGAAACTCATATATTATATAGATTCATTACACATAGTGAAATATTTCAAGCCTTTATTTCTTGTAATTTTGATGATTATGGCTTACAGCTAATGAAAACCCAAATTCAAGTGTCTCAGAAAATTAGAATATTTTGCTTTAACATATTTTTAAAGTATCATATTTAATATTTGGTCGCATATCCTTTGCATGCTGTTACTTCCTGAAGTCTGTGACCAATCAACATCAAAAGACTCTCGATATCTTATTTTCAGGTACTGTTACAAGCGATACTATAACCTCTCTGCATTTGAACTGATCTCTATGGGAATTGGGGGGTGAGACTAGATTCAGCTGTAAATTACGCTGGTACAGTATGGAACACATGACTGGCTAAATGGCTGTACGTCATCAAGGGTCTAAGGTATCGAACGAGCCCCAAACCATCACTCTGCGGCCAGATATTGAGTAGATGTGGATGGATCCCTTTAAGGGTTGTTTCTCCTGACTTTTTTCCCCATAGAGTTATATAGGAAAATGAGTCAGGAGAAATAACCATTGCAGTGATCCATCCACATCTACTCCATATCTGACAACAGAGTGATGGTTTGGGGCTCGTTCGATAGCTCAGACCCTTGATGACTTACAGCCATTTAGCCAGCCATATGTTCCGTACTGTACCAGTGTAATTTTGCAGCTGAATCTAGTCTCACCCCCAAATTCCCATAGAGTTCAGTTCAAATGCAGAGAGGTTATAGTATCGCTTGTAACAGTACCTGAAAATAAGATATCGAGAGTCTTTTGATGTTGATTGGTTACAGACTTCAGGAAGTAACAGCATGCAAAGGATATGCGACCAAATATTAAATATGATACTTTAAAAATATGTTAAAGCAAAATATTCTAATTTTCTGAGACTGAATTTTGGGTTTCATTAGCTGTAAGCCATAATCATCAAAATTACAAGAAATAAAGGCTTGAAATATTTTACTCCATGTGTAATGAATCTATATAATATATGAGTTTCACTTTCTGAAATGAGTGACAAAAAATATAGAACTTTTCCACAATATTCTAATTTTTTGAGCTGCACCTGTATATAAACATCGAACAAAAAGTTTGGAAATTTGTGTTTGGTAGATTATTTATCTGTTGTAACAATGCTTCTTGGCAATACATTTTATACCGTTGGAAAGCCTGTTTATTTCCCTTTTAAATGGTGCCCCATTTGTAAGGAACATGCATTTGTGGGATGAGCAGCACAGCTGAGTATGTGGGTTGCGCCCATGTAAAATTAGCCAAATATTCTCTGCCAATGCCAAACAGCTTATTCTGCTGTTGCTAGTGACTCTTGTTTGGTGTTGTTTGGTGGATTGGATGATTGAAGTCTATCAGTAACAAGGAAGAAACAAGACATATTGGCAATTTTACAATTTATTAATTTAACAAACAGTCAGGAGCCTCAGTAGCATGTGGAAGAACCATACACAGCCACAACAGCCTGGCACCTCCTCCTCATGCTGGTCACCAGCGTGGTCACACACTGCCGTGGGATGGCATTCCACTCCTCAACCAGGATTTGTCGCAAGTCAGCCAACGTGGTTGTGTTGGTCACTCTAGCACGCCCAAGCTGATCCCACAAGTGTTCACTTGGGTTGAGGTCAGGACTGTTGGCAGGCCATTCCATTCTCTCTACTCCCAAATTATGGAGGTAGTCTCTGATAAACCCCGCTCTGTGGGGGCGAGCGTTGTCATCTTGGAGGATGGAGTTCGGTCCCAGACTGTGGAGATATGGGATTGCCACTGGTTGCAGAATCTCATCTCGATATCTCTCTGCATTGAGATTGCCTCCAATGATGACAAGCCTCGTTTTTCCAGTGATGGAGATGCCGCCCCACACCATCACACTGCCTCCACCAAAAGGTGTTACTCTATCGGTGCAGCAATCAGCATAGCGTTCTCCCCGTCTTCTCCACACTTTGACCCTACGATCCAACTTCCGTAGGCAGAATCTGGACTCATCGCTGAACATAACGTTCCTCCACATGTTCAGGTTCCAGTGCAGGTGTAAGCTGTTTGGCATTGGCAGAGAAGATTTGGCAAATTTTACATGGGCGCAACCCACATACGTGCTGCTCATCCCACAAATGCATGTTCCTTACAAATGGGGCACCATTTAAAAGGGAAATAAACAGGCTTTCCAACGGTATAAAATGTATTGCCAAGAAGCATTGTTACAACAGAGAAATAATCTACCAAACACAAATTTCCGAACTTTTAGTTTGACGTTTATATATTTTTGTGCATTTTTCCATAGTATCCATTTATACAGCTGGGTATATTCTGAAGCAATTCAGGTTAAGTACCTTAGCTCTCTGCTCTCGATAAATCTGTCTTGCAGCAAAAACATGTCGACCGCTTAAAATCAAGATGCTTAGACCTGCCTAGAAATAAGATCATATCTAGGGCCTAAACATTGCTGGAATCTCTGGATGCCAAGAATTTTAAAATAATGTACGGTTGACATGAGAGACGGGTTCATGATGAGGCAAAAATAGTTTATTCTTGAGCATGAGAATGATGTCAAACGTGCACAATATTTAGTCTCAAAATATTTTGAAATGCATTGAAGGAGAAAAGAATGTCTGGCAAAACATCCATACTGTCAATTTGAAATGGCCCCCAAAATCTATTGAAATACGAGACTCATGGATGTTTTACTTTATGATTTTCCTCTGAAGGTGAATTATAATGTAATTGTTCGTCTTTCGGTTACAAGCCCAGATTCCTACCCATTATACTGCACTGCTTCTGGTTGTGGGCTGCTTTTGTCATTCATGTAATGGATGTGTAGATTAGTCTGCTTCTTGACAACATGAGTGTATTGATGATCCGTTTAGCAATGGGGTGGGGGGCCTTGCATTCCGTAAATGCTGCCGATGTGTGCAGAAGGTGGCTGGGGGGGGGGGTCATATGATGGTGCTCACACAGTCACATGATATTTGTAGAGCAAGAGGCAGTTTGCCGTGACCTTTGACCAGAGTCATTTTTTCTTGTCAGACTTGAGGAACTGAGCCTGTGTATCTCAGCTCCTGCTGTGTGTGTGTGTGTGTGTCTGTGTGTGTTTGTGCTGTGCGCCGGATCACCTTTCCATCGGTTAAAGCGTGTGGCCATGAGGAAGTCTATCTATCTTCGCCCGTTAGCGTTGAGCGGTTTGGCCGTTTCGCTGTTCTCATTTCGGTGTGGCGCGCCGCGGAGCGCCGGGCATAGAGCGAGCACCTGACTCCAGGGCTGGGTTTGTCCAACGACACGCCGTCGTTTCTGGAAGCTGCCGCATTTCTGCTGAAGGGAAACTGTGAGCAGGACGTTAAGTGTGAAATGTGTGCGGGTGGTGGGGCGGAGTTAGCGAGGTGAGGGAAGAGGGGTGGGGGTGGAAGGAAGCGGCGGTTTACTCCTCGTCTCCTCAGTGAGAAGCCAGTTTTTTTTACTTAGTTTTTTTTTGGGGAAAGGCCCTGTAAGGTCACGTTGGAACACTGCAGAGTCTCAGGCCTCTTCTGAGTTTACTATGAAGATCAAGAGAAGCAGCAAATCCCATTTCCCCACTGGTTTGTCCCAGGTGGTGGCGGTTTTTGGCAGGTAACGGTTTCGGTCATGAGAAACACTGTTGATGTTTAATGATTTGTTTTTGCTTATCAGACAGCCTTGTCCTGGAACTGACACAGTCACAAGCTCTTGTTTTGCATTCTTTCGCACCATAAAAAGTCCCGTGTCTTTTATTATTCGTTTTGTGGCTGTCTAACCTTATATACATATAATATTAATTACTTGTAAATCAGTCCTTATTTTCTTTTTATTGCGTAGAAGTTTATTGCAGTGCAAATATTAATCAGGAGTTACTGTCTGAAACTGGTAGAGATGGGAAGCTCTCACAACTTTGATGGAAAATTATACCAGTAATATAAAGTGTGTAAATCTATTGAAATACGAGACTCATGGATGTTTTACTTTATGATTTTCCTCTGAAGGTGAATTATAATGTAATTGTTCGTCGCGATACTGTGCTTCCGTTTGATGATGATTCCCACAGTGAAAAGCTGAATCAGCCTGGTATGTTCAGTATGCGTTCGCTGACTGGTTTACTTTCTGTTACCGTAACGTTTGCGCTTTGTTTATGGAACATACCCGCCGTACCCTCCGCCCACATGTAGCACAAGTGTCTGGTCATGTGAGTAGGTGAAAGGTCACAGGCAATTTTATTTAGGAAACATTCACACGAGAAGCTCCTCACCTGCATGGGTAGCCCGAGGCTCTGTACAGGTGTGGCTAAGATTACATTTATTTAATGTTTTTATGTGGAAACTGAATAGGCCTACAGTATTTCAAAGCAAGGCAAACTAGAACATTTACAGTATATCGGTGTAGTATGGAGATCTGTTTTGTCTTGAAGTGGTTTTTTAGATGTGATGCTGCTTTGTAAAAGAGGCCTGAATGTTTAGGTTTGTTTTGTTTTGTTTTTGGTCTTGTGAAGCCGTGCATGTGAGAGCTTTGGCCGGCGGCCCATTGGCTGCGGGTGTGATCATGCGGCAGGAAGTCAAGGTCAATCAGTTTTTGCATCTTTGCAAGAAAAAAAACAAAACGAAACAAAAAAATAAAAAACCTGCTGACAAATTTCACTGAGAGAAGCAAAAACCTTCTGCACCCTGGCATCTCTGCTCAATCTGAGGAAGTCTTTATTTATTTTTCTTTTCTTCGTCGTCTTTCTTAACGTGCAACTGTCGGTTAAAAAAACAAGTTTGGAAAAAGGGAGGGGGCAGGCTTTTCAGAGGGAGCTGGACCATGAGCTGCTTCTTTGATTCTCTGGTGGCATGTACCACCAGCTCATGGGCTGTGCCTCGGGGGGTAGGATGCCAGCCAGCAGATTCCTAGTGTCAGGAACATAAAGGAAGGGTTGTCCGGCTCGCAGAAAGCATGCGCTGTGCTGCTCATCGCATTGTTTCTTGTTACTTGGTGGCGTGCAGCTGGGTGGCAGTGTCTCAGCTTGGCCGCGCGCACACCAGGGGACTGGGGCCGTTGGGCAGGTCGAGCGGCACTTCCGCGGATTTGGGGTCTCCTCTCTCTATCGGTGCTTCAGCTGGACGAACAGAGGATCCTGCTCTTCCATTGTTGACCTTATCTGGAGAAATGCGACGTTACTGACCGGAACTGGGGAATTGCGACGTTACTTACTGGGGCTGCAGAAACGTGATGTTACTGACTATTTCCAGGGCTGGAGGAATGTAAAGTTTTTGACTGGACCTGGAGAAATGCACTGTTACTGATTGGACCTGGAGAAATGCGATGTTACTGATTGGAGTTGGAGAGATGCGCTGGTGGGATGGCCGGGGACGGCTTGCTTTGTGCCCCAGTGTGGCGGCTGTGGAGCCTCATCTCCTATGAAATGACGCATTTTCACTGTCACTGGCCTGACGAGGCAGTGCCATAGTTTCGCATTGGACAGACTGTTACGTTCACCATACACACGCACACACACACACACACACACACACACACACAGTCTCTCTCTTTCTCACACACACACGATGCAGCGCGGAGGTGTAACTCTGGCCTCGGTAGCCCCACCAGGTCATCTGACAGTCTTGTGCTTTAGGATGCGCTCCGCTCTGGGATAATTCTAGCGGCCGGGCAGCCGCGAAGCCGGAGTAGCAGGGAGCACCCCCTCCCCCGCCCGCAGCGGGATGGAGAACAGGTACGGTACAGGGGAACAGTTCCACAGGTGTGTCACCCCAAACATGGCGGCACCCTCGCTACTGCTCTGCTCTGCTCTGCTCTGTTGTGTTCCCTCGCCCTCAGGCTGTTAGTACTGCATGCTGTTGCTGCATCAGGGGCAACGTGACGGGCCCTATTGGTTCAGTTAATTTGTTTCCGTCACCTGCGCTCAAAGCAGTTTGGGTATAGTGGGAGCAACGGTGCAGCTTATTATTATCGTAAATATATGCAACCTTCCGGAGGTGATTTGGTGATTTTTGAATATTTGAAGAACTTGCACTGTGTGAAGAGCTTATAAAAGACACATTCGGGATTTTATACGGCTTTTTATATCTAGTTAACACTCTTCTGGTTTTGTTTGTTAATTTACAGTTTTGGCTGAAGTCCAGGCTAACACTGGAAGTAACTAACACAGGGAGTTGCTTTTTTCAGTTTTTTCTTGTCTTTTATAAGTGCTGAATGAATAAAACCAGTTGGAGCACTGTTCATTTTCATAAATTGTGGACTGGCTGCCAAATCGAGGCCTGGCGTAGACTTTTGAGAGCATAATGGGTTTTTATCAGTTTGCTGGTCTGTTGTTTGAGGATTCTTCCACGTTGGTTCGGCTTTGGGGGTGCAGAACGTGTACGCTAAGCCGTTTTTTTTTGGCTGCCTGTGTCAACACTCTTCTGAGCTAACTGTGATCATGTCTCCCCCCCAGCTGGGCCTCCTCAGAGTTGGACCTGAACCAGATCCGATTGATCGTCTACCAGGACTGTGAGCGCCGGGGACGACAGGTTCTGTTTGACTCCAAAGCCATCCACAAGCTTGATGGATCCGATCCGGTATGTGTTCAAAATAGATAAATAATTAAATAACAATGTGAGCATGAGACAGAACATTGCAGTAATACAATTTTGTCTACAAACCATGTTGAAAAAATGTCCTTTAATCTGAGTGAGAGGGTAAAAATAAGAAACCAATGTGAATAGAAGCAGGCAGCTATTTACACAAGATCTAATTGGGCTTGTTCAGGGTATGAACTTGATTAACTTTTTCACCCACTGGTCAGAGTGGCCCGGGGATTCTAAAAATCACCAGCCATTGTCAACATTTTACCAGCCACATTACGTTTTACAACCTGGTTGGTTGCCTGCCAAAGTGGCTCCTAGAATAGAAAATCTACCAGCCACAATCACAATTTTACCAGCATTTGGCTGGTGGCTGGTGTTAATTTCTTACCCTGGTGAACATGAGAGAACATTGCAGTAAACTCTACAATTGTGTCTAGAAATCCATATTGTAAATTTCCTTTAATGTGAGTGAGAGGTTCAAAATAAGAGACAAGTATGAATACAAGCAGGGCAGCCATTTACACAAGATCTAATCGGGGCTTTACAGCACGTCAGATCTGTGCTTTATAAACGGTGCAGCTTCCTCTTTTATAAGCTGGGTTGGGAAATCTGTGTGTGGAGAGAACGGTTCTCCTTTTCAGAGAAGTTCCACTTTGTTTGCATGCGGTCACGGTGGTTTGGGGCTGAAGGTTCGCCTGTTGCCTTGGGGCTGTGGTTCACATTGTTGTTGTTGTCTAGAACATTGTTCATGAATGGCGTCTCTCTATTGTGTAAACATCAGAGACGAGTGACGTGGTTTTTCTACTCTGCTGTGGTGTCTAAAAAAACACTGTGATGGACTGAATGGAACTCTCATTCGCTGTTTCTTTTCTGCCAGTCAAGGATGCGTTTTTCAGTTATATTGTGTTCAGTATCGTATGTTTATCCCAATTGGCTCTCTGTGCTCTGGTGGTGGATTAAGTCACACCTGGACTGGTTACTATGACACCGGTTACTATGATATTGGTTGCTATGAACCCCAGGGAATTAATTAATGTGTACCAAGTAGGAATGGGCATTTCCATTGTTTTAGTATACTGATTACTCTCAACTAAACCAAAAAGTCTTGGGTCAATTAATAGTGAAATGAAATTGGGGGTAAAAGAAAAAGATTTGTCCCAAATATTTGTATCACCCTCTGATTGGGACATGCATGAAAGGTAAATGTTGGGGTACCAATTTTTGGGTAGAAAATAGCTCCTGCGTGCCCCAGAAGAGGCCAAACTGATCCAGGATCAGTCCTGTGATGGGCGGCGCTGTTAATCGAAAACGTGTGACTTCATAATGGCGCGTCTTGAAAGCGGTCACAATGTGTAGAAACCATCACGTGCTCCGTTATCCCAAGTAGGTGATGGATCCCATGACAGGTCTGGCTGATCAGATGCAGGCTCGCGTGGCCTAAATAGGTCAGGGAGGCCACGCCCACACAGTCCCTGAATCCAGGCCATTGGCTCTCGGTGCGATTGGCGGTGAGGGGGCGGGGCTTGGAGGTGATTGGCGGGTGGAGTAACTGATGTGTGCAGTGAGAAATAATAAATTTTTTCCCTGTTCATCCCACATCAGCTGAGTGCTTTGTAACATAGAACATAGTTACTCAGAAGTCTAAATGCCCTTCCCTCACTTTTTTTCTAAATTTGGTTTGGGAAGGTTCTATTTTTCCCCGCTCAACAGCAGTTCTTACTTCAGTGACATCTACCACACACGTGCAACAGTTCATGTGGGCAGGATCCAACAGCGCTGTTGATCTTTGCAAACAAGGAGCTCGTAAGGACACCGAGTAGGATCCCTGGGAACGTCGGTCCCGCGACAAATTCCTCATGGACTCCTCAACCCTGGAACGATGAGTCCGTATTGGGACCATGGCGTTGTTTATTCCGGTGATTTTTACCGTCACCGAGTCTCTGGAGTTGGAACACAGAATATTTTCCTGCCCTGCGTTCCTTGCACATCACGAGACGGGCGCACTCTAAATTTGGCAGTGTTTAATAACCTGACACGCAAAGCGTTGGCTAAGCCCCAAAGGCCTACCGCCGCAGCAGGTCACTAAGGTAGCTTCCTGTTACTTGATCTGGTTTACGGGCCCTATAGAGAAATATAGGTCAGTTTGACTGGCCTAAAAATGGTGTCTTATTGTTTAAACATTAGGGAAAAAAACGAACTAAATTAATACTCGGCCCTCTTCCTGAATGAGCTGTGGTGCTCTTTCTTTCTTTCTTGGCCTACATTGCAGGAACACACACACACACACAATGGTGCTAGCAGCACTGCTGGCGGGAACAGAGCATGTACTTCATGGCTGTGTCTTTCCTAGTCAATAAGTTGACGGAGGCACATGACGGCAATTGTTGCCTCGTTTATTATACACTAAAGATAGTCACGCTGGGTGTAGAGGAACAACCGTTCAATTAAAACACACACACACACACATACTGGAGGAGGCTAGGAAAGTCATTGATACTCTGAATGGTTATATTTCAGTGTTTTCCCTCACACATTTGGACTTTTGAGCTGGCAATCTCGGTTCCTGCAAACATTGCCTCCTTTTATAGACAAACATGGAGGGAGAGAGGATTTATGGAAAGCACAGGAAAATGGCTGCCATTTTTTACATTTTCTTTTTCTTTTTGTGCTGGGAAGGGTTTGTGTTTGAGTGATTTATATCTAACAGCCTCTGTCACATTGCCTTTTCTCTGTCATGGACGCCCAACTCAAATGGCATTATTAATAATAACCATTATTAATATTGAGTAACCAACTGGTGACTCAAAGTGCTTTACAATGATGAGGGGGAAACTCACCTCTACCACCACCAATGTGTAGCACCCACCTGGGCAGCCATTTTGCGCTAGAATGCTCATCAGCTGAGGGAGAGAATGATTTTATGAATCAAATTAAACTGCCAATTTTAGTAATTTAGTAGAGGCTCTTCCCCAGAATGACTTGTACATGCTGTATATCCACATATTACATGTTTTTCTACAGTCCATTTATATACAAGAATACTTATTGAAGCTACTCAGGGTAAGCTTCTTGCTCAAGGGTACAACAGCAGCACCAACCTGGGAATCTAACCTTCAGCCTCAAGCCCAGTTCCCTAACCATTATCCTACACCATTACCTTAGTTTTTAGTTTTGGTTTCGGGATGGAAAGGTTTGAAAGTTGTCATCGGGGTCATTTCTGTCAGGCCGGAAGCCCCGCCAGCAAATAAAAAGAAGGGAAAGTGGAAAACTGACCGGTGTGTTTTTACTGCCCTTCAGAAGAGCGGGGAGGAGCAGCAGGCTAAAACTCATGGCAGGTGCTATCAGGCCAACAGGAGCGGAGCCTGCACCATTAACGCACCTGGAGCCTCCAGCGACAGAGACCCCCTACCTAGCTACCAGGTGAGTGCCTGCCCCCCCCAGCCCCCTCGCCCGCCTGCCCACCCGCCTCTGTTTTTCTTTTTCGGAAGCAACGTGCGCTTTCTCACGGCGTGGGAGCTCCTGTGTTCATTCCTAGGCTTGTACTAGTTCATATAGCACTGATCTTGGATCAGTTTTGCCATTTTAGCTCATAATGAATAAGGATATAATGTAGATGGGGAAACCTGATTCTAGATCCCTGGTATTCAAATCACGGTCCTCGAGGTCCGAGACCTGCTGGTTTTCCACCCTCCCTTTACCTGGGAGTCAGGTGTGAAGACAGTCTGGCCAATCACTAGCACTAATTGTTCAGTTAATTACCTGGGAGAAAGAAAACCAGGGCCAGACTTTGATTCGAGGTCCAGATTTGAATATCCATGTCCTAGATCATCAGCACTCTGATACCCTTTATGACAGGGCTGCCCAACCCTGTTCCTGGAGATCTACCTTCCTGTCTTTAATTTCACATGGGTCGGTTGCAATTGGGGAAAAAACATATTTCTAGACCGTTTTTCCCAGGTGAGTGAAGCCCCTCCCCTCCACACTCGCTGTGTCAGTCGTGTGCTTCAGGCAGAGTAGGAAGTGGAGTGAGCTCTCGTAGGTTAAAGGTCGAGCTCTAGTAGGTTAAAGGGCGAGCTGTCCTGAGGTTAAAGGTTGAGCTCTTTGTACCACGGGACGAGCAAAAGGGCTCCGGTAACAGAAATCCCTTCATGTGTTATGGCGCTGCACTCAGAGCTCTCAGTGATGTGAAATCTTTGAGTTTAGGCAGTTTTGGAAGGTGCCCAGTTTTTAAAGACAGTTTTGTATTTGGTGCAGTTACTGCGTGTGCTTTTTGAAAGTGTTGCTTATTTTGTGTCTGTGTTTCTGTGGTGTAACTCTAGTACACGAGACCAGCATCAGATGTCAACATGCTAGGGGAGATGATGTTTGGCTCTGTTGCCATGAGCTACCGGGGCTCTACGCTAAAGATACACTATATACGGTAAGGGAACAGACATACCGCCATTTAGGGATTTTATATATATGAAAATGTTTTTTTAAAACAACTCTTCGATGAATACTCAATTCTAATTGCCTAATAAGCTTGTGTAGCGCACCCAGTAAAAAATCCTTCTCACATTGAATACTTCCATATTAATAAAAACATGCTGGCAGTTTAAACAAGGGCCAGTGTTACTTCTGATTTGTTGAAACAAACAGCCGTGCCAGCTCATCTGATCTGCTATGTAACGGAAATAACATTACATTTTAAGACGGCTGATCAGAGAGCCGACGTTTGAAAAGGCAGCAGCTTAACTTCCTAATTTTAATGTTACCTCAAATGACTGCAAGCGTGGAACAAACACCTACAATTTCAACCAATTCCCAATATTATTCCCACTATTTTTATGTGGAGTAACTGTTAGCTTGCTGACTAGAAACGATGAAATGGTGACTAACTAATTTAGCCAAATTAGCTTGCTGGCTAGCTAGCACACGCATCTCACTATATTTGAGAAATGACTAGCGAAAGCTAAGTTTGCTATTTAGCTAGCACTGTTCATCTACTCAGTTTCCTCTGCTAAGTATAGCAAGTAATAAGTCCCCTGAATTCACATAGATGGCTCAAGTTGGCTATTGTTGGTATATTATTGTTAAATCTACCTATGGTACAGTACTCGGCTAGCTTGCTAACTTGTTTGGTCAGCAAATGAAACTTTAGCAGTACATTTTGTATGTTTCTAATATTGTGTGTGTGTGTGTGTGTGTGTCTCTAGCTCTCCTCCCCAGCTCATGATCAGTAAAGTCTTCTCCACCCGAGTTGGCAGCACGACAGGCAGCACTAGCACGTAAGCACCGCTTGCCTCAGAAACTCATTTGGGCGTCAACAACAATTTAATATTCACACAATAATTAAGATGTGAATGGCCTCTAGAGCCGATGTGTGAATAAGGGAAGATGGGTCATGTAACAGGAATTAGATAATTAAATATTAATATTAATCGTCTGTATTAAATATTTGTCAGTAGGATGTATAGTAATATTTTATTCATGTGAATGTTAATGTCTGATTCTACTGCATTGCCTTTGTGGATGAGGATTTCACACCAGCGGTGGGAGTGATCTTTTCTGAACGGAACTCGTGTTGGCTGGAGTTACGATTAGCTGTCAATCACTGACTTCCTTGAACCTCTACCTCCTGAGCCACAGCCGCCCCACAGCTCTATGTTTTGTCCCTACAGGTTACAGGACAGCTTTGAATACATGCAGCAGGAGTCGGGGAAGTCCTGTCCCAGCCAGAGTGGCCTGGGGAGCCAAAGCAGCAGCAGCAGCATAGGTACGTGCACCCCCGCCCGCTGCCCCCAAATCTCACCCTCCCACCTTCACCCAAACCCCAAACACTCACTCCCAGCCTCCTACCCCACCACCACCCCTACCCAGGGGTAACCAGCCTTACCTCACCCATAGAAAACGGAAAGGAACTCCACCAATCACAAAGCAGATTCTTAACAACCAATAGAACAACGCAGATGGTCATTGGTGGATGTAATTCTGGGTTCCCTGTGGGGATATCGAAGAAACAGCCTCCAAAAATCACTGGCGGCGTCTTATCGGTTGTTACCAACATACTCCTCTGTGAGTGGTGGAGCTCCTCTCTGCCTGTAGCAGTAAAGGTAACATCACAGCTTATCCCCATTTTATTACACTCCCCACCCATCACCCCCCAGCCCATCCTGGCCTTCCCGCCATTTTCCCTCTCCAGTCGCTGACGGTCGCTGTGCCTCTTTCAGGAGCTTACAGGGCCGGGGTGCTGCCCTCCGCCCCCCCCGCCCCTCATGCCGTCCCGCTCCGCCTCATTCGGAGCGCCTCTTTCTTTGCAGGTTTGTGGGGAATGCTGATCCCAGTGTGTGGAATGCACAAAAATTACCGTCCACCCCCCCTACACACACCCCCCCCCTTTTGCACCGTAGACCCACCACACAGCCAGCACGGCAGTTGGGAACCCTGTTTTTGGAGGGCCAAATACCTTGGATTTCATGCCTGCTTACTAAAAATTGAACCCCAATCATTTACATACTCTAACATTTTTGCTGCACTTATTGAATGAGCTGATGAGTGACAGCTGTATTTGTCCGGTACAGAAATGCTTTACTGTGGTTTAAGCTGCAAGTGAAGCAGTGTTGGTGGGTGCAGCTGATTGGCTAATTGAGCCTGAGTAATTGGTGAATGGAAGCTGGTATGAAATGGCCTTTTGGGAATGGGGGTCTCTACCTCTCAGCAAATCAGAGGGACGCAGATTCGGGGGGACTGTGATGAGAAGCATGTACTTAGAATGGGGACGGACCGGGGGTGAACTGATTTTGATATATGTTGCGCCAGCTCGTGCGCCTCAAATCGAAATCCATCCATGATGATTTTTTGACGATGGTGCTAGTCACTTGCGTTGGCATTTCGACTGTACCTTTTGTAGAATAGAAATTCCCGTGTGATAACAAATTATCTAGCCAACCTGGGAGGCGATAAAACAGCTTGAAGAAAGTTGTGTGGTGAAAGCAGGCATGTTACACCCCACTGATTTTAATGAAGTTTAAAACTAGAAAAACCCCTGTGAAAATCTTCCATTTGGGGCTGTTTGGTTACGGCATCACGCTGTGGTGCATCATTGATGAGCCTCACAGCCTCTCATAAAATCTTGACATGCAAGTGCCAACTGTGGCTGGTAGCTCCACAGGGCGGCGCGCGATTGGCTCTTACGTTGCCCAGGGTATGGGAGGGTTCAATCGGACAGAGATCCGCATTCCGTCGCTGTTGTCACGCTACCGCCCCACACCCGTGTTCCCTCTGATTGCCTCTGAAGGGTGACTGTGTAAATAAGTGTGTATGCATGTGCGCGCACGTGTGGGTGAGTGAGTGCGCGTGTGTGTGCGCTGTACACTTCAGCTGCGACACGCCACTGGTGCTTGGTGTGGTCTCTATCTCTCTCTCTTTATCCCCCTCTCTCTCTCACTCTCTCCCTATCTCTTCCTCTGTCTATCCCCCTCTCTCTCCCTCTGTCTCTCTCCCTCTCTCTGTCTATCCCCCTCTCTTTCCCTCTGTCTATCCCCCTCTCTCTCCCTGTATCTATCCCCCTCTCTCTATCCCCCTCTCTCTCCTTCTGTCTATCCCCCTCTCTCTCCCTCTGTCTATCCCCCTCTCATTTAGACTCAAATCCACAACCTTCCCGCCTGTTTTCAATGCAAAATAAGTGCAGAGTGCACTATCTGGACCAATCAGAACCTCAGGAACACCAGATTTAACAATAATATACCAACAATAGCTAACTTTTTCTTTAATAGTGTGGACATGGCAAACAGGCATCCGATGCATTGCATAGCCAACGACAACAAACACCTGTTCCCAACAAACTGCATATTTGACCATAAACTGTTGGTATTTGGTTTTCATTTCGACCCTAATTTGGCATGCCTGATTTTACTAATTAGCAGCTCAACAAGATCTCTAGCTGTTGAATGAGGTGTGCTTTGTTAGGGTTGAAGTGAACCTACAGGACAGTAGCTTTCCAGGAACAGGGTTTGGCACCACTGGTCTAAACCAGCTACCCTCGCTCAATCTGCTAATTAGTCATATACACCAACAGCGATTCACTCATAGATTAGACCACAATAAAACGCTAAAATACAGGCATACAGTCGCAAGAACATTCATGAGCTGCTGTTGATATCACAGAATGTAGCTAAAATATTTAAAATTGGCTAATTAAATTATTAAGAGCAGACGTTGGTCTGTAATCCAGAAACGGATTTGGCACTCTTTGCCCATCCCTGCTGTAGACTATGGCCCTGGTCACATGTGGAATGATAAAATTAGCCATAAATGTAAAGATAAGTTTGATGATGGTCACGACAGACCATGTTTCATCATAAACCAAACCTGTCAGTCAACTCCCTTGATGCACACTGGCTTGAGATAAGCAAGCAGAAGTATCTTAGAAACCACATATGCCTCAATTCCTGGGAATTTCCCATCATCACAGACATCTGTTTTATTTTATGGCACTGCATGTTCATTTAAAATTTCCATTACAATATTTTGGGGATTTTGTCTCCTGTTTTCATGTAATTTTAAAGTCATAAACATTGTGCTGGATTATTGAATGCGATAAAGGCATGCCTTCACTTGTGCTATTATTTTTCTTTTTTCTTTACGTGGTCATGATTTTAACTTTTTTTGTTCCTTTGACTTTTGTTAGGTTTTTGTCAGTTTTCTGTACATTAGAAGGACCCAGGAAGGGTTACTCTGGTACTTGTGTTCCATGCAGCATGCAGAATAACTGTGTCACAGAACTACACTGTTGTACCCCCCCCCCCCCCCTCGTGTTCCTATGTGTTCCACAGTATTATGGGCTGTGAACGCCGTTTTCTGTCACTGCTCATCGTCACTTGCATGGTTGCCTGGTTACCAGCCCTAACTGTGCGAATCGTGCCATAGGGTGGCGGTTTTTTCACGTGTGGAAAAATGTGTGTCTCTCTGCACTCCTCATATTTCACAGTTTCTGCCCAATCAGGGATGGGGAAAGACAAACGCTCCCTTGCATGGAGTCCAGTACCTGAATGCTAAATGTCTTGTTTTCTTTGCGGTTTCTGTGTTGCCCTTAAATGAGCAGAAAGCACCATCTTTGTCTGTCTGTCTTTCTCCCTCTTCTTGTTTTTTGAATGCACTTGTGGTGAAGGGTTGTGTAAGGTCTACCCCCCTGTTGTTCTCAGACCATAGATGTGTGGTTATGCTAAAGGGTTACATAAGCTGAGTGTGTGTGTGTGTGTCTACGTGGTTTCCCCCAAGTATAATAGCAGAAGCGCCGTGCCTATGCTGAATTCACAAGTGCCTCTGCAAACATCGGAGAAAAATCAGTGAAAGCTCAGACTCGGATCTCCATAATCTTGTGATGAACCATTCAATAAATGTGTGCTATTTAACAGAATTGGCATGGCATACTCATGTTTTCACCAGGTCAGGTGTAGGGTGTACCATGTGAATACCACGCCTTGCTGCTTCACACCACCACTGCTTTCCCTCTGAGGCACTTCCCCTCCACTCATTATTTTCCTGGGGGAAACACCCTGGTGTGCGTGTGCGTGTGCGTGAGAAATATAAAAGTCTGAGCTACTGAGCTAACAGCATGTTGGTGGTTAGAGTGATACATGGCTGTAGGAGGGGATTATGTAATCTGCTGTGAGATTTTGTGTGTGTGTGTGTGTGTAACAGCAGGGGAATGTTGAAAGAGCATGTAAAGGCAAGTTCAGATCAAAAACTCCTCAGCAAACAAGATTGTTCTTTATAAGAAATTGTGTTTGGTGTGAATTGCTGCGCTTTAGAAGGTGTTCTGACAGCTGCTGGTAATCTAGAGACGCAACACGTCAACCATTGAGTTTAAAGATGAGATGGATCCGCTCAACAAGCTCAGATGTTGTTACAGAAACGGAACTTTTATTTATTTATGTGGGTTGAGCAAGTCTTTACTCAGCAGCATTAGCCTACAAGTTATTTCTTTCTTTGGCAAAAGGGAATTCTTGTCTTGTTTGCCGTTGCAGTTTTGATCTGAACCAGGCCTCAGGGTGTGGGGCATGTAAGGGCGTTTCAGGGTGGAGTGTGTAACAGGCGCAGGTGTGTGACGGTGTGTGATTCCCCTCCCAGCTCACAGCACGCCCGTGGACATGCCAAGCCGGGGACACAGCGAGGACCGAGACAGCGGTATCGCCCGGTCAGGTACGCCTCAAACCCAACGCCCTCTAATCAGTCTAACGGAGGAAAGGACTCGTGTTCACTGTCTTTCAACTAACACGGTCACCAAATGCGATGGTGTATTGTAAATGTAATAACTATTGGTATTAAGTTTTTAACTAAACTATCCACCCAATAGAGGGGGAAATGCCTTTCTGTAACTCTTATAACTTGTTCATTTGTAATGTTAATAGTGTAATGGTATTTATAGCATTGTGACGCATTGCCTCACAGCAGCATGCTCTACCAATGCTCAGTGGCTTCTGAAATGTCACAATGCTCTGAGACTCTGGTCATTCTGTCCCTCCGCCTGCTTCTCCGGCTATGCTAGCGTTAGTCATGCGCTGCCCCGTGACCACGGTGACTGACCGGCCGGCCGATGGCACGAGGTCGTGACCCCCCTGTTGCGTGTGTTTGTCCGCAGCATCGCTGAGTAGCCTGCTGGTCACCCCGCTCCCCTCCCCTGGCTCCTCCCTCTCCAGCGGCTGTGCCAGCAGTTACCAACGGCGATGGCTACGCAGCCAGACCACCAGCCTGGAGAACGGACCAATGCCCCGCTGGTGAGTGCCACTACCCACAGTGCACCCTTAACAAATATAATAATAATAATAATATATAATTAGTCAAGATCATTTGGCAATAATATTTTCTGTAGTGCATTTTGAAGTGCTGTATAAAGCCATGGAAATTATTTTCAAGAAAACTGAAACAATAATAATAATTTGTGTGTCACTTTAAATACCTTGGTGTGGTGTACTCACAAATTGTGGTTGATGCCAGCTGCGTGTTTCTGATTGAGCTCTGTTGAGTGCCGCTGATGGAGAGCCAGGCCTCCTCGATAGGGCACAGGCAGTGTAGGCCTAATGTGTGAGCAGTGCTGGGGATTTTGTGTCTGTGGTGACCTGAGAATCTCCGGCACAGGAGTAACGAGGAGACCTTCAGCCTGTCGGACGAGAGCTGCAGCTCGAACCCGGCCATGGTGCGGCGGAAAAAGATCGCCATCAGCATCATCTTCTCTCTCCCCGAGAAGGAGGAGGAGAACAAGAGTTTCCAGGATTTCTTCTTCTCTCACTTCCCGCTCTTTGAATCCCACATGAACAAGCTGAAGACCGCCATCGAGAAGGTAGGCCTCGCCCTCCAAGGCCCGGTGGCTGTGGAAAATAGCGGCCTTTTCACCTAAAAACATAACAGGGTTGAGGTCTATTCCCCTTCAGTTGAGTCAATTCGGGAAATGGATTTAAATTCAATTCATTATTTCAGTCATTCGTTGGTTCATTTTTCTGCCGTTTGCTTTGTGGCAAAAACAACCTGACACACACACACACATATACACGCACTTGTTCCAAACCCTGTATTTTCCCTGGCTTGGCGCTCTTGGAGAACAGGATTAAGTTCTAGAGTGTATGAGACTCAGTGAGGAGCCAGCTCCATCTCCCTCACCCTTAAATTGGTGGCTTGCCCTTTCACCTTCGCAGCTGGTCTGGAATGTTGCACAGTCGGACAGGAGCTCAATAAATCCTCTTCCCTCTGTCTCCTGCCCGACCTGCAGTCGGCTCACCAGCAGTGCCGTCTGCTTTTATTACCACGGTAACGCTTAGGGCAGATGGAGCCGTGTTGAGATGCTGGCCTGATGATAAACACAGGCCATCTCTGCTCATCACCTTTCCCCCTGGAGGACCACAGTCCAACACGCTGTCTTAGAACCTTCAGAATCTCACAACCTGTCTTGGAAAACGAAACTGGTTTGGGAAGCTACCGCTACTTTTAAACGGAGTACAAACTCCACAGAGTCACTGGGCCAGGTAGATTGGGCCAGGGATACTCAAATCCGCAGTACGACTGTTTTTTTGTTTGTTTGACCTGATAGTTAAAATGATTGATTAATGCCACTGATTTCCCAGAGATATAACTCGCCTACTGTCCCAGGTTTAAATCGGTTCTCGGAGGGGAAGAATGAATGCCAGAAGTACTTCTGGCTTCAAGGGCTAGTTTAGAGTATTCCTGGATTAGGCTGTTCTATTGTAAAGTTTATTTGTAAACCCAGATTTGTGTGATATCTGCATTACAACAGTCTAAATTCTCTAGCAGTTTGGAATGCATCTGTTGTGGCCACGTAACTGTCGCATTCTACTCGTGTGAAAGAGTAGTTTTGAAATTAACAGCAATTATTCAAGGTGAAACACTGTATTTTGGCTTTTGAGCCATGAGTTTGGACCTTTCTAAAAGAGCTGTGAGAGTGGAAAGGGGGATTTTCTGGACATCGTTTTGACAGAGTGGTGTATGGGCCCAGGGTAGAGTAGGCCTGCTTTAGGAGATTGGTCCTGTTTGTCTTTGTGTCTTCTTCTTTGAACAGCAGAGTTCCTCCTTGTTTCAGGCAATGATCCTGTGCAGGAAGATCGCAGAGTCCAGCCAACGGGTGCAGGTGTACCTCTGTCGAGTAATGGACGCTCTCGGGGAGTTCCGGTGAGTGGCGAGATATGACGATGCCCCCTGCTGACAGGGAGGAAGTGGCGCAGATGTGGCCCACCTCTGGTTAAAACTTCTGTCAGTGTGCTGAAACAATGAAATGTGAACTTCCAGATCGTTCTGCTGAATCGGCTAGATCCTATTAGGCTTAATACTCCTGCTCAGAGTTAATAAAAAAAAACACCTTTAATTATATGCTGACAAAATTATTCTAATGGATTTTAGTGTGTGTAGTGTGAATAAAGCTAAATATTTTATTCGGACAAATCCAAGAATTTCTGATTTAAGTAAGGCTAATTAAGGTGGAACTGATGGCAGTAATGTTAATTGCAATGTCTTGAAGATGTACTCTGTGCTTTTATTTCTGGTGAAAGTGGCACTTAGTGCTGTTCCTTGAGACATTAATCCACCTTGTATGCATTTAACAGGCAAAGCAAATTGAGTTTAAATTACAGTAATTTCTTATAGGCCTCAAGCCACCTTTAAAATAAATTTATTTTCAGCTTTTTTTATCCACTTACTCTGTAGGTGTAGTGTGATTGGCTGGGAATGTACAAGTGAATACAAGCTGTGGTGTAATAGAGTGTGTGTGTGTGTGTGTGTCTGCGTGTGTGAAAAGCAAAGCAACTTGCAAAATATTGTTCAGTTTCCTCCAGTATTGGCAGTCACTGTATAGAGGAGAAGGTGTTTTAGTATCCATATCTCCATGTTCCAGTGTTAATAATTGAGATGCAATGGTCTGTCCTGCATTTTTGTAACTGCTATATCTCTATTGGTACATCTATTATATCTATTGTACTGCTACACAAGTGAATGACATCAGACGGCAAATATATAAATATATTTGGGCTCTTATGTATTTTATAAATGTGGACTGAAATAAAGAATTTGTTTGTGTGCGTGCGTGTGTGTGTGTGTGCATGCGCACAGGACGACGGTGTGGAACCTGTACATGGCCCCGCGGATCACGGAGCCCCTGTGGCTGACCATGGTGTCCCAGACTGCTGAGAAGAGCCCCCTGTGCCAGAGCTTCCTCAGGGAGCTCATTGCTCTCACTGAGAACACCAGCAAGAGCCAGTGAGTCTGCAGCACATTCTGGGCTTACTACATACCTGGAAACCATAGATACTGGGCCCAGCTTTTTATGTCTGCACCTATGCTCTGCACTGGAAACCATAGATATCAGGTGCAACTTACCTCAGCACTGGAAACCATAGATACTGGGCCCAGCTTTTTATGTCTGCACCTATGCTCTGCACTGGAAACCATAGATATCAGGTGCAACTTACCTCAGCACTGGAAACCATAGATACTGGGCCCAGCTTTTTATGTCTGCACCTATGCTCTGCACTGGAAACCATAGATATCAGGTGCAACTTACCTCAGCACTGGAAACCATAGATACTGGGCCCAGCTTTTTATGTCTGCACTGGAAACCATAGATATCAGGTGCAACTTACCTCACCACTGGAAACCATAGAGACTGGGCTCAGCTTTTTATGTCTGCATCTATGCTCTGTACTGGATACCATAGATATCGGGCTAGCTTTTTATCTCAGCACTGGAAACCTTAGATATTGAGCCAGCTTTTTACATCATCACTGGACTTTAGTCCTGTGAACCATTGATATCAGGACTTTTTTGGTACCTTAAACCCAGTGAACCATAGATGTCTGACCTTTTGACTATTTTTTTCAGCTGTGTAAACCATAAATATGTGGTCCAACTTGTCACCTTGTTGCTTCAATCTTTTGAGCTATAGATATTAGGCTGTGTAAGTAATTTCAACTGAATAAACTATATATATTTGACCTTGTAGTAACATAAACCACAGATGTCAAACCCTTCTGGAGACCATGGCCTGTGGCCATGTTGAAAATTCCAACCTTGTAAACCCTTAGTGTGCAACAGTACCTTGCTGTATGAGATCACTCATCTCCCCTTTTCTGCCATGTAGGTTTCTGTCTTCTCTGCTCACGGCTGTACTGACCTACCACTTGGCCTGGGTGCCCACCGTCATGCCGAATGACCACCCACCAATCAAGGCCTTCTCTGGGAAGCACACCTCCCTGTCAGTGGACATGTTGGCCAAGTCCCATCCTTACAACCCCCTCTGGGCCCAGCTCGGTGAGTAACTGCTTCCGGGTCAGTGGGTGAGGTTTAATACTGTTTCCGGGTCAGTGGATGGGGTTTATGATCGGTATTACTAGGGGTGGGACAATGCACCGATGCATCGCGATGCATCGATCCGAATGTGTAAATACAACTGCATCAATCTGTAAGATTCAAATCGATAAGCATCGATTAATATCGCATTTTAAATGAATGTGCACATGTATTCATTTATTAAAAAATTATTTAAAATATATATTTCTGGGACACGACTACTTTTAAAACTGTTTTGACCAGCTTCAATCCATGTTTCTGCTCCAACCCCCACGTAAGCGTGAGTTGAAAGTAGGGACAGGCGGGAATCAAGCAACAATGAGACGGACAGATCTGAGCGAAATGGCTAGCTGCGTGCTCGCTGAGTGCGACAAAAGAGACAGAAACCTACAGAATTTGCGATGTTCCGAACAGAAAATCAGTGGTATGGAAGCATTTCGGGTTTAGAAAGAAGGAGGGTGTACTTGACAAAACCGCTGCAATATGCAAGATATGCCAAGTAGAAATCAGATACACAGGCAACACCACAAACATGATAAACCATTTGAGCCGACGATACACAATTGACGTGAAGGACAGCAGCGGGTTAGCAAGCTAAACTCGGGAGTCATTGACACGTCCCCTGAGTTTCCTAGAGAAATGGCCAAACGGTTCCATTTTTTTGTACAATTGTTTTTATTAGTTTTTATACACGTACCGTGTCCAGACAGTTAATTGTAAAGTGCTTTCTGATATTTCAATTTAAGCCATTTTCTATTCAAAATCAAGTAGACGTTAGAGACAAAAAACAAAAATAGTAAGACTATTTCCAATGTCTTACGTTCAATTAATTATTACTACGTTAACTGTCGGATTCACAAAATGAATGTCGTGGAACCTAGATACACCATACCATGCAGAAAATATTTGAGTGAAAAATGTATACCTGCTCTGTATGAAGAGGTGAAGAAAACTGTTCGACTGTCCTTGCAAAACGCTACGAGAGTAGCTTTAACTATGGATGGATGGGCATCTTGCTCCACCGAAGTTCTAGATCGTACTAAGATTTAGGAAAGTACTATGCATGACACTAACCTATAGGCTATTTCATTTTTCTTGGCCCAGTTTAGTAATTGTTATACATTTTGCCATTTTCATTTTGTAAATAAAGGAAATGTATTAGGGTACCATGTCTGACACTGTTTGGAAAAACAATAACCTAAATAGGGCAACTTTAGAAAATACACTGTTAGTCATGTTTATTGCTGCAGACAGCTGCAAAATGTATGGCATGCCTTAACAATAAACATAATGCTGTGAACTTGGTGTAAGGTTCTAATTGAATATTTAATTACTGCTGAATGTATCGGTATCAAATCACACTAGCATACCTATTAAATTTTTTTAAAGTATCTAAATTAATCTAACCGAATCTTATCGAATCGTGGTCAAACGTAAGATATTATGATGCATCGAACCTTTGCCTAAAGAATCGTAATCGAATCCTTATGGGATTGAATCGTCCCACCCCTAGGTATTACTGATGACTAGCCAGCTGCTTGACCCCAAATTTGTTACATGTAATGTCTCCCTGGCTCCATAAATTAGTGTTACGACGCAGATTGTTGCTGCTGCATATTACTGCTCCTGGAGCAGTATCTGTGTGGAAGAACGGCTGTGCTTGGTGTGGGAGGTGAAGCTGGTATGGATTTGGTGACAGAAATGCAGGTACACCTGCATTTGTAAGGTTGTTTCCCCCACATGGCGATATTCTCTTATCCGCAGTCAGCCATGTTGTATACATAATATGGGTTCCCTTTGCCCTGCAACATGGTGGTGTAGTGAATTTGCATTTACTTAAATGCTTTTTAAGAATGCACACTGTAACTGGAAACAGGCACTGTGGCTACGTGAGATTCAGAGGTATACTGCCATCTAGTGTTGAGACTTTTGTTTTTAAGGACTGTACTCTTTTAAAGTAAATTGTAAAATTTGACCATTCATTTAAAAAAAGTGTACATTTTTATATGAGTAATGTAAAGGCTGATTTGGAAATTGCTTTGTTTGTGGATTTGTGGTGATGTGTATGTTGCATGAAAAGGGACTTGGGTGACACATGATATTCAGTGCCCTCCACTATTATTGGCACCCCTGGTAAAGATGAGTAAAAAGGGTTATAAAAAATGAATTAGCATAATCTCACACACAAAAAATTGGAAAAATCAAACCTTTCTTTGAAGTAAATTTATTATGAGGAAAAAAATTCCTCATCACAAAATAATTATTTTTAACAAAACCACGTGTGCCACCATTATTGGCACCCCTGCATTTATATATAGAATAAAACAATAATTTTTAATATTTGGTTGCATATCCTTTGCATGCCATGACTTCCTGATGTCTGTGACCAAACAACATCAAAAGACTATCTTATTTTCTGGTACTCTTACAAGCGATACTATAACATCTCTGCATTTGAATGGATCTGCATTTGAATATAAATGCAGGGGTGCCAATAATTGTGGCACACATGGTTTTGTTAAAAATAATAATTCCTTGATGAGGGATTTTTTTTTCTCATAACATATTTTTTCAGTGTGAGATTATGCTAATTCACCAAACGGTGAATTTTGTATTACCCTTTTTACCCATCTTTACCAGGGGTGCCAATAATAGTGGAGGGCACTATATATCACAATATTTCATGTTAAAAAACAAAGTAATTATAATTAAGAAGATGATTAAGAAGTAGGTTTTTTTTCTACGTTGTTTTAAAAACTCATACATTTGACAGCAGTTTTTCAGTTTATCTGAATATGTTGAGAAGTACTTGCCTTGAATGACTAACATTTAACATATTTCTTCATAATCTGGAAACATTCGGGCACATATTTACACAGGTGATGGTGTTTACATGATATAATATTGATTAATTCTATTCTACTCATTTATAGCAATGCATTTATATTGCTCCTTGATACTGTCAAACTGTGGTAAGGACTGTTATCATACCCAAACAAACGCATGCCTTGGCATACCTAGCAGGTATAGGCAGCAAAAAATGGAATAAGGGAAGAATACTATACAGTTTTGCTATACATCTACTTCACTGTAGTGACAGTAGTTGAAATATCATTCCAACTAGACTGAGCTAGTAGAGGCTTTTCAAAACACCCTAAAATCTGAAAACAATATCGATCCAAGAAACCAGGTGAAGTGAGCTTAACTGTGTGATCAGCACACCCTGTGGCTCTCCAGGACCAGGGCAGAGTACCCCAGTATTGGGCTTTTCCAGTACATAGATATGGATGAGGGTATTAAAATGTGTGCGACACAAATGCAGAACACTGAAGATTTGCAGCCCAAATAAGAGGCTCTGTTCCAGAAGTGGAATGGTTGTGTTTTTCCTGGCACTGCCGATAATTCCTCTCCCACTCCGGCCCCACAGGTGATCTGTATGGCACTTTGGGCTCTCCGGTGCGGCTGGCAAGGACTGTGGTGGTGGGGAAGCGTCGCGAGCTGGTCCAAAGGGTGCTGTACGTGCTCACCTACTTCATCCGCTGCTCGGACTTGCAGGAGAATGTGCAGTGGCCCGGCGAGCAGGCCCAAGGCGGAGCCATGGGGGACGTCCCCGGTGGGATCATCACCACGCTGGAGCGGGGCGAGGTCGAGCAGTCCGAGTATGTGGTCGTCTCCACGCGGAGCAACCGGGCCGACGCAGAAAAGGATGGGGCCGCCGAGGACGACCAATTTGAGAGACCCGAGGACCAGGAGGCCACACCCCTTCCCACTGCCCCCCGCAGTCTTACTCCGGGGGTGGAGCAGGGGCACACAGAGGAAGCCACGCCCCCTGTCCCATTTGGGGACAAACCCTGTCCCAGACTTCTGCCCCATGAGAGTCCGCTCTTGCACAGGGTAAAGTTTCAGATCGGGAGTTCGGAATCGCCTGATTCGGACCTGGAGTCCCGGCAGAGAGAGGTGGACAGGGGCTACCGCTGCTTTAAGGACATGGGTCTGGTGGAGGAAACTGAGACTGAGGCGGAGCCCGAGGATGCCGTGCCAAAGACACACCCGCAGCATGACGACTTCCCCGCTGGGGCACTGGGCAGCCTGTTTGGGGGCAGGACTGAGGGGTTGGGGAGCTTGACGGGGGGTGGGGTTGGGGGGTTGGAGAGCTTAACAAGGGGTGGAACTGGGGTTTTTGCAAGCGTGACGGGGGACAGAACTGAGGGGCCAGGCCCCACGGCGAAGCCCCATTCTCAGGGACATAGCGGAGTGCGCGTTCTGCCACTGGCAGACAGGGCGGCGCCAGCGAGGGTTTGCCCAGGGTGGTGTGCTCCCTGTGGGAGCGGGGGAAGGAAGCTGCCCCTCAGGCTGCAGGGGGACATCCGGCGGAACGAGAGCACGGACAGCGCCCTGGGAGACAGCGACGAGGAGGAGGCCGTGGTGGCAGAGCATTCGGCCCAACAGGAGCAGCTCCGAGAGGAGCAGGAGCTTCCGCTGCTCAGGTAACCTAACGCTGCGCAGGAAACCTAATCTCACAACTTCAGCACAAGCTTCTTTAGCTCAGGTAACCTAATCTCACAGCTTCAGCACAAGCTTCTTTAGCTCAGGTAACCTAATCTCACAGCTTCAGCACAAGCTTCTTTAGCTCAGGTAACCTAATCTCACAGCTTCAGCACAAGCTTCCGCTTTTCCAGTAACCAAATCTCACAGCTTCAGCACAAGCTTCACCTGCTCAGGTAACCTAACCTTACAGCTTCAACGTCAGTTTTATTACACTGCAGGGCTGCGGGTGGGGAACAGAAAATATGGGACAACAAGTCTGTACACAAAGCAGGGACTGATACACATTAAGTCTTAAATTAAGTGTAAAAATGTTAGACAGGCCTGATCCTATGCTGCAGGTGGAGGCCTCTGTGACTTAAACTCTGTGAAAAATGATTAAGTTACATACAGTGGTAGCGGTGGTGGTTTTTGTTGGTAACACATTTTGTTGAAAACACTCCAGCAGAACCCTGAGAATTCTCTGAATTTATTGCCATTTAAAAAGTATTTAAGACGCTTATTAGACCGAGGTCTCGAGGCATTACCCGCGGTTTGATTCGTTTTTCAGTAAATTAAATTTATTAAATTTGTATTTCCTTTTTAATTATTTTTTTTGTAGGACGGAAACTATCAGCAAGCCAGATGTGAACAATTTTGGAAGGTCGCTGTTCGGGGGCTACTGTCCCCAGTACATGCCTGACTTCGTTCTGCACGGGACCAGCTCTGACGAGCGGCTCAAACAGTGTCTGATGGCTGACCTCGATCACACTGTGCTGGTGAGCTCACGTGTCCTTCATCATCACCATCCTCTGCATCATCATCGTGCACTTCTACTATCTCTTTCATTAACTTGTTTTTTTAATGGCTATGGGACATGCTTCAAAGCTTTTATGGTATACCATATCCCTGTTTGTTTATATAAACTCTTTACTTCATTTCTACTGTGAAACACTTTGTGTTACAGTTAATGTATGTAGTTGGTTGTATAGATTTATTCTTATTATGTGATTTGTGTCCGTGCAGCACCCGGTCCTGGATGAGCCCATTGCTGAGGCCGTGTGCATCATCGCTGACACGGATAAGCTGAGTGTGCAGGTGGCCACCAGCCAGCGGAGGACCACAGACCCAAATAAACTGGGCAAGGAAGTCCTGGTGTCGAGCCTGGTCACCAGCATCCTTCATTCCCTTCTTCAGCTCGACAAGCTTCACGTGTCTCCTGACTTTGTACGTATCGCCACCGCAGAATAATACATCGTAGAATACGCTTAATTGCATAGCCCATCTATCAGCGAGTTTTATGCGTTTATGGGGGGGGGTGGTGGTGGGGGGGGGGTGGTGTTACAGGAAACTAGGACACAACAAACAATACCCACACAAATACATATACTGTACAAATACAGAAAGAATCAGACCGTAGACACAGAGTGCCAAAGACCGCACGTGCCACGCAGGCGTCCGCTATCAATGTGATAAAAGAAACCGCCTACCGTTGTAAATTTTTGTGTCTTTATAGGGACAATTATCTGTTTATGTATGTCGCATCTGCTAATGTTTAACATAATGTACATTTCTAGATAATTATGCATGATGTAATTGGACGTACTTCAGTGCAAATATCCCAAAATTTTGATAATGGTTTTTGCAAATATGCGATCTCTTTACAATGGAATGAATTCAGGATTAGGCAATTCTGTGCAAATATCCGAATTATGCGATAATCGTTATGCAATTAAGTGGATTCTACAGTATTATTATCATTTTAAAATGTTCTAATTTTAACAGAATGTAGCCAACAGTGAGATGGAATAAATGTGCAGGATATAGCCGTCTGTGTGGTGCCTGAGGCTTTCTTGGCTCATATTTTTGTTGTTTTCTTCAGTGTGTTATGCATCTGGAAGACCGGCTACAGGAAGTGTACTTCAAAAGCAGAATGCTGGCGGAATACTTAAAGGGACAAACCAGGGTCCACGTAAAGGAACTGGGAGTAGTCCTGGGGTAGGTCAAATTTCAAGGCTTTTACGTCCGTAGCATACAGAAACCAGACTTCAAGGCTTTTACGTCCGTAGCATACAGAAACCAGACTTCAAGGCTTTTACGTCCGTAGCATACAGAAACCAGACTTCCTAGATAGTTTGCCTTAAGGCCTTAAGGATATCAAAATACTCCATCTTATTTTCAGGTACTCATACAAGCGATACTATAACCTCTGCATTTGAATGGATCTCTATGGGAATTGGAGGGTGGGACTAGATTAAGCTGTAAATTACACAGGAATAGTATGGAACCCATGGTTGGCTAAATGGCTGTAAATCACCAAGGGTCTAAAGTATCAAACGAGCCTCAAACCATCACTCTGCTGCCAGATATGCAGTAGATATGGATGGATCACATGATCTGCTGTTTCCTTCTAATAAATAATCTCTTTTAAAAGATAAAAGCTAGTTTTTTTTCTATCTTATTGTGGGGGAAATTGTTATCCAAATATCCAGTTGGGTAAAATGGAACGCTGAATTTGAAATCACCCACATCAGTCTCTGTTTGAATGATATATATACAGGTATGTGTTCGACTGATGACGATGTGAATTTGTCCACCGGAGATCAATGAAGTGTAGCCAATATACACGCTTTGGCATAATCACACATGCTGAGCCATGGCTGTTGCTTGTAGAAGCTCTCTGGCTGGTGCCTGTATAAGCTCTCTTGCAGCCACTCACACGACCATCTTTCTGCAATTCTGTTCTAGGATCGAATCCAACGACCTCCCCCTGCTGGCCGCCGTGGCAAGCACGCATTCGCCGTATGTGGCCCAGATCCTACTGTGAGCTGGAGTTTCAGACCCCGCCCCCCACTGTGCCACGCCCTGTGAGGAACCGCCCTTCACTTTATCTCAGAGGACAGTAAGAAGGACGAGCTCGTATTCGGCGTTGTTTTGCACCCCTCTCCCACTGTGCCACGCCCCCCCTCCGTGAGGACCAACCCTTCCCTTTACCACAGGGGACTTTCGGAAGGACAAGCACGTATTCGGCGTTGTTTTGCACCCCTGGCACACGGGACATTGGAACATTGGCACAAACCCAGCAGCTGCTTGTGTTGAAGCAAAAAGAAAACAAGAAAGAAAGAAAAAGAAAAAAAAAGGCCTGAATTTAAGTGCAGTAAAAAGACAATTTATTCAGTCTTGGACTTGCAATTAACATAAAAAGCTGGGTGGTTGTTATATAAGCTGATATTGCTTGATTTAATTTCTTTTTGTATCTGTGATATTTTTTCATGTTTTTTATACAAAGGGATGAAACTAAGAAGAAAGATGTTTTAAGGGAAAGAGCTGTTTACTTCAGAGTAAAAGTTTACCTGAGGTGAGGATCTGGTGTCTTACATATTAAGCTGACACTAATTGTCTGTTAAAGCATTATTTTTTAAGAAGTCTTGTTAACGTAAGCACAAAGAAATGACACAATTCTACATGTTTAATGATGACTTCATTTAAATTTTTTGCAGCATTTTCTTGTTGAAGCCTTGACTTGATAACATGAGCAGTCTTTACATTTCCTTGGGTATTTAATGAAATGCGGATCAACAGGCAAGTGGGTGCGAATGCTTAAGGATAAACTTAATTTAACGTAATCTTTCTTGTTTGCAAAAGCAAATTTTTCTTACTCCGATTCCATGTTGAAGAAACGAGCTTCTCATCTGTGCTGTTGGAAGCCAGTATGGCTGCAGCTGAAGCCATCGGCTGACCGGCACCTCAGACACCCTGTGTATGTACCGTAACGGAAATGGCGTTTGCATTATAAACGGTACTCCCTCAGCCAACAGGGCGAGATTTTATTTAAGACAACGGTTCCACTGTGAACAAGAGAGGGAAGGACGAGCCTTCATTATGCAGTCACCGACTAATGTTTAAACCAATCATTTTGTTCTCCTGTGGCGAGCAGAATCTTTTGATTGGTCCAGATGAGTGATTGACAGCTCGCTGCAGCCCCGCCCACTTTTGGCCTCACTTTTCCAGCACTACTATGAGTGAATGCAGCTTTGTTCATTCTATTTTTATACAGGGATTCTAAACTGTTTCTAAACCGACAAATTAAAACTCTGAAATTGTACAGCTACCCAGGCTTTTGTATGATTTTATATTTAGGGCTTATATCATGCAGGATTTCCAAGAGGAAAAAGAAAAGTAGCTTTTCCAGAAATCACAGTGATGGTACAAACATCATTTACATTTTTTCCCAGAAATTTCCGGCTTTTATTCTTGATGATTCTAAAACAGCTGAAAAATTGCTTTTCTTCAAAAAGTTTTTTTGTTTTTTTGCTTGTTTGTTTACACTAAACACTACCTCAGTTGGCAGGATTGAACCAGTCTCATCTTGCCTGTCCGAAGGTTTGTTCATCTGTTGAGATGTTTATTTGCTCCATTTCCTGTTGCTCACTTTTGCATTTGTTCAAAAGTGACCAGACCGAAGACTCTAAAGCAGTGCGGTGTGTTATGAAATGTGAAATCCTCACTGTATGTGGTGTAGATGTGTGTAGAACGAGAGAAGCGAGATGTCCGCATCGTAGTGCGTATGGAGAATTTGAGACAAGGCTTCATTCAAGCTGGTGTTATGCCTGTGATTGTCATTCTTTGTATCTTTTTGTTTCATTCAGTATTGCTTCATGTCGTTTTTAAAGAAAACACATGGCACGTTTAATAAATGAAGGTAATTTGAATTATAACGACGGTGTAACTGTTTTGGTTTGTTTGCTTTCCATCTGAAAAAGGCGGAAACGGGAGTCAACGTTGTCCCAATTTTGATTCCTGTTTCTAGGGTTACCATTTCCCATACAGTTCCCAATGTCAGGAATGTGCAACATTGAGGACAGAGGATCAGCAATGCACTAAATTTATTTGGAATTCTGCGCAGATCATATGTTCAGTTGTAGTCCAGTGATGAATCTTAATTGTCCCCTTTATTCCACATATATATATAATTATTTTTTCTCCCCCCACCTGAGTTCTCTGCAATACCTGTCATGACCAGCAGGTGTAGCTGTGGTTGTGGCACAGGGCCTGGATTAATAAAGGAGTGCACTAATGGAAAATGTCTGTGGCAAATGGATGCACTTTACCCAAACAATGATGTGCTTCAGCTCATCGTTAACTGCTGTAGAAAAGCACTTAACTTAAAGGCTGGACTGTACTTGAACCCATCACTTATAACACTGCTCGATGAACTTTAAATTTAGAAGTTACTTTTATCAAAGAGCAGCTTGTGCAGCTGTTGTATTGTTGATTTATAGAGATTGATATTTTCTGAATTCAGGTTAAGAGAATTGGGCAGCAACCTATCTTATCTTGGTTGTCTATCCACTGTGCTACACTGCCCCTACACTGTACCCATACATGGGTACACCACACAGGAGCCCAGGAGTGATATTTGAAAGCCATGTTTAGTCTCCAGATGCTTTTTTTCTTGAGATAAATGACCGAAAACCTCATTGTATCCCATATAGTTTTGTACATACTATTCTACATATGACCACAGGAGGGCACTGTAGTACAAGCCATTAAAGGAAGAGTACGCCATGCATGAATAGTTGTGCTGAGTGAACCTGAGGTAAAGAACATTTCAATTTTACATTTTTACATTTGCTATTTTCTTATGTCACTCAATGGCATTAACCCTTTCTTGGACAATTAAAATTATTACATTTGCATTTTGACATTTAGCAGATGCTCTTACCCAGAACAACTTGCACATACTTTTTTTGAACATACAATCAATTTATACAGCTGGATATTTAGTGAAGCAATTCTGTACCTAGTTCAAGCGTACAACAGCAGCACCCCATTTGAGAACTTAACTCAATTCAGTAGTATACTATAAATGTTTAGGACAATCTAAAAAAAATGTACTAATTTAAGACAATTTTACCCAGTTCAGTCCATCTTCATCTGTGTTTTTAAACCATCAAAAGATATATCGGCTTGTGCAAACCATTTTTAATAGTGCTTCAACCACAGCAGATGGTGAACCTCGGCTTCCACGTACAGCACATACAGCCAGCACTGTTTGACTCCAACAATGAACCCGTTTAATCAGCAGTTAAAGGTGATCGGTCACCTTTGTAAAATAACCCTGACCAACCATTAAAATCAACAGGGAAATCTGGGAGGTAAATTAAAGTATTCGCCAGTAACAGACAATACACAATACTACCTCACTCTGAACATCTCATTTTAAGTCTTCCTTGTCATTACGAGGCATGTTATTTAAATGAGTACGGCCATTATTCAGTGTGACTGAAACACAAGAATATATTGATGCTATCTAGGCGTATCATTCATTCCCTGTGGTGAAGGATCACTTGCCACAGCGCAGGTATGCTTACTTTGGCAGTGTTCAGGTGACGAGGCCATGAGAGTTGCACAAGGATAAACTATCATTCTCACCTTGTGTGGTATCAGGTACATGGACTTCAAAGCACCAATTCGAGTGTGTGTCTCAATGGCCATCTGAACTGTGAAGCAATCAGATCTGGAAACCTGCACTGGTGCAGAATCAACACACATACGCGCGCGAACGCAGTTCACACCGAGAACATACAGGTATGTATTTATTGAAAAGAGAACAAAGGCAAACCAAGAGAAGCGTGTGGTTCCACTTCCAAGGTGAAACACGAACTTTCAACTTTCCCTCTTAATGTAGCCACTTTAGTCATTTCTGTCGAGGTAAAAATACAACCGAAAGAACAAACGAACACACACTGCATGCGATGGTTTCGAATGGCCTTGTGATCGGCTACTGGTAACTCAGCGAATAAAAGGCTATTAAATTTTTCGTCATTCAGAGCTAAAGTTACTTACTGCAATCGACATCCGCCTTGGTCGGGCGAACATTAATTTCTGCAGTAGCTATAAGCGCCTTAAAGCCGGGTCACACAGCATACCTCCACAGAACCTGCTGCATTACTTTTAATTTACTAACGGCTTAGAGGAACAGAGCTTCCCTAAAACCGTTTACTTATTAAGGAATATATAACTTGTGGAAATCAGTCATAAAATATGAGTAGGTCTACTGTTTTAATGCCATGGTGTTAATGTAATTTATTGCACTACATTTAAAAAATATCACAAATGTAGGCGTATGCTACTTTTCATAAGGTTTCTAAACATTTCAAATTAAACTTATTGTATTTCACAATATCACGTGTCGGAGTAAGCATCCATCCCTATTTTTATACAGTCTATGGTCGCATCACGGAGGTTTTCCCCACTGGTAACTAAAACAGTAAACAGTCATTACGGTCGCATAATCGCATTGCATATAAACAAATCTGAAAATCAACCGTCCTTGAATGTTCACCATATATTTACAGTATAGGCCAAGCTTCCATTTAATCAAACAATTATTTCGGTTTACCTGAATGAATATTCTCCATAATGACATATACATTATCGTGAAGATGTAGCCTAGTTCCAACAGTTTGCTACAATACATGTAGTGTGGTATGGTGTCAGTCAGAACGAATGAAAGAAATAAGATAATTAATGCATCTTCGAATATGCATAATGCACAATCTGTAGTCTTACAAAACCAAAAGAAAATGTTCGTTTTTCTCAATTGTTTAGACACATTTTCTGAAATTAAAACTAATTTCTCAAAATTATAAACAAAAAACCTACATGGTCAACTCTTTCTGCAAAACTTAATATATCTCTTGTCAAAATCAAGCACTATTTTCAAAACCATACACTCATGCCAAAACGACATTTTTCCTTCAAATAATAAACACTCGTCAACAAATGAATACAAATTATAAATGCCAATTACACACTGGTGTAAAAAATGAAAGACACTATTACCATTATATTAGTTAGGCTTCAGTATTGTTTGAGTGTACTGGCCAGCTCAAATATTAATATTTTCTATTTTTCCAAATTACAAAAATGTAGTAAAGAGTAAAATAAAAAACAAACAGGAAAAAAAAAAACTACTGGGAGTAAACAAAAAATGTAAAAGTAAAACCAAAAATAAATTAGTCTGGTCTCTGCTCTTGATCAGGCCACATATTCTCATGCATCACGCATCACGCATAATATGTTTTCTGGCCAAGTGGGAGAAGTGTCTTTTGGAATGACACAGCCACCCTCGGCATGGCTGATAAATTAAAAGGCAATGGTTTCATTTAACCTACTTCGAAACAGCATCACGGTGGAAACTTACATTGTCCCATATGACAACACGTGTGAGCTGCTCTGGTCTATCGTGTGTGTGCGGAGCTCATTTGTGCAGCACTACGAAAGGCATATTTCCCCCGTGTTTCAGATCCTCTTTACAGTAAAGCTGGTAAGATGCTAAGACTGTGCTAAGAGGGGACAGGCTCTCCCGTATTTGTTCCTTGTAGGGGTGGCTTCGGTACGTACATGAGGGATACTGCCAGCTTAGCTTGTGCACACTGTGATGTTGATGTCTGTACTGTATCCCTCTTGTAGTAGTATAAATGAGGTATTCTGCAGTACAGGAATCACTGAGTATTAATATGTTACAGTGAATAACAATAGAGCAGGTCGACCTAGAGCATTTCTAAATGTCCGTCAGCCATTGTTCTTCACATACAGGAGAGCTCACATTTTGCCCTTTTATTTGTGCTAAAGCTCTGATTGCTGATTGAATAATTAAATCAACTAGTGTTTTACCTGTGAAAAATGTGTGTGTTCATTGATATTGGAGTTTATAATTTTTAATGGCAGTGCTTTTCAGGTGAAAACAGGAGATATACTTTTTGAAAATTGTGCCTAAAACGGGAGAATTGTGGGAAATGTATTCAAAAAGTGTTAAAGAGACTGAAATTTGTGTTAAAACAAGCAAAATAGTGCTTATAATTTTGAAATTTATAATCTGTTGGCACATAAACTTAATGTTTTATTTATAGGGTCATAATACCAATTGTAGTGTCTACACAATTGTGAAAAACTGTAATGTCCGGTCAGGTTTACCCACCTACCGCATATTTTTGTGTAGTCTCCCCATTCTTGAAATGCCAGTGGGGTGGCAGTGTAGAGCGTGGAATGCACCGTTTCGAAAATGTCATTCCAGTTTCTTAAAGTAGGTGGCGACAAAGATGTGTTCCCTTTATTGTATTTCTTTCATGAATTATATTGTTGTCAATGGACTCGCCCACAAGCTTTCCTCTGTCAGTCACCATGGTGGCACAAAGCAGCAAGCCGTGGCGATCGCCTCGTCATCTTTACTGAACAAAAAAAGAATATATATTGCTTTGTTGATACGCGCATGTAACGTACATTTACTGGCTCACTGATCACCTCAATGGGCAACCGTTTCTCGATTGAGTTGTATCTATTTTTTTAAAGCGACAACCTGGATTTGTTTCAAAAGCAGAATGCAGAAGAGAGGGGACTAGCTAGCTAACCAGCTAGCCTTCCCGGCGTCTGGATATAGGGACGATTTCTCGAGTTTTTCCTCCTTCGACTGTTTGGTTGATTAACTTACTAGCAAATTCAAGGAGATCGTAACAAACATATTTGTCGCGACAGAAGCCAGAAAAGAGGACACTACCTTGGTGGATCCCGGGGCATTCCTCTGGGATCGGGAACTGGGAGGAAATCTACCCCGTGGCTCAGGGCTTGGCCTGGGGGGACATAACGTTAGTGCACCTTCGTGGGATTTCTGAAGTGTGATAACGAAGGACAAGAAAAGAACAGCAAGAACTGAACAGACAGCTAACTTAGCGTTAGCTTTCTGACTAAGAGAGCGCGCGGCCGAGGACTGAAGTTGATTAGAATTTTTTTTTGTTTTTTTTTGTTTCCTTTTTAGCTTGTGCTTTTTATTTGTTTTAATTCAAGAAGAATGGCGTCTTACGTGGATAACAGTTTCCGACAGGCGGTCATGAAAAACCCAGCCGAAAGAACGCAACAGGTCAGAAGGCATTATTTTTTCAGAATTGGTTATTTAAAAACATAGCCTATTTCATTTCCTGAAACTTGATTATTTTGGTGAAACGAAGACATGCAGTGGGTCCAGCCAGTGGTTAGCTACATGATGTAGCGTAGCTAGCAAGCTAACCGTTATGTAGCTAATATTAGCTAGCGCTAAACTACCAGCAGTAACGTTAACTCGCTACACTGTGTTCGCCAGAGACTGGGTGCTGGTCAGCTAACACTACCTCTGAAATAATGAACGGAATGAACTTTCATTGATTAAATATTTTCAGTTTTAATGTAATGTTAAATTAGCTCGTTTTTAAAAAACCACTAACTAAACAAATACTTTAAGAAACACCGATGCAGTTGAAGGATTTGAACGTGTGCTATTCTGCTGTTGTTAGCTCTGTTGCTTGCGAGCGAAGAATATTTTTTTGGCTAAATTTCACTTTGCTTATTGAGTTAGTCTAGCTAGCTAACGTTAACATTATTTTGTAACGTTTTTTTTTATTTTAAGTGTGGCCAGTGAATCCATCAATGTATATTAGCATGCATTTAATTTATACTTTTGTCGCGTCTTATCACCTGCAGTTTGATGTGTGTTGAGTGATTTGAAAATGGACAACGCCAAAGGACAGCTGTCCACTTCCATTAAGTTAACGTTACTTAGCTAATGCAGGGGGAAATGTGAAAGAGAAACAATTGGGAGTCCAAGCTCCTCGACTTCTATACAGTGTTTTGTGCATTAGCTACATTGCATTACTAGTCTGAATGCCCTTGAATTTAACATGATTGTTCCGCAGTTGCTATATAATGGTTGTTGTGGGGGTGGAGTAGCCTAATTGCTGTCATGTTTGATTTTTGTAGCGGCTTGGGAGCTTAGACTGTGGGCCCTCGTAAAAACGGCAACCTTTGGGTGGGTAAAGTGCTTCATACCTAATTAACTTTCAGTCGACAAGACAGACGTGAATCATGTAGGCAACGTTTCTCTGTCACGACACGAGGCAGGTTAATCATTTTATTTATCTTAACAAAACAAAAAACCTTAAGAGCACAAAATGGTTAATGGTTGTCGTGAAGTGAAACAAGACTAAAGTGAAATAGGCCGACGTTACCTCAATTTGCGTGAAAATACTGTTAAAGATATGAATATGAGATTGACATGAAGGTGAACCTAATTAGCCGGGCGGTTTTCTGACTTGGCGATTTGTTTTGAAATCGGATTAAAGGACCGCGCGTCCTGGTGGTTGTCCTTTAATGTCACGATAGAAAACCACAGACGGGAGCTACATCAGAGAGTCTCACGTTGCTGTGACTGAGCACAAAGCAGTGGTGGTCCGAATGCAATTAGATTACTAGCCAGCCATCACCTACTTTGTAGGTTGGCTGACATTTAATGAAAATTGTTTAATTGGCGGGCTCCTCCGGTTGAATGGCAGCTCGTAGGTAGCCCGTGCGTTAGCACAAACAACCTGAACCTTTAATCCAAATCCACGACGTGATGCTATTGATAGAAACGCTGCAGTCTTCGCGGCCCCAATTTCCCTCTTTCATTGTCTCTGAAACATAATATTACCGATTCATTTTGAGAAATATACCGAAACATCACCGTCGCCTATCATCAAATAGTAGGCTAATAGAATAATAGCCTCGAACATATTCAATGAAAATGTTCTGGGACCTCTTCAAATCCTCTTTAGGCTAATGTAGTCCCTATAAGCCTATTACAGTGGTAGGAGGCAAATTTGCTGTCTGCCACAGTGCATTTTTAATTTAACTCCTGGGGAAGGAATTTAGGAACAGTCTTGCAGGAAAAATACACGACATCTGTTTCATGTTGTTTCTTGATTCCGTGCGTTATGCAATCCAAATATCGAAAAAAAAAATTATGGTGGAAAAAAACCCCGATCGATCGTATACTGTGGTTAATAGGAAAAAGCTGGGGACTGCTAATCTATGTGAAGTATAGCAATCTCAATGTAATGAACATGCGTTTCTTATCGCGGAGTCTTTGACAGCAATGTCTGCTTTAGGTTAGATTCATCATATATCTGATAATAGTTACTCTGTTTATTGTAGCCTACACGTAAGCTTGTTTGTCTTTTTACTCGCGTTTATTGAGAATCGAATTTAGTTATCATCCTGACGACTTTTTATTAGTTTGTAAACCTAAAGTGTTTCAGTTCCCGTATATTGCCAGAAACTTGTTTGTATCGTATCGCCGATATAATTCAGTTGACAATGGTGTCCTTGTAATCTCATGATTGGAAAGCAAACAACAACAACCAAAAACTATTGTAATAATATGTATGTTTGGACACGGCGATAATCAAAACAGTTGAGTGAACATTCTGTATTATGAATTCATGAGCCGGAATAAATGCTCTCAGCTGCATATGTTTTCACAAGAATGTGAAATTCACCCACTTCAGGCCAACAAAGTGGCAAATTTGCAGAGATTGGGGGATCGGGCATCAAAACAGATTTCTGATGAAATTGGTGAAGTGCCTTCTGAATCTTCATTGTACGAGCGTGCTCCAACGGGTCCTAAGAGACAGAGAACACGCGCTTAATGAGGTAGCATTGACCAATCGGAGCATCGCGGTGCATACTTACGGTTAGTGGGAGTTTCTTTAAAAGCATTCTGCGCTCAGCATTGTGAACATGTTCCATGGAATGTGTCTTTGGATTAGAAAAAAAAAAAAGTGGCTTTTACTATTTATTTTTTTATTTTAGTCTTGTGACAAACGAATGCCTTCCCCATCAGACGTGCTCAGACATCAATAAAGCAACGGCAACGCTTGAAGTTTTTCTGACATACCTCCAGAATGTGAGCATGGTCTCCATTAGCAAAATGAGACGCTGCCGCTTGGAGTTCATCTTTAGATTTTCCATTGACGACTAGCTATCTGAACCCTGCGTTTAGATGCAGAATAGGCCTCTAAATCTAGCCTTTCCTAGTGAAGATACGGCCTTGGCTCCGGCTCAGTAATCACACTAAGTAATGCTTTACTGCATTTAAATTTTCGGCTCAGATATTTATGGAATTTTCCGGAAAGCCCACAGTCATCCACCCAGAGAATGTAAGTAGAATTGAGAGGGAGGAAAATATGCATTTTATAGGAACCTTTGAAGAACGGGCCAGAAAATGTCTCCAATCTTTCTGGAATATGAGCTGCTAGCAGATAAACCCTGAAATTGTGACATTTTCCCCTCCACTTGTTAAAAAAAGAAAAGACATTTACTGGAAGCTGCCCATCAAAATGACTACCTCGTATGAGTGAACAATCAGAATGCAAATGACGGGTCTGCTTCCAGGTCCAAATAAAACTGCTTCGATAAACGTCAAGGTTTTGAGTATTGGTAACCCCCTATTTATCAAGGTACGATGAGAGTCTCGTGGCCGGGTGCCACCCTTATTGAGTAGAAGCACAGCCCCCCATGTGGGACCATTTTGAGGGTTGTGAAGGGGTACTCTTTTTGCCTTTATGTGCACCAGAATAGCCAGTGGAGTCATCAGCTGGTTTTTTACGAGCCTGGTATGCGGCAGAAGAATTGGAACGAGCAGCTGTTCCCTCTGCCAGGCCTTACATTATTCCACCTGAAGGACGACGGAGCCATTAACGGACACACGTGGCCAGCTGTGTGCGTTGTGCTCAAATTGGCCCGTTTTCTGCCTTGCCCGTACTGACCTGCATGTGACGGCTGAAAAGACTGTGCTTCATGTCAAATGTGTAAGAGATCTGGCCTCTTCCTGGAGTCCATGACTCCTCTTACTGCCCCGTACGCAGTGGTTCGGTTTGGCGTATCTGGAGCTGGCTGCCATGTTGGCTCTGCCTATGTTAGTTTGAGCTGATTCTCTCCTGTAGGCCAGTCATTCAGATGTATTTTATGTTGAGCATTGTGCAGTCAGAGCAGTGAGTTTGGTCTATACAATGGTGGGAAAAGTTTTAAATGTAAAATGTGATTGTTTTTCATACTCTGTAGGCTAAATGTAGACTTTTGATCATGCACACGCATGCACACTGACACACACAGCCACAGCCAAACACGCGCAGACACACACACACACACACACAAACGCCCTCCCCCCGCACACACACACACACACGCACACACCCACACACAGATGAGAGGCTCTGAGTAGCCTATTTTTTTGGTATCATGAGTTCTCTTTCTGTGGCCTGTAGCTTAGAGGCCACCCTTTGACCCTGATCACTAGGCGGTCATGTGGTGTGCAGTGCTGGGATCCTGTGTGCTTGTTTTTGTATTAAATGTGTGTAAATGCTGCTGAGCTTTGCCATGACCGGCTGAAACGAGGCGGAGTGGATCTTGTCGAGCTTCACTGGATGCTGGGAAATGGAGTCAAAAACCTCACTGCCCCAGCGAGCCAATGTTTCAGAACAGTTGAATGCTCTAGCAGTGTTCGTATTTGGTCATGTTAACGGCACTTTCAATATGTGATTGCATTGGGGTGGCGCCATTTGTGGTCGAAACCCAAAAGTGACAGAGAAGTTTCGATGTTCAGCCTTGGAATACGACCTTCCTGCGTTGCTCGTAACGCCTCTGCACGGCTGTGAACATTACGAGGTCAAAAAGCTAAACTCGCACCGCACAGGGAAAATCTGTACTAAACCCAAAATGTGGATTTATGTTCATTGCATGAATTTGTTCACATCTTACAGATTTTATCATAAACTGTGGTCTTTCCTGGACTGTTCTCTCTCAACATGGTCATTCAAACAGGGGGGAAAAAAAGTGTTTGAGGCGAGTGTTTCGTTTTGACCTATTTTCACAAAAGTCTTTGTTTGAGTGTGTGAGGGGACTCAAAGCTAGCCCACACTTTTTCCTTTAGAGAACCTGAAACCCAGTGTTATCTTTAGTTACAAAATCAAGCGGGTTATGTTTACGGTAAACCCTGGCTTAGGGCCGACAACTCCCGAGTGTTTATTTCATAAACAACGTCTTCCTGTCCCTATTGTGTAATTTCCTCTCAGTTGATTGAAACCTTAAAATAGACAGACATTGTTGTGTTTTTTCCCCCTTTTCCTTATGCCTGGCTTTCTCTCACTTGGGTGTAGATTTGGGGCGTTTCATAAGCTTTAGACCTTTCGGCTCAAACAAGGGGCAAGACAAAAAGAAAACCGTTGCTAAGTGGTTTTTAAAGGGGGAAGAAATCCCCACAGAATGCTTGAAGAAGCTTGACAGGGCTTAGCTAACTTTTCTCCTACAGGTCAAAGGGTGTCATTACAGTTTGTGTAAATTATAGTTTTATAGAAGTGGAATTTGCCCCAAGGCTGGTGTGTTGAATCAATGCACACATTTTTGGGGGAGGGGAGGATCCCAGTGCGTGCCACCAGCACCCACAGTGATGATGTCATTCCTTTCTCCTTAACCCCCCCCAATCCCTGAACACTCTGGTAAAATGCTTACGTCATGCCCCTAACAACCACCCCCGCTTACGTCATGCCCCTAACAACCACCTCCCGCTTACGTCATGCCCCTAACAACCACCCCCCGCTTACGTCATGCCCCTAACAACCACCCCCCGCTTACGTCATGCCCCTAACAACCACCCCCCGCTTACGTCATGCCCCTAACAACCACCCCCCGCTTACGTCATGCCCCTAACAACCACCCCCCGCTTACGTCATGCCCCTAACAACCAACCCCGCTTACGTCATGCCCCTAACACCCCCCCCCCGCTTACGTCATGCCCCTAACAACCACCCCCGCTTACGTCATGTCCCTAACAACCACCCCCCGCTTACGTCATGCCCCTAACAACCACCCCCGCTTATGTCATGCCCCAAACAACCACCCCCGCTTATGTCATGCCCATAACAACCACCCCCGCTTACGTCATGCCCCTAACAACCACCCCCGCTTACGTCATGCCCCTAACAACCACCCCCGCTTACGTCATGTCCCTAACTGCCACATTGGCAGAGACAATCAATTTTTTCTGGGGGTTAAAGGAAACCCTAGAATTTTATGAGTGGTGAAATTTGGTGTTCAGGAAAGGTATGCTTTACAGAGCTGTTGCTTTGGCAGCGAAAGCCACAGAGGCCTATAAACTAGCGAGCTGTTTCGTAACACATTAACTATGTACCTTGCCTGCAATTCAATCAAATCAGTTTGGTAGCTAATTTTATAGACTATCAACTTACCAATATATATGAATATGAATATCCAGTATGAATATGCAATGCATGGACATGTTATGATCATATTGGCCATCTCACTAGCTGGCAATTTAACCAGTGCACAACTGGCAAGCAAGCTAGCAAGCTTTAGTAGCTTTAGTAGTGATAGTAGTTTGTCTACTTCAAATAGGCTAGCTGATTGACATTTTGTCTTCACATCACAAGTTATCAAAGCACGTCTCAATATGAACCCTGTTATGATTGTATCAAGTTTAGATGGTCCTGTTTTACTGTGCTCTCTGAGATGGTCCTGTTTTACTGTGCTCTCTGAGATAGTCCTGTTTTACTGTGCTCTCTGAGATAGTCCTGTTTTACTGTGCTCTCTGAGATGGTCCTGTTTTACTGTGCTCTCTGAGATAGTCCTGTTTTACTGTGCTCTCTGAGATAGTCCTGTTTTACTGTGCTCTCTGAGATAGTCCTGTTTTACTGTGCTCTCTGAGATAGTCCTGTTTTACTGTGCTCTCTGAGATAGTCCTGTTTTACTGTGCTCTCTGAGATAGTCCTGTTTTACTGTGCTCTCTGAGATAGTCCTGTTTTACTGTGCTCTCTGAGATAGTCCTGTTTTACTGTGCTCTCTGAGATAGTCCTGTTTTACTGTGCTCTCTGAGATGGTCCTGTTTTACTGTGCTCTCTGAGATAGTCCTGTTTTACTGTGCTCTCTGAGATAGTCCTGTTTTACTGTGCTCTCTGAGATAGTCCTGTTTTACTGTGCTCTCTGAGATGGTCCTGTTTTACTGTGCTCTCTGAGATGGTCCTGTTTTACTGTGCTCTCTGAGATAGTCCTGTTTTACTGTGCTCTCTGAGATAGTCCTGTTTTACTGTGCTCTCTGAGATAGTCCTGTTTTACTGTGCTCTCTGAGATAGTCCTGTTTTACTGTGCTCTCTGAGATGGTCCTGTTTTACTGTGCTCTCTGAGATGGTCCTGTTTTACTGTGCTCTCTGAGATGGTCCTGTTTTACTGTGCTCTCTGAGATAGTCCAGTTTTACTGTGCTCTCTGAGATAGTCCTGTTTTACTGTGCTCTCTGAGATAGTCCTGTTTTACTGTGCTCTCTGAGATAGTCCTGTTTTACTGTGCTCTCTGAGATAGTCCTGTTTTACTGTGCTCTCTGAGATGGTCCTGTTTTACTGTGCTCTCTGAGATAGTCCTGTTTTACTGTGCTCTCTGAGATAGTCCTGTTTTACTGTGCTCTCTGAGATAGTCCTGTTTTACTGTGCTCTCTGAGATAGTCCTGTTTTACTGTGCTCTCTGAGATGGTCCTGTTTTACTGTGCTCTCTGAGATGGTCCTGTTTTACTGTGCTCTCTGAGATAGTCCAGTTTTACTGTGCTCTCTGAGATAGTCCTGTTTTACTGTGCTCTCTGAGATAGTCCTGTTTTACTGTGCTCTCTGAGATGGTCCTGTTTTACTGTGCTCTCTGAGATGGTCCTGTTTTACTGTGCTCTCTGAGATAGTCCTGTTTTACTGTGCTCTCTGAGATAGTCCTGTTTTACTGTGCTCTCTGAGATAGTCCTGTTTTACTGTGCTCTCTGAGATGGTCCTGTTTTACTGTGCTCTCTGAGATAGTCCTGTTTTACTGTGCTCTCTGAGATAGTCCTGTTTACTGTGCTCTCTGAGATGGTCCTGTTTTACTGTGCTCTCTCAGAGTGTTAACATTTCAAAACTGGGTCACGCACAAAAGAAACCTACTACATTTTTTTGGTGTTACTGTTCTATTTTTTATATATTGCATAGAGCAAGAAAAGCAACAGTTTATTTTGGCAGTTAGGCCAGCTGCATAACATAACCATATTGTTTGTACTAGTAGCCTATGTCCTTTGCTAGTCTGCTTTTTATTGTTAGCATGTGATGCATATTGATTGTAACATACCCAGGGACTACAGGTGAAAGTTAGCCTTGGCTAAATCTTCCGGTAGGGTTCCATTTATGTTAAAATTATGTAAAGTGTAAGTTATGGAAGTGGCATGTGGTCCGTACACTGCAGCCTGTAGAATGAGGGTTTATTAATAACTAGCATGCATAGATTGGGTGTACTATCGACTCCTCACTCCGGGCCTCGTTCAGGAGCCACAGGAGGTCTGTCTGTCTTTGTCACATATTCCTACTAATGGTTTGACCTCGGGGGTACTGTCATTGAGCTGCTAGTTCTTAAAGAGCTTTCCATTTAATTTTATTATTTTATTTATATATTTTTTAAACCCCACCTCATTATTTTTTCTTCAAAAATCATCTCCGCAAATGTGGGTGTGCATAAATGTCTGCTTCGTTCTCAGGCCCGCTTCCAAAATTGGAATCTGGCAAGGGAAACACAAAATGTTTTAATTATTGCAGTATTTTCGCACGTCTTGTACAGACTGTTCTACTGTGTTTGGAATGCACTGGGAGTTACGGGTATAAAGAGTCCCTCGCAACTGCAGAACTGTCACCGAAAAACCTGCATAGTCGCGAAACGGGCCGCCGACGGTCTTTCTACTTTCTGCCATCCCTGATGTTTTGGCACGGCGGGATCTGTCCTCCATCTTGCTGAAGATTTGCCGTGAGCCGCCACGGCAGATTACTGAAACCTTTACCGCTTCACATCTGAAGTCCACAGGCCTGTCGCTCATAGTGCTGGAAGAGCCGGCAAAGACTTGGTGCTTCTAAAGGCGAGCTAATCCCGCGCTGTTTTCAGTGTCACGGGCGAGCGCGCTCTGGCGGGGTCTGAGGGCTGGTATCGGGAAGGTCGGCTTAGAAGGGAAGCGATACGGCCGGTCGGCGGGCGAGCTCGCTCGGGTCGTTGCGCTCGGTCCGCGGGGGGTGGGGGAGACGAAGCGGACCGGATGGCGGGCGTTTTGTGGCGAGTCGCTATTTATCTCAGAATCGAGCGCTGTTGCGGTGTTTCTCAGAGCTCTGCATGCGACGGCTCATAATGAGGCTGCCTCAGGGTCTAATGGCGGCTAATGGCGGGGGGGAGAGAGAGGGCCGCTGGGGAGATGGGGAGATGGGGGGTGGGGGTGGACTTGCTGTTTGGTTCTCTTTTGTGGTTTCCTGTCGGGTGGAGATGGGAGATGCTGGGGGGGGGGCACACACACCTGCAAGGAAGAATGGTTTCAAAAAGGCAGGAAGGAACCAACTACTGGGACAGCGACAAAAAAAGAGCCGAGCAAACACAGCCATAATTGCCACTCGCCCGCTGGGCGTGTCCTCGGCCGTTTGTGAGGGAGGTCACCTGACCCTGGTTTTCCTGGTCAGTGCCGTGCGTTTTCTTGCAGGAAAGTCTGCCTGTCCTGTTTCCACAGTGAAAGTGAGAGAGCGTTGCAGTGAGAGGGTGGGGCGGAGCGGAGCGGAGCTAAATTCCCTGTCTTACGTCATACGGACACCTGCCTCCATCTGATCAAAGGCTGCATCGTACGCCCCCCCGTTGATGCAGCTCCAGCATGTTGTGTCGAAGGATGCAGTGACAGTGTAAATGCTTGGGAGAGTTCAGGCCAGTGTTGTGGTCACCGATTGGCTTACAGGCCCCACACGGCACCCTTCCTCACTGTGAATGGCTGCCTGGACCGGTGTGTTTGTCATCGACGTGTGGCGCGATTCCATTCGCTGGTGGGGTTACGAGATTTACCACTGATCTGATTAAGCTCATATTGGCCATGTCAGACCTCCGGACCCCCAGACCCCACCACCAAAAACTCAAAACCCAAGCGTTGTGACTTCCGGCACAAAAATAAAGTTTTCTGATCACACTTCATCTGGCAAAAACAAGCTCAGCATTTCGCCAGGCCACACTCCACTCTGCAGAACGAGGCCTTAATCAAAACCGTTTCCAGGCGAAGCGTGGGCAGGAGAGGAGTTTGGTAGTGTCGCAGATACAGACCCACCAGATACTCAACTCCAATATTCTTAAATTAATTTAAGGCGTATGGAATATGTACATGGCTGTGCCAAAAAGCACTGTTAACTCCTGTAGTTAGGAAAAAGGGAGTATGGAATGAATGCAGGAGTTGACCATCTGGTTCGTCAGTAAAATCTGTGGCTGTGTGTATGGTTTGTTGGTGGGGGCGTGGCTTGGTGGGACTGCGCAGGGCCAGGTGAGGCAGGGGTGGGGCCTAGCAGTAGCACAAGCCTTCTCTGTGTTCTTTGGGCACCCGTGGGCTGAATGATCTGACTGCACAAAGCCTCGATGTAGACCACACACACACACACACACACACACACACACACACACAGGACTGCTTGTTCCCATGTGTTTGCATCGCCACCGCTCTGAACATTAAATCAACTGGTTTATGTTCTACCTGTCAAAACACTGAGACCCAATTACACAGAGTCGTTTACAGTGGCGGACGAGTCAAATGATCGCCTGCAGGGGGTGGGGGTGGACTCAGGCCTACTTTCTGAGCGGTGGAACAGGCAATAGTTTTTAGGAAATATGAACTGAACAAGAAAAAAAACAGTATCCTGACGGTGTCCTCCGTGCTGCTTAAATGCGTTTCTCTCACAGTGGACTTCGGCCATTTACCTGTGGAGTTGTTTACTTCTGTTGCTGTTTTGTTTTGTACCCAGAATGCCGCTGGGCTCTCCGCCAGCACTGTAACCCCATCCCCTCTCTGTGGGCGTGGCGCTTGTGACAGGGAAACTCAAGAGCAGGGTAACAGGCCCGATCACTCGCCTATAAGATCAGTCACCTTGTCACCGCAGACAGCTCGGTCCTCTGACTCCTGTGCTGGGGTGCGACTGCTCAGCTGGCCAACGGGGGGCGCCGGCGTTAACCCTCGCGCCCGTGTCCCTGCTGGAGAGGGTCGCAGCCTCCCCACCTGAGTCTCGGGGTTCGTCCCAATACTCAAAAATTGCATCCTCCTTTCCTCCACTACCACCTCCTCTCCTCCATGTGCCGGAAGACCTTTGTGCCCTAATCTAATGTTGCTGATTTCATATTAATTACATATTGTCAAATATTAATTAATGCCGCACCGCAAACCGCAACGTCAGGTACATTGTATACTGTACATGCAACTATTTGTACTTGAAACGTACAGAGAGTTGTGCATACTTCCGGGTAGGAGGCGATTGGAGGAAAGGAGGAGAGGAGTTGAGAATATTGGGACGCACCCCTGCATTGAAGCCAGTGCCTGCTGTTGCCAGTAGCTCCGTAGGGTGATGCGCGACTGCCATTGTGTCACCCTCTATTGGCATTTAAGAACTCCATTATGGACATTCTAACTGATGGCTGCATCTGCTTCTCAACCTCATAACTAACATGGGTGTTATCTCTGATGACCTAAAATGATCTTTTACTAGTTATCTTGTTCTCTATTGTCTTATCCTTTTTCCTGCTTTGTTTGTTTGTTCTGTCGCCTTTACCTGCTGTTGTTGTTAGATAATGTTTTGTTCTGTTTTTATATCTGCCAAAAAAGTCAATGGGACATTCCAAATTAGGGTGGGAATTGGACGTATTCAGGCCCTCGTTGGGTGCCAAATTTATTTTAAAAGAAACGGCGCACATTCAGGGAGCTTCAGTGAGTGGGGAGTATGACAGCGGTGACGTTCGGGACAGAAGAAAGTTCTCGAACCCGATCCTCAGATAGTCTGCGCTTTCCCGCCGTCCTGTAGCCCCCCATCACAGTGGGAAGTGCAGGCGCATAGCTCTTAGCACTTCGCGGCTTAATAATTAATTTGAGTGCTGCTGTACCCGGTTGGGTTGGGCGGGGCGGTCGGAAGAGCGCTTTCTGAAACTTGTCTAATGTTACACACACACACACACGCACGCACACACACACACACAGGCGATGCCAATCAGAACGGCGCCCGATGTTCCTGTGTCACGCTCGCTCCTTAACATCGCGCCGGTCTGTGGGGAGTGATTAATGATGAGTGCTGAACACAGCTGAACGTCAGGCTTCAGTCAGCAGGCACGCGATACGCGATTAACATATTTTTCTAAAACAAATGTTTGGCCTTCTAAAGTGATTAAGAAGGGGGGGGGGGGCATATCTCTCCGGCCATAAAAATAACTCCTCTCGTCCGGCTGTTGTGCTGACTGAAGTCTGAATACCGCTGGCAGCCGTGGAGTTATGTGAACTCTCCATTGACTGCAGGCCTGTTAAACTCGGCTGTGACAGCGCTCTGAGTGACGTGCGGGATCCGCCCCCATCTCCCGGCTCCGCCTCCCTCTCTCTGCAAATTAGATTGGGAGGTTTAGTTTCTGTTGGAGGTGAAATGCTATCTGTGTAATTGGGCCTGTAGGTTCGTGTGACCTGCGAGCAGTCACGTTCGCCAGGCAACCTCTCTCTCTCTCTCTGCCTCTCCGCCCCGCCCTTCCCTTCTCCCGCTCTCTCTGTATCATTCCCATCACAATCCAATTTCCTCCGCCGTGTTCCAGAGGCCTCATTATCTCCCTGTTGCGCTGCCCCTGGCTGCCCTTGCGGGCCCGAGCCTCCGTGCGGATCCCGCGCCTCATGTTAGACTGCCACTTTGCCCCCTCCCCCTCCAATGTCCCCGGGGAGTCTGCCCAAATGCCAGGTTATTAGCGCCGGTTACAGTGAAATTTCTCTGCACTTAGGATGGGCGTACCAAAAATAAATGTCCTCTGCCGCTCATATTATTATTGTTATTATTACCATGCACAGTGCTATATTTAATGATAAAATATAGATGGGCAAAACTCTGTTTTGTTTTCCTAAACTGTGTCCAAAAACAAGTTTGTTGAATGTAAAAGTGTCTCGTCCCCTTGTACTAATAGGGCTGTTTGGCCGTTGTGAACTCTAGGTCCCGTTTCTCTGAAATGGTGTCCAAACGAGCGGGCCGCACCAGTGCCTGGCCAGGCTAAACGCCGCTGGGCGCGAGGCGTGCTAATTGCTGCTAAAAATAGGTGGAATGCGCCTCATTGTGGAAACGGCCCTTCTCTAGCTCTATTCCTAATGGCCCCGAGCTTTTTGGCGCGGCCAGGCGACCGTTGCCATGGCGGCGGGTGCTTTGATCTGTGGCAGGTCTGCCGCCAGTCACCTGACCTTGTTTCTGTAAGCCCAATGACCGAAGGCTTGCCCGTTTCGTCTGACGTTTTACGCACATCTCACTGCAGCTGGAAGTCACTGCGGTCTGCCTTCCAGCAGGGCATGAAATTAACTTTTTCTCCCACTGGCCAGGTTGGCTTGCAAAAAATCACCAGCTATTTTCAATGTTTTAACAGCCACATTACCTTTTACTATATAACACAACCTGGGCACTGTTTCCCAAAAGGATCTTGGGTAAAGATCATCTTTGGCTATTTTGTTTTGATATAACTTTCATTGTTTGTTTTTCTTCATTAGTCTTTTTGTTTTTCTCCCTCTATTTTTATTATCTTATGTAATGTCAGTAAATAAAAAATGTTTTACTCATAAAATGAATAAAGCACAAACGCAAAACGCTCTAAGATGATCTTAACTCTGAGATACTTCTGGGAATACTTCTTGAGTAGAGAAGCTTACCAGCCACAATTCATATTTTACCAGCATGTGGCTGGTGTTAAATCCACACCCTGTTTACCAGTGTGTTCTGTAGTGTAGGCCCGGTGTGTTCTGTAGTGTAGGCCCGGTGTGTTCTGTAGTGTAGGCCCGGTGTGTTCTGCAGTGTAGGCCCGGTCTGTTCTGTAGTGTAGGCCCGGTGTGTTCTGTAGTGTAGGCCCGGTGTGTTCTGTAGTGTAGGCCCGGTGTGTTCTGTAGTGTAGGCCCGGTGTGTTCTGTAGTGTAGGCCCGGTCTGTTCTGTAGTGTAGGCCCGGTCTGTTCTGTAGTGTAGGCCCGGTGTGTTCTGTAGTGTAGGCCCGGTGTGTTCTGTAGTGTAAGCCCGGTCTGTTCTGTAGTGTAGGCCCGGTGAAACATCAGATTGGCACTTCTATACCAGTATGTGCGTTTTGCTTTGTGGTGGTGGTCATTATATTAAATTTTTTTGTGACTGGGAACTGTGATCCCAATAGAGTGAAGCAGTCTAATCCTAACAGTCTCAAAGCTGATCGTGTACAGCGGTGTTCTGTGAGATGGGGCTGACTCCGTGAAGCAGGCAGAGGTTTGAGAAAGCCTCTCAGTGCGCTGGGGTAGATTGCAGCGGAAGGAACTGAAAGTTTGAAGTGGTTTTGGCGGGGGGCGGCTGGGTGCACTGTAACGGCGAGAGAGGAAGTGTGACTCTGTCTGTTTAGAGGCGCCCTTCTGCTTTGTGTCAAAATATCTGACTCTCGCGGTCACGTAACAGCCATCAAACTGAAACTGCGCCATTTCGTAACTTCTCTGCTGCTCTGGGTAATTCTCCTGTTAGGCAAATCCTGAAATCCTTGTATGATACAATATCCGGGTTTATGGCAAAAGCTCCCTTTTTTGGCATTGCTGACGACCGCGACGGTCGCGTAGATTGGAGTCAGAGGAAGAGAAGACGGAGACCGCGGGGCTCATGCACGCACCACAGCGTTGTGCTGTCTCTGAATGAGCCGCCCAGCCACAGCCATTCTTATCTGATAAAGTGTCTTGGTTCATTTCTTGCTTCCTGTTTTTATGTCCTGTGCAGTGTCTGATGGTTAGTTGTAATGCTGGTGGCGATCGGTGGTGTACCAGCCGGGGGCGCGTTCACCAGTGTCTCATCGCTAGTTTTTGATTCTCTTTGATAGTCTCAGAGATATGCCGTGCGGAATGATGGACTGTGTGTGTGGAAAGGTCGAGGGGTCATGAACTTGAGTGAAACTAGTGATGTAGCGTCTAAACGGAGCATGTGTAGATTTTTCGACAGTCAAGGTCAGTTCGGTGTTGGCGCTAGATAGGGGCACGGCTTTTCAAATGATGGATCACTCGTTTCTGAGTATTCCTGGGTTCCGAGACTCAAATGCAAGGTTTTCCTTGCGACGCCAGAGGCGTTACGCACTGTAATTTTCACTTTTCCACGGTTGGGTTGGCCAAGACTGGCCCTGTAATGTGCTGGTGGACGCGCGCCGGAGCACAAACGATGAAATTTACGGTCTCACGCCGCCATGTTGCAGAGTGTCCTCCCCAGGATCGAGTGTGCTTTCTTTAAAAGGGTTTATCAGGCCCAACAGCCTCCCGTGACCTTTGCCCTCTCATATTTCCCCATAGATGTCACCGTCAGTGACCGGAAAAACAAACACCGCCCCTGTCTAATTATGAAAAACGGTGCACGACGCCATTGAATTTCCCCCTAACGGGCTGGAATTGAATTAGGGAAGCGGGATTGACTTTGTCTGACCCGCTGAGAGGAGCTCAGCACAGGAATTGGTCGGTACCCTGCGCCGGCGCCGTGAGAGGTTGACGTAACCCCTCTGCTGACGTAGCGCTTGGACCCCTGGAGGCACGAGGAAATATCCAGTCTGCCTCGTTCTGCCGGACTCTCTGGTCAGTCAGTGCTGGATCCTGTTTATCTAGTCTAATGTTCACAAACACTCATTTCTGCATTTAAGTCGATGTATACATGAATGTAGTCGTGCTTGGGGTTGTCTTGGTGGCATAGCCAGTAAAGTAAGAGCACCGGCCACATGCTCATCGCGACGTCGGCCATTAGAATCCGGCCGCGCAACCTTTGTTGCATGTCTCTTCCTCTCTCTCTCGCTCCCCATTCTTTCTGTCCGTCTACACTGCGCTGTCCAATAAAGCTGAAAAAGCCCTAAAAATATAATTTAAAAATCGTGCTAACGGTGCAGATTATTCCGCCCCTTCTTACGCCACCGTTATCTTTCCCGTAACCGTAATTTGAATGCAGTCATGCGTTCCCTCAGGCTAAGAGCGTGGAGATGAGTGCAATATGTAACAGCCTGTATGTTATATTGAGGCTGGAGAATGGTAATTGGGACAGACGGACGCAGCTGTCTGTCCGTACAGAGGGGAATGAACCGTAGGGGACACTGCCGCTCTTTACAAAGGACCCTCAAACGCCCTCGTCTCTAATTGGGTGCATTAGTCTAATGCAATTGTTAGTTTAGCAGGGACCAGACATATGGAAGCTAACAGGATATTTAATTTAGCTTCCTTGTTTGTGACGGGGCTGGGTCACAGGTCCGGAAAATTAACTCCCCCGGTGCGTTTGAGGCTCGGAGCAATGACACATGACAGATATTTGCATGCATTTCGCCGTGGCTCTGGTTCGTTTAGGCCCGGATGCGCAGGTGTTTAACTGAGGTCAGACCCGCAGGGAGAAAGTACTGATAGAACGAGCGGCATTCGCTCCACGTTCATTCCGGGCTCAGCTGGGGGGGGTGGGGGTGTGACACGCGTGTCGGCGTCTGCCGTTTCGTTCTGGCTAATTACGCGGTGTGTCGCTGCCGAACGCCGCCGGATCGGCGCTAATAAAGGTTAGAGCTTCCATTTTTACGGACTCTGAAGTGTAGATCGATTGAAAAGGCCATTTTCCCCAAACAGGAAGAGGCAGGTAAATGACCATGAGCTGCTAATTAGGCATGAAGAATTAAATCTCCTGTCGCATTTTGTTGGGTAGGACTAGTTTGTGTCTGTCTGTCTGTCTGTCTAAGGAACTAAGGATGTCAGACTCAATGTTTTCCAGGTGGCAGTTGCATTCAGGGATTGGCACAGGGCCAGAGGTTTTGTGTGTGGGGTTTTGTCAGTGCAGAATTAGAGCAGCAATGATGGCCGCGCACGGCTCCGGCAGGACCCCCCCTCCCAAACTCAGCACAGGTCACACTGCGGCATTATGGGAATGCGGCTTGCCTTTGTGCCTTTTGTGGAATAACATCCTGGGGATGTCCGAGCTCAAAATAACCCCCCCAGCCTTCACACATCACACACGCAGCCAGCAAAGGGATAATGAGACAATACCGTAAACAGGAAGTGCTCACTGACGGAACAGACTGAGAACGGACTGAACCCTGACCCTGCGTCTGCCCAGCCAATCACTTCCCATCCACAACTCCCCAAAATGTCTGCCTGTAAGAGTTTTGCTATGTTTTCCACATCTAAGTTTGAAGATCTATATTTTAGTGTGGTTCAGTTTGGCAGTAATAGTATTATTGGGAATTACAGGATGTGAAATTAACACCAGACAAAGGCTGGTAAAATATTGATTGTGGCTGGTAGATGTCCTACTCTAGCAGCCACTTTGGCAGGTAACCTACCAGGTTGTGTTATGTTGTAAAAGGTAATGTGGCTGGTAATATGTTGAAAATGGCTGGTGATTTTTAGAATCCCCAAGCCACTCTGACCAGTGGGTGAAAAAGTTAATTTCACACCCTGGAATTATTGCGTTTCATTTTGTTTATCTATATTTTAATGCAGAAATTAACATAAATTTTTGTCTGACGTAAATTAAAGTATTTTAATGAAGTGTTTACAGAATTGCAGTACAACTTTATGAGCCTTGCTAAGCAGACATTTATTTAATTTAACTGCATTCTGTTTCATTTCATTCTCCCATTTCCTTCTCTATTATTTAAAAGGCTGAGCAATGGATAATCCTGAGGCCATTGCACTCTGATTAACTCTCTCTCTTTCTTTTTATCTTTTCTCTTTTTCTTTCTCTCCCCCTCTCTCTCTGCAAGCCGGTGCTGTGTGTGTGTGTGTGTGTGTGTGTGTGTGTGTGTGTGTGTGTGTGTGTGTGTGTGTGTGTTTGTGTGTGTGTGTACCGTGCGTGTGCAATGTGGTACCGTGCGTGCGTTCGCGCGCGGTACAATGCGTGTGGTAACACATAGGCCAGGATGTGACACATCTCTCAGATTCTTGCCTGAAGGCCAGAGGCACGTGGAGTTCACCATGTGACTCATCTGATTGGCCTGAAAATAATCCCTGATCCCGCCGCTGGCACCAAGGAACATTTCACACCTCTTTCTCTGTGTAAAGAGTTTTTAAAAACGCTCGCTTTGATTTATTCATTGAATTAACAGTTTGAAATGACTCTATTGTTTCTCCTGGTGATGTCTACTCAGCCAAGGCTGGGGTCTGTCCTTCAGCCTCGCAGGTGGATTCTCAGGCCCGGAGCCGAACGTTGGAAAGCAGGGAGATTTGGGACAGGCAGGGCACCCTCTCTTTTCCATGCACTGCCATGCCTCAGATTATTGCTGCCCTTCATGTTAATTCCCACATGGCCCTGGGCTGTTCTCTGCCGGCGGCTCCAACAACGCCTCCTGCAGGCAGAGAGAACCCCTGCTGCGGTTTAATCCCACAGACCCCAGAGGTATGGTCTGGACTCAGACTCCCGCTGCGGTTGAATCCCACGGACCCCAGAAGTATGGTCTGGACTCAGACTCTGGATGAGGAGCAGACAGAGAGGCATAACTGTGGGCATAACGAGGCACGTCATTAGAGTTAGAGACACACTTCACCAAGTCTCTTTATCTTAACCCTGCGTTTATCTCCCTGGCTTTCAACACACAAGTTTCCACACCAGTCTGCAGAGACTGTGGCTTCCGTCATCTTTTGATTTAGTAATCTCCTCTTACACAGGGAGAGGGAGAGTGAGAGAGAGTCCATTATGGAAACCAAATCAAGCTCAAATCATGCTCCTCCAGGGCAGAGAACTTCTTGTTTTCCGCCCTCCCTTTACCTGGGAGTCAGGTGTGAGGACAGTCTGGCCAATCACTAGCACTAATTGTTCAGTTAATTATCTAAAAAAAAAAAAAAACGTCCGGATTTGCATTTGCGGGCCAGATTTGAATATCCATGCCGTAATGTTTTCCATGTTGGCTTAACGCATGGATATTCAAACCTGGACCTTGAATCCAAATCCGGCCCTGGTTTTCTTTTATCCCTGGTCATTAACTGAACAATTAGTGCTAGTGATTGGCCAGACTGTCTTCACACCTGACTCCCAGGTAAAGGGAGGGTGGAAAACCAGCAGTTCTCGACCCTGGAGGATGGTGATTTGAGTAACGGGCCTAATGGGTGATGTACATTAACACGGCTGCTGTGATGTAGTGCTGAGACTGTACAGATATCAGGGCGGAGCGCAGGCTTGTGTGTGATGCTCAGTTTGTTCGGATGTTTTTATTGTTCGTTGGGTTTGGCTGCTCTGAGGCTGAGTGGCAGTTTACAGAGAGAGGCTGAGGCTAAAGCAAGGGGGGGGTGTTTAGACCTGTAGCCCCGCCTCCTGGGGCATGATGTAGGTGGTCACTAATGCTGATCCGGAAGATTCCAAATGGCTCTCAGACTACTTCTGAAACTAAAATGTATTGATCCGATTACGGTGGGGTTGGGAGGCGGAGGGGGGTTGGGGGGAGGCGTGGCCCATTGGGGATTGACAAGTGCTCAGGGCTTCTAAGTAATGCAGTGAGTTGGGGGTAGGGCTGGGCAATTAATCGAAAAATAATCGAAACCGACTTTTAGAGCCAATAACCGACGTAATCCTGCCCATGTCGGTTATTTCGGTTATTTAAAAAAAAATTGTTTTTTTTTTGTTTTTTTTATTTTTATTTATTTATTTATTTTTTTATACAAGAGATGCATGTTATTTTCTACTTTTCGTAAGGTTATATTTAAAGTTCCCTTTGTTTGCAAGAGATGCAAGTTATTTATTTTTGAATGTTTGTGGAACTTTACTGTTATTTTAAAACTACAATGTGATTTTTGTTTTAAGCAATGTCAATTCTCTACTTTTCACAGTTGAAAACTTGAATAATATTACTTGAAATAAGATTTGTTTAGAAGAGATTTTCTAGTTTGACATGGCTGTGTTTTGTTTTGTTTATAAGAGATTCGAGCCATTTTCTCCTTTTTATTTAGTTTCTATAAGGGAACTTAATTACTTTAAAACTAAAATGTGGCCTTTTTCATAAGGTGAAAGCTACAATGTTAATATTGTTTTTTATCTTCTTTGAGAAGCTTTCAGTTTTACTTTAAAAGTGAAATTTGACGTCAATAAATGTTAAATCGTCAATTTGTCTGTGCGTGTGAGTGACCTTTTAAAAAAAATAACATGGCACGGGGGGGGAATAATCAAAATAATCGTCCAATAATCGTAATCGAGGTGAAGTGTTCAATTAATCGTGATATTGACTTTTGCCATAATCGCCCAGCCCTAGTTGGGGGGGATTTGGTGGGCCTAGTTGTAGATGGCTTGAGTGCCTGTCATTACAAGCTTGCTGATTGGACACTGAGGTGGTTGGACAGTGCGCACTTTGACATTCATAGCCGGGGATTGTGGGCATTCAGTGGGTGATCTTACGTGTAAATAGCTCACCTATCTGCCCCGCCATGCGGCCTTAAGAAAAACGCTCATGTTTTTACCGTACGCGTTCCGTTTTACTTTTATGTGCAAAACGGTTTATAATCATAACCAGCCAACCACACCTTTTGTTTAAATGACACACTGGCTAGGTGTAGCGGTCAGGATCACAGAGGACTGGCCTTTAAAGTGAAGCCCTGGTCCTGTGTTGCTTGTTTTCTCTGTTTTACATTGTAAAGACGCCCCGTTGCCTACAGGCTATTTCTGGGGACAGGGTGTTTGATGTAAGGTCCTTACAAATCGGGAGGAACAAAGCCAATCTGCCCTTTTATTTCCAGGTACATTTAAGCCTCGATTTCACAAAGCCAGCATGCCGTCCGGTTTTTTTTTTTCTGGGAAGATCAAATGACGTTGGATGAACAAGAGCGGCGCGGACCGGTAGAGTGCCACGTCCAGGGGGTGGAGCCATGAGGGAACACAGTCCAATCATGTTTTGGGGTGTAGGAGCGAGAGGACTATCCCAGTCTCTTTCACCAGAGAACACGGTGACATCACCCCGCTCACAAGTGAGAAGCACCGCGATGTGCTGATCTAAGAACAGCAGGCATGGTGGGAGTTGGCGTGTTTGGGTTTGAACAGCTTCAAACTCTCAGGAAGTTAAAATAATGACAGAACGATTAAGCGGCCTGAATGTGATGAGGAAGCTCTTCCAGAAGGCTGAGCCGTGTGCACGTTTTCACAATGCTCGTTTTACTGCCACCGTAATGCACTTTGTATTTCAGGTCACGAGCGCGTTGCGTTTAATCCCCGTTCGGTTTGATCTCCGCTCTGCTTCGTCATCATACTCTCATCCTCCCACACGCCTATAGGGTCGCTGACCTCACACTGCAAGTTTAGTCGTTTTATTTTTGACTTCTGCTTAATGGCAATGTCGAAACTTTAAAGTTTTGCTTGAGTTGGCAGAGAAACTTTTGCTGTGCCGGGGAAATAGTGGAAGCGGGTGGTATTTTAAGCGCACGGGCGCAGTTTTAGACATGTCTCTCTGCAGTATCACTGCTGAATGCTTGGCATTCGCTGCCTTTGGAAGCAAAGCATTCTGGGGCCCCGGCCTCCTAGCCGACTCGGGGGGGGGGGGAGAGACCGCCCAACGGTCCCGAAATGAAAAAACTAATTAACGGCAACTTATGGAAAATAGAAAAGCCGTCTGGCTGTCTGGAGCGACCGAGGCTGCGATTACCTTTCTTTAGAAAGGCCTGAGGGTGAGAGTGGAGGAGAAAAACACATTTCATTAAGAAAAAGAGTCTGTTTCAGTGCCAGAGAGGCTTGTGTGCTGTGTGACAGTTCTGTACCCTAACCTTACCTTTCTGGACCTTGCTCAGGGTCATGGCACCGCCAGACAGGAGGTTTTCCACAGTTTGTGTTCTGTGCCGCGTGTCCACGCTCTTTTCCACTGTGTTTGTGTTCTGTGCGGCACGTCCACACTTTTTTCCTGGAATATGAAATGCTCGCATGTTGCTTTTAAAAGAATCATGTGTCCGGCTTCTAGCTTCAGGCTTGTAATTGCGCTTCTGGCTTCAGGCCTGGTTATATATGCACTTAGGCCCAGGCTTCAGGCCTGGTTATATATGCACTTAGGCCCAGGCTTCAGGCCTGGTTATATATGCACTTAGGCCCAGGCTTCAGGCCTGGTTATATATGCACTTAGGCCCAGGCTTCAGGCCTGGTTATATATGCACTTAGGCCCAGGCTTCAGGCCTGGTTATATATGCACTTAGGCCCAGGCTTCAGGCCTGGTTATATATGCACTGAGGCCCAGGCTTCAGGCCTGGTTATATATGCACTTAGGGTAAGCTGCGCTGCGTACAAGCAGCTGCATAATGGCTGAATGTAAAGGCGACTTTCGGACCGCATCATAGGGACTGAACTACGGACCGGGTTCTGGACGTGAGCGCTGAACCCGTAATGAGCGTCAGTCCTGTCTGTGGCTCCTCAGGTAACTGACTGATGTAGATGAATCAAACAATGGCGGCTCTTGCCAACACGCGCCGTGTTAGTTCTGTAAAAAAACAAGCCCACAGGAAGCTCCATGACTCACGGCGATCGCGGCGGTCTCGCCATTTTGCTCTCTCCTTTGCGGACGTCGGTCAGACTGCGGCTCGTTCACAGGGCACCGCTCTCCCGATTGCCACTCGCTTGATTTATTCGTTTCGCCACCTTTGTCGTTTATTTCACGGCCTCCTCGTTATGTCACCTTCCCTCTTTAATGGCCCCTTGGAGCTGGACGGCTCGCTCCGCCCGCCAGACGCGGAGACACGGAGTGGGGATCAATCAGGAAGCACACGCACAGGCGTTTTAATACGTAACATTAATCCCGTAATGACACGGCTCAAGGTGAGCCTCCGGAAGGCTCCGGCGTTAAGTTCTACTCCCAGAGGAGTCGTTGAGCCGCGCCGAGCCTCTCTCCCAGTATTCCGATGGCTGAGGGAAGGAGGTAATAAAACGGCGGGAATTGTCAGGCAGAGCGTTTTGATTGGTCCGTCGGACTGCGGGAGTGGTGAGCAGCAGAAATCGCATAGTGTGTGACTGCAGAACATGTTCCCACAGCCCCCCCCCCACACAAACACACACACACACACACACACACACACACACACACACACACACACACACAGTCAGGGACGAGAGTCCTGCAGAGCCAGAAACCTCCCCTGCAATTTGGTGTGTGTGTATTTGTTTCCATAGAAAGGGGGTCTCACAGAATGTGAGCAGTGGATTGGTGGGGGGGTGTGGCTCCTCCTGAATGCTCAGCAGCTCTGGCATTTCCTCCAGGGTTGGGGGGTGTGGCCGCAGTCGGGAGAGGGGAAAGGGTAAACTAACGAGATGTTCGAGCTGATACCAGTTGGGGCGGGGGGGGGGGGGGCTGCCGCCTCCTGAGGGGGTTTGTGTGTGGGGAGCAGGGGCCAATGCAGGGCGGGGCGGGGGGAACGAGACGGCGCTGTGTTTTGCTCTGGGGGCAAAATGGCGGGATCAGGGGGAGGCCCTCTTATAAGGGATGCTCATTTCCGCTGCAGACCGTTTGAATCGCCCGCTGTTCTGTGGGCAAGCGCTTTGCACAGGGCGTTCAGCCACCAAATGAATGTGAGCTCAGCTTATGCAAATTAGTCTGCAAACACGCAAAATGGCGGTAACGTGCTCTGCTCTCTGTGCTTTGATGCATCTCTCTCTCACTCTTTCTCTCTCGCTCTCTTTCTCTCTCTCTCTTTCTCTCGCCCCCTCTCTCTCCCTCGCTCTCACAGTAGTGCCGTTTACACCGGTGTGCCGTGCGCTGTAGTGTCCGTTTGTCCCAGTGTGCAATCCTTCCACCTGCATTGTGTCTGTCTGAGATACGGGGGCTCATGCTTGTGTATGACGGGACGCAGCGGTGGAAACGCCGAGAGCAGATCTCACAGTCCTAAAGGTTGCGTTGCGAAAGCCGGAGTGGTGCTGGTACATTAGGAGAAGTGTTCGAGCTCCGTTCCCCTCACCATTAGCTGGTACTTACCAGTCACAGAGCTAGACACATGGCCAATTACAGAGTGGGATCTGCCAATCACAGAGCTAGACACATGAGCAATTACACGGCATGACTGTGTAGGAGACAGTGTAGGAGACCTGGCCAATCACAGAGTGGGATTTGGCCAATCACAGTGCTGGAGACCTGGCCAATTACAGAGCTAGACACATGGCCAGTCCCATGGCATGACTTTAACTGTGCACATAGTTGTACCTGGCCAATCACAGAGCGGGGGATCTGGCCAATTACAGAGCAGGAAACCTGGCCAATCACAGTGCTGGAGACTTGACCAATCACAGAACGGTGGACTTGGCTGTGCACAAAACTCATGAGGCCCTTTGGATGTGCGCTTTGGATGTGCGCTGAGGGAACGCCGACTCTGCGGCACGGCGGGATGCTGACGCTAAGAGACCGGTGCCTGGGGGCAGAAACGCATTTCACCCAGCGCTGATGAGACGGCCGCTCCATTTTTCACTTACTCTTAGTTAATATTAAACACCGTCTAAGGCCTCCGGGGAGCCGGGCCGCGCTCATGAAACTCCCGTCTCCAGTGACTTTATAAACTAAAGTTTGGCAAAAATCGCTAACTTCTGTTAATGAGAATAATGAAGGGAGACCTGCAGTGACCTGCGTTTCAGCTCCTGCATGCTTAAAAGGAGTGCGTGCGTGCATACGTGTGTGTGCATGCATGCATGCGTGTGTGTGAATGCGTGCATACGTGAGTGAGTGTGAATGCGTGCGTGCATGCATACGTGTGTGTGTGAATGCGTGCATACGTGTGTGTGAATTCGTGCGTGCGTGCGTGCATACGTGAGTGTGTGTGAATGCGTGCGTGCGTGCATACGTGAGTGTGTGAATGCGTGTGTGCGTGCATACGTGAGTGTATGATTGCGTGTGTGCGTGCATACGTGAGTGTGTGAATGCGTGCGTGCGTGCATACGTGAGTGTGTGTGAATGCGTGCGTACGTGCATACGTGAGTGTGTGAATGCGTGCGTGCATACGTGAGTGTGTGTGAATGCATGTGTGCGTGCATACGTGAGTGTGTGTGAATGCGTGCGTGCGTGCATACGTGAGTGTGTGTGAATGCGTGCGTACGTGCATACGTGAGTGCGTGTGTGCGTGCATACGTGAGTGTGTGAATGCGTGCGTACGTGCATACGTGAGTGTGATTGCGTGCGTGCCTGCATACGTGAGTGTGTGTGAATTTGTGCGTGCGTGCATACGTGAGTGTGTGAGAATGCGTGCGTGCGTGCATACGTGAGTGTGTGTGAATGCATGTGTGCGTGCATACGTGAGTGTGTGAATGCGTGCGTGCATACGTGAGTGTGTGTGAATGCGTGCGTGCATACGTGAGTGTGTGAATGCGTGCGTGCCTTACTTATCTTCAGCGTTTGTTTTTTGTACGCTTGCTTATTATAAAAATGCAGTGCAATTGTAGCTCAATAAAAACTGGCCAGAAATGAGCTGATACAGCTGATCAATCATTGAATGTGGGCGTGTTATCAGTTTGTAGAATGTTCTCAGAATCTTAGACTTTGTTATGCCCTGAGATGTGTTGTTTTCAGTCTGTGACGAGCCCAGAACAGACGCGGTTTGTGTTTTTAAAGTGTTTTTATAGAGAAGCAGTCTAAGCGGAATTCCTGCCCTGCAGGGCCTGCTTTTTGGAAAGGAGCGATGATGGCGGTGTGACGCCTGGCGCTGTGGCGGGCAGATGTGGGTTCCGAGGCCGGGAATGGCTGTTTGAAGCTCTGCGAACCGCTGAGCAGAAGCCGTTTTATTGGGGGGGGTGGTACCCCTGCTGCTGCTGCTGCTTACCCCTTACGCTTTTGTACGGTCAGATGCAGTCAGGTTGATCAACAAAGAATTGGAACATTTTCTTCAGTTTTAGCTTTTTTTTTTTTACTGTCCAAAAAAAACCTCCCACGCTTTTTTTTTTTTTTTTTTCAGCTTTCAGTTATTAAAATGTATTTTCTACTGCACAAGCTTGGACCTATTGGAAGTATTGAAATGATGAAAACTTCCAAAACTTCCAAATTGATTAAAAAAAAAAAAACGCCTCCAGACCAGAGAGGAATAACAGGGACCTGTAGCCACATGTGGTGTTTTGCTAGGCTTGCTTCAGGACATGCTTGTGCTGATGTGTTGCTGGTTATTGGCGCAGAAATGCTGCTGTTCACTGAGTTGTGGAACGTCTTGAGAGCAGCAGCTGCTGTTGTCATGGCTGCGCTGCCAGCTGCTTTGCTTACTGATTAGCAGTGATATTGTTTCTTTTTTTTTGTCTTTTGAATGTTCTTGTTTGAAAGCTGCACACACACATAGGAACGCTGTACACACACATAGGAACGCTGTACACACACATAGGAACGCTGTACACACACATAGGAACGCTGTACACACACATAGGAACGCTGTACACACACATAGGAACGCTGCACACACACATAGGAACGCTGCACACACACACAGGAACGCTGCACACACACACAGGAACGCTGCACACACACACAGGAACGCTGCACACACACACAGGAACGCTGCACACACACACAGGAACGCTGCACACACACATAGGAACGCTGTACACACACATAGGAACGCTGCACACACACATAGGAACGCTGCACACACACAGGAACGCTGCACACACACATAGGAACGCTGCACACACACATAGGAACGCTGTACACACACATAGGAACGCTGTACACACACATAGGAACGCTGCACACACACACAGGAACGCTGCACACACACACAGGAACGCTGCACACACACACAGGAACGCTGTACACACACGTAGGAACGCTGTACACACACGTAGGAACGCTGCACACACACGTAGGAACGCTGCACACACACGTAGGAACGCTGCACACACACGTAGGAACGCTGCACACACACGTAGGAACGCTGCACACACACGTAGGAACGCTGCACACACACGTAGGAACGCTGCACACACACGTAGGAACGCTGCACACACACGTATAGGATGGGTAGATTGATGTTTCTCTCACACAGACATTTATTGAAAGAATTAGTGAGCTCTTAATTTTGCTGGATCTCACACGGTATGTCCCACAGACTGACCCCCCGTCCCTCCCCCCCGTCCCACAGACGGACTCTTCCCCCCCGTCCCACAGACGGACTCTCCCCCCCGTCCCACAGACGGAAAAACTGCCCATCCCTGCGTGCAGGGGACATGGAAGTGGGGGGGGGTGTTACGGCCACTCCCTGAATGACCGCAACATAAAAGGCACAGAGACGTTGAGTTGCGATACCAAAAATATATTTATTAACAAGGGGAAAAGGAATAGGGAGCGTATGGATGCGTGAATGCAGATTTATATGCGTGTATGTGCGTCTGTGGATGCCGATATGTGTAGTAAAGGAAACAGGTCAGTAGATGAAGAAAATAGAGAAAACCACGGTCCAAAAGACACTCGGGGTCGTAGGCCGTGAGGGAGAAGAAAAACGTCTCACTCGGAAGCAGGAACAAAAGTAAATAAGCAACTCCTGATTGCTGGGCAAGCCAGTCTTTTAAAGGCATGGGCCAGGTGACTCCAATTAGACAATCAGGCCAATTCTCTGGATGGGGAAACAAGACAGAGGGAGAGACAGGCACACGTAACACCCCCTTGACCAAACTGTGGCCATAGGCTACAGAGAATCAATTGTACAGTATACAGGAATCCTGTAAAACAAAAAAAAACTAATGTTATATATATATATATATCTTTTTTTTCTTCTTTTTTTTTCTGCAGTAGCCAGAAGCTTTTACTGCAGAATTTTAATGGCACAGCTAAACAAGATACAGCATTACAATGAAATTAACAACTGTAATGAAATACCAGAATATTAATTTACCAAAACGAGAAAAAAAAACAATACCCAGCATATGCGAACCCAATAAAGGGAACACCCCTAGACGGCCGGGTCTGTCAGCGAGAAACAAGTAGGCTAGTGAATCATCCCTACCTGAGTAAAAAGGAAAATAAAGTATTTACATATTAACACGCTCTTATGGACTAAATTCGGGACAGAGCGTCAGCAATGATATTGTCCTTCCCTTTTATATGTCTAATGTCCAAATTAAAACTTTGCAGGAAGACACTCCACCTCATAAGCCGCTGGTTTGAATTATGCATCTTTTGTAGGAAGACGAGAGGGTTGTGGTCAGTGTATACCACAACAGGATGGGTGGAGGAACCCAAGTAGACCTCAAAATGCTGTAGAGCAAGGATTAGGGCGAGGGCCTCCTTCTCGATGGTGGAGTATCCCCGCTGATGGACATTGAATTTCTTAGAGAAATAGCAGACGGGATGCTCAACACCATCGGAACGTTCTTGCAAAAGGACAGCACCTGCACCAAAATCACTTGCATCTACAGCTAGTCTAAAGGGACAGGTGAAGTCCGGGGCAGAAAGAATTGGGGCATTTATTAGAAGTGCTTTTATGTTCTGAAATGCAGTCTGACATTCTTCAGACCAAAGAAAAGCAACCTTCGGACTAAGGAGGTCCGTTAAAGGAGCAGCAACGGAGGAAAAATTTAAACAAAACCCGCGGTAATAACCAGTCATACCTAAAAACCGACGCAGCTGACGTCTGTCAGTTGGAGCAGGGAACTGCGAGATAGCGTCAACCTTAGCGCTCACTGGACGTACAGATCCTCCGCCCACAATTTTGCCAAGGTAGGTTACTGTAGCTTTGCCAAACTCACATTTTGCGAGGTTCACCGTTAGATTGGCTTTAGCTAAGCGTTTGAAAAGTTCAGAGATAAGTTGTACATGTTCAGGCCAGGTAGCACTATATACTACAACGTCATCCAAGTAGGCTTCACACCCAGGTAGACCTGCGAGAACATAGTTCATGAGCCTCTGAAATGTAGCGGGAGCATTTCTAAGACCAAATGCCATTACCGTGTATTGTAGGAACGAATCCGGAGTAACGAAGGCTGATATTTCTTTGGCGCGGGTAGACAATGGGACTTGCCAGTATCCCTTTAATAAATCAAATGTACTGACAAATTTAGCAGACCCGACACGATCAATACAGTCCTCCATCAAGGGTAGCGGATAGCTATCAGGCTTAGTGATGGAATTTAGCCGGCGGTAATCCGTACAAAAACGGTAAGAACCATCAGGTTTATTAACCAGTAAACATGGAGAACTCCATGGACTTTTACTGGGCTCTGCAATGTGATGCTTCACCATATAGTCTACCTCTTTCTTCAGATGTTTGTGTTTCAAAGGATTGACACGGTATGCATGTTGCTTGATGGGGGCTGAATCTCCCACATCGATGTCATGCTCAACAAGTGATGTTTGGCTTGGCACATCCGGAAACACGACTTTATAGGAATCAACAAGACTCAATATGTCCGCCCTCTCAGCTGGTGAGAGATGTGAAAGATGTTCAGAGAGACCAGACAACATCTCAGAGTTCCTCAACCGCCCCTCCACCACACATCTAGAGGGTGCTGTCACATCATCCATATCCCCCTCCGGGAAAATAGAAGAGGCAACAGCCAGCTCCTCTGTTGGAGAGAGAGAAAAGGCCAGCACGGGCTTTGCGGGACATGTAGCTTTTCGATCATGATAAGCCTTTAACATGTTCACATGACACAATCGAACTTTCTTTCTGCGCTCTGGAGTAATAAGTAAATAATCCAACTCCCCAACTTTGTCTTTAATTGTATATGGGCCGCAATAACGAGCCTGCAATGCGGAACCAAGAACAGGGAGGAACGCCAACACTTGATCACCAGGAAAAAACACGCGGACTTTTGCGCGTCTGTCAAAAAGACGTTTCATGCGTTGTTGAGACACTGCGAGGGTTTTCCTTGCCAAGTCACAGGCAGTTCGCAACCGCAGTCTAAAATGGGAAACAAAATCAAGAATATTTTCGGGTTCGTTAGAGCCCAACAATTTATCTTTTAAAAGTTTAAGCAGGCCACGCACCGTGTGACCAAATACCAAATCCGAAGGACTAAACCCAAGTGACTCTTGAACAACCTCCCTGATGGCAAAGAGCAACAGTGGAACCCCATCATCCCACTCCCTTTCCTCAGAGAGACAATAAGAGCGTAGCATGGATTTCAATGTTTGGTGAAATCGTTCCAAAGCGCCCTGAGACTCAGGATGATATGCACTGGAAGCACAGTGTTCAATACCAAGTTGCTGTAAAACTTGGGAAAATGTTCGCGACATAAAATTGGACCCTTGGTCAGTCTGAATTAGTTTTGGCAACCCAAAGATGGAAAAAAACTTTATCAAGGCATTAATGATAACAGGTGCTGTTATTTTCCGTAAAGGCACAGCCTCTGGAAACCGAGTAGCAGCACACATAATGGTTAAAATATATTGGTTGCCCTTTTTAGTCCGTGGTAAGGGACCGACACAGTCTAGTATGATCCGATGGAATGGCTCAGCAACAACTGGGATTGGATGCAACGGAGCAGGTGGAATTATTTGGTTTGGTTTCCCCACCAATTGGCAGTCATGGCAAGTCTTACAGTGGTTTGCAACATCACATTTTAAACCAGGCCAAAAGAAATGCCTTAAAATCCGGTCGTATGTTTTAGTAATGCCCAAATGACCAGCAAAGGGACTGTCGTGTGCCAAAGTCAGTATTTCTTTTTGAAATTTTAAAGGCACCACAATTTGATGGGTAACCTTCCAATCCTCTTGAGAGGAGGCAGTAATAGGACTCCATTTGCGCATTAATACACCGGTCTGCGTGAAGTAACCTGCTGACAACTCACAAATTTCCTTTTCATCCACAGCCTGATCAAAAAGAGAAGAGAAATCTTTACGTTGCTCTACAATCAGCTGTTCCCGGGGTAAAAACACATCAACACAAGATTTAAAATCCTTCATATTAAGTGAAGTGGTTTTTACATCGGATCTGCACAAAAATGTGTCACTTAAATTGACAATATCCTCGTCGTCGGATTCAAACTGTTTAGTCATCGCGCGTGTAACGGCGCATGTGGGAAACACGTCAGGGTAGGTTTGTCCAAGCGTGTCAGAGGACATGGATTTGACAGGGTTGGAGGTAACCTCTGGGTTAGGGAAAACCTTACCACCAGCTAAATCGTTCCCCAGAATGAAAGACACGCCTTCAACAGGAAGACTAGGACGCACCCCGACCACAACATCCCCAGTGACTAAGTCCGAATCCAGGGTGACTTTGTGCAACGGAACATCAATATAATTCATCGCCACTCCTTGTACCAGCACACTGGCACCAAGGGAAGTACTGTCAGACAGGGGCAATACGTCAGCAAGAATAAATGACTGAGCAGCGCCAGTATCACGAAGTATTTTAATTGTAACACCAGGTGTACCTGGCAAAGACACAACTCCAGTTAGGAGAAAAGGTGAATAATCAAAAGTTTCCTTTTTATTAACTAGCAAGTGAGGTTTAGTGTTTTTCCTTGCTAGTTTAGGACATGCAGTGACACGGTGACCAAAAGCTTTACAATATACACAATTGTTCTCACGATCGGATTTACTTCCTGTGTGCGTTTCCTTATTTTCACCTCGAAAAAAAAACGGTTTCCTGTCAGAGCCAAAAGCAGGCCTATCAGCCTTATTAGAACCACCATTTTTAATGTTTCTTTCAAATCGTGGTTGGCTTTCAAACCGGGATGAGGGTTTTGACAAGAAAAGAGTCTTGTGAGTTAAAACAAATTCGTCCGCTAGAACAGCAGCCTTTAAAACTTGAGTGACCTTTTGCTCATTCAAGTACGTCACAATAGGGTCTGGAAGACAGTTTTTAAATTCTTCCAAGACTACCAAATCTCACAGCTGATCTTTGGTTGTCACCAATTGTGATGCACACCACCGGTCAAACAAAGTTTCTTTTTCCTTCGCAAATTCCACATAAGTTAGTTTGTCAGTTTTTAAAAAACTTCTGAATCTTTGACGGTAGGCTTCAGGCACAAGTTCATATGCGCGGAGGATTGCCGTTTTCACAATCTCGTAATCAGAGCTCTCATCCAAATTAAGCGAGGAATAGGCTTCTCTGGCTTTACCAGTTAAAACACACTGCAATAAAATAGTCCATACATTGGCGGGCCATTTCAATGAAGTGGCAACCCGTTCGAAATGGGCAAAATATTTTTCCACCTCCTTTTCAGAAAATGGTGGCACCATGCGTATCTGCCTACTCACATCAAACCCTGCACGAGCTGGGTCTACAGAGCGAGTTGAGGTACTTCGGCTTTCAAGCTCCAATTTTTTTAATTCAAATTCTTGAACTGCTTTTCTTTCCTCAGCTTCAATTTCTAACTTCCGAAAGCCTAACTGAATTTCACGCTCATGTTGTTTATCGCGCAGAGCTAGTTCTTGAAGCTTCAATTCGATTTCCGATGTAGTCATTTGTGGAGGATTGGAAATAGGACTACCGGGAGGTGACAAGTTAGGTTTGACAATTAGAATACCAAGATCACTTAAGGCAGCTTTGAGAATTGTTTTAACATTCTCTTTTAGTCTTTTACTGGGAATTTCGATCTTATAATGCTCAGCAATATGTAACAACTGATCTTTAGTATAGTTATCCAACAATATTTCAGATGGATCTAAAATAAAGTCTTCAGTTTTAGATGTCATTTTTGACCAGTAAAATGCCTGGGAGCAATCACTTAGTTTTTAGGAGGGAAAATTTTTTTAAGGCTACAGCCAGCCAGAAAAATAACTGCCGTCCTTAGACAATCCACCTAGGCCCACAGAAAGAGCGATCCAGTCCCAACCAGCGCTACGTGTTTAGCTCCTCCGGTCAAGAAAAGAGACTCCTCAGGGAACACAGGTTAGATTCCTATTTCGGACCTCAAGGAACAATCAAACTCAGTTCGACGCTGCGTCTTCAGCTCCTTCGAAAGGTGAATGAATGCACCAGGAAGACCAGAAACAGGTTCTAATAGACAGGCAAAAATGAGACTTAAACTCTTAGGAAAACAAGTCTCGCAAAAAAAATATATGAGAGCAAAGCTCACAATATTTAAAGTAGCTAGTGTCCCAAACAGCTAAACAAGACAACAGGCAGAATAAAAAAATTGCAGCAATACAATTTATTTACCACCCAAAACAATCAGGGAAAAATGTCTCACTCTGCTCAGGCCACAGCAAATATTCCCACTACTACCAAAAACACTCAAAGTAGCAAAAATAGTTTAACACCACGCAAAACGTACCTAACACAAGCAGTCGAATACCACGACCGTAACGCCAATTTAATATAGCAGCTTGCCAACGCCAGGACCGGCAAAAACAGTACTAAACGCGTGGAACTACAGCTTCAAACCAAGAAGCCAAACAGTTAATCACTAATCAAAGCAATGTCTGTTAACACATCCCACAGCTACAGGGATAAAATACTACTTTTGTTGGTAGTGCATAAACGGTAGTTAGTGAGAATTAAAGCGATGAAGCTAAGTCCAATCAGGAAAAACAACGCTTCTACCCAGAGCACTAGCAGCGCTTCTGAGTCAGCTGTTTACACGCGCTGAAAACTACTAAACAACGCCAAACAGCAAAATATAACCAACAAGTCGTCAGAATAGAAATGCTTACCTGTACACGATGTTACTGCAAACAAAACAGCTAACGCAACCAGAAAGCAATTTCAAATAGCGCTTCCGAAAGAGCAGTACACTGCTACTAATTACTAAACGACAAGCTATAGCTATCTAAACAAATGGATCAATGGTCCATCAAAATGACTCGAAAAAACGTCCAGATCCCGGACGCGAGCCCCCAATTTTATGTTACGGCCACTCCCTGAATGACCGCAACATAAAAGGCACAGAGACGTTGAGTTGCGATACCAAAAATATATTTATTAACAAGGGGAAAAGGAATAGGGAGCGTATGGATGCGTGAATGCAGATTTATATGCGTGTATGTGCGTCTGTGGATGCCGATATGTGTAGTAAAGGAAACAGGTCAGTAGATGAAGAAAATAGAGAAAACCACGGTCCAAAAGACACTCGGGGTCGTAGGCCGTGAGGGAGAAGAAAAACGTCTCACTCGGAAGCAGGAACAAAAGTAAATAAGCAACTCCTGATTGCTGGGCAAGCCAGTCTTTTAAAGGCATGGGCCAGGTGACTCCAATTAGACAATCAGGCCAATTCTCTGGATGGGGAAACAAGACAGAGGGAGAGACAGGCACACGTAACAGGGGGGTACGGGGGTAAATCTGTAGGGAATTGGCAGCCTGTGCCCCCCCCCCCCAAACGATGCACGGGCCATCGGTGTCTGCTGATTGGTCAGCAGGTGGCCCGACATTGACGGCAGGTTACTGCAGACTCTTGCAGACTGACCAGGAGAGAGATGAGCCCAGCGCTGCCCACGCACTCTGCCCCCTCCTCCCTCCACACTGCCAGCTCCCAGCCAATCAGAGAGGGCCCGGAGTCTCCTCCCACTCAGGAGTCTGTTAGGCCCTGCCCACCTTCTCATTACCGCTCTGCAGTATTTATACCACAGAGGTGAATATGCTGCCAGATTTGGGCAGGCAGCGCACGTACTCGCACACTGCAAATGGCCAGAGCTGGAAATACGATGAGCGGCCTGCACTATACGGAAGAGGGTGCTAACGTGCTAACGCTGCTGTTCTCTCACCATCACTCTCTGGCGGCAGCTTGGATATCTTATCATCAGGGCTACCGGCATTAGCCACTCAAGCGTTCCCAGTGTGAGAAAATATCATAGGGCCCGGAGGGGTCCAGTCTGCCCCCTGCTGGTGGAGAGGTATAGGGCAAGGCGCTCTGTACCCCTCCATCTCTCCACATTTAGTCCACCTTATTAGTCTCTTCTGTTGGGTTCATTGGAGCAGTCGCTCTTCTTTGGCCCTGGCTGTCCCAGCCGCTTGATGCTTCTTGTTTTTACTTTAAAATCAGTGTCCAGTTTAGAGCCAATAAACCAGATGAGGTGAGTTGACTAATCAGCTGCTTTAATAGATCAGCTATGGAGTGAGGAGACAACTGGGAGGATTGACGCAGTTCGGTGCTCCGTTTCGGAGTACAGAGACCGCGATGCTGCATGTATGGAGGAGAGTCGTGGAGGCGGAGTTTGTGTGTTGGACTGCTTGGTGACACTGGACATCTCGGAACAGCGGGGCTATTTTTAATCATGGCTGTATTGCACTTTATTTCAATTAATTCACTCGATTGATGTAATGATTCTGTTGGATGTCTTTGTTTGATATGTTTGTTTGTGTGTTGTGGGTCTTCCCCACTGTCTATGTCTTTTTGTTGTTGCTGGGGCAACAACAAACGGGAAAATAAAAGTTATTCTATTATCTGCTGAGTGACAATAAAAAAACCAGCAGACTCTGCAGCTCTCGAGCACCAAGGGTCAGCACCAATCGCACTCTTACACTGCTCCCGCGGACCAATCACACTCTTACACTGCTCCCGTGGACCAATCACACACTTACACTGCTCCCGTGGACCAATCACACTCTTCTAGCGACCAATCATGCTCTTAAGTTGTTTCTCCCCCCCGTCCCACAGACTCTCCCCCCTGTCCCACAGACATACTCCCCCCCCCCCCGTGCTGGACCAATCACATTGTTATGTTGCTGCTGTGGGCCAATTGTGGCATGTCAGGGATTTGTGGAGGACCACCGTGAGCGCGCGCATGCGTGCGTCAGACTGATTGCACACATATGTTAATAGTGTTGCGGTTGATGCCTTGTTCCCTGCTGTTCTTTACTGCTGTTCTTTCTCTAACAGCTTCTCCAGCGTGTGTGTGTGTGTGTGTGTGTGTGTGTGTTAGTCACTAATGGTCGTGCAGGTCACCAGAGATATGAGCTTCTGCCAAATAAATAATAATCATTATGGTGCATAATAAGCATGTAAGTGTTGTTGGCTGATGAGCGTTTAAGGATGAACGGCGCAGATGGTAAAAGCGCAGTGTGTGTGTGTGAGAGAGAGAGACTGCTGGATGGAAACACTGGGACGGTAAAAGCATTGTGTGTGTGTGTACGTGTGTGTGTACGCACCTGTGTAGTGTGAGCGTGTGTGTGTGAGAGAGAAACTGCAGGATTGAGACAATGGAAGGTAAAAGCATTGTGTGTGTGTGTGTGTACGTGCCTGTGTGAGCGTGCATGTGTGTGAGAGAGAAACTGCAGGATTGAGACAATGGAAGGTAAAAGCATTGTGTGTGTGTGTGTGTACGCGCCTGTCTGTGTACGCGCCTGTGTGCGCGTGCGTGTGTGTGAGAGAAACTGCAGGATTGAGACAATGGAAGGTAAAAGCAGTGTGAGTGTGTGTGAGTGTGCGCTGAGACAATGGAAGGGCAGATTCTGCTGCCACTGCAAGTGAATTCATGTGGGAGGAGGGACGGCTTCAGTGACTCGACTGTCTGTCTCTCTGCTGCTTCTCGACGATATACACAGATGCACACGCACACACACACACACACACACACACACACACACACACACACACACACACCCACTTGCTCGCGCGCACACACACACTTGCGCACGCATACACTCTCTCTCTCTCTCTGTGTTTGACTGTTTGTTCAGTGAATTTTACAGAACATTTGGCACAATATGCCCCCCCCAGGAGCACGCCTAGAGAGAGTGTGGCAGGAAAGCACGTTCTTTCTTTCACACATCTCTTTTTCTCTCTCCATCTCATCTTTCTTTCACGCATCTTTCTCTCTTCTCTGTTTCCCTCTCACATTGCTCTCTCTTTCTCTAACACAGCTCTCTCCCTCTCTTTGTCTCTCTCTCTCCCTCTGCATCTTCATCCATGTCACATTGCTCTCCCTATCTCTCCCTCTCTCTCCCTATCTCTCCCTCTCTCTCTCTTTCTCTCTCTTTGTGGTTTGGGTAGTAAGAGTGAACGCTTTGGGGGGGTGTGTTTTTGTGATGGTGGGGGGCGGGTTTGCCGATGGGGACACCCCCCCCACTCTTACGGGCATGCCCGGTAAAGGAGCCTTTGTGGGCTGGGCCGTCCGCCTTTATCGCCACGACAGCGGCTCTCTGTCGCCATGGCAAATGGCCGGGAGAAATCAGTGGTGCTTCAAAGCGGACTCACATGCGCGTGCACACACACACTCGCTCTCTGTCTCACACACTCACACACGCACACATGCGTTCGTGCACACGCACGCGCACACACTTGCTCTCACACACATGCACAGGGATGCAGAGGCAGCTGCGGGGGCCTAGTAGAGGAGGCTAAATTAGATTAGTTTCAGGGGAAGTGTTTTCTTTCTCTTCTCCCTGAAACGCAGCTTTCAATTTCCCTCTTTCGCCAAAAAGAGCCCAGCTTTGCACTTCACCAGAACCCACACCCCCTCCCGTTCACTGGCCCCACCCCCTTCTCTCAAACTCAAAGGGTATAATCCAAAATAATTAGGCCCTCACATGATCTTTTGTTTCAGTCACAGAGAGGGGGCATTATTCTCCCCTTGGTCCGTCCGTCAGTCCATCCATACGTTGCTGTGTGGAATTAGTGTCGGATGGCAGGACGGGGGGTAGACCCACATCACCAATATATTTTTACATCTTTCCCCAATACACTGACCCCCAGACCCCCCACCCCCTGTCCAAAAGGGAAATAAATAAACACCATTATTGTGTCCCCTTACTTTTCCCAAAGCCCCGCCCCTCCATCCGCTCGTACGAATATTAATGACCAGGGCAGTGCCTCCCGTGTCGGCGGCTCGGAATTTCGTCCCGATGGAATGGGTAAGAACAATGGGATTAGTTTCGATCCGGGTGTCCCAGGAAGTCTTTGTTCCGGCTTCTCGCCCGTCTCATCATCAATCAGCGGGTCTGTTTGGGGCTCCAGCACTCCCCCGTCACCGTTCTGACGTGCTGTCCGTTCACACACACACACACACACACACAGACTCCGGTCACACACGCTCTCACAGCGAGCCCGTTCTCCTCTCTCCGTTCAGCGGAGTGTATCAGTGCGAGAGGGAGTTTGCGTATGGAACTTGATGGAACACTTTAGCTTGGGCTCGTATCGGGCCTCTCCCTGAGTGCATCAGAATGAGCCTTTTAACCTCCCTTTATACACTGGGGAGAAGAATGAGGGAACAATAAGGGCGTGTCACTCTTCCTCTTGTGTCCTCTCTCTCCCTTTCTCTCTGCTCTCTCCCCCTTTGCTCTATTGCTCCCTCGCTCTCATATTTACATGCCTAAGTTATGCTTGTTCCCGCTGCTTTAATTGACTGTGGTCTCATTATCGTAAGTTTTTGTTTTCTTTTCCCGTTGAAAAGTAGTGAGTGAAAAATAATAAAAACCGCACTTCCCAGGCTTCCCAATGAGCATGTGACCCAAAGCAGCGGATAACTCCTTATTGTCCTGATGGAAAACGATGCCGATTTTCACACTATTGCTCAGATCATGCATCCTGCTATTAAATTGGAAGCACGTTGCTGTTTTTTTGTGATTTAATGAAAGCTACATTGGCGGTTGTCATGTTGCATTTAGTTTATTTAGGTGAGGGTGGCTGTCCATCAGGTAAATTAGCCTATTTCATTGGTTTAAGCGTATCGTTAACCCCTCCCACTCCGTTTCAATGGGCGGAGTTTGCCCTTCCGCGCTGGTGTGTAACGATCCGTGTGCGTGGCACGTGTGTGTGTGCCGTGTTGACCGGTGGGAGAGATAATGGACTCTAATGGCCGTGTGTGTAACGCTGCGTGTGCGTGGCGCGCGTGTGTGTGCCGTGTTGACCGATGGGAGAGATAATGGACTCTAATGGCCGTATGTGTAACGCTGCTGAGTTTCCCACATTAGCTCCACGCCTCCAGGGCCCTCCCAGCACACAGCATATTAAAGATAGATTTTTAATGTGATACCCTCCACAGATACCCCCACCCGCCACGCCGCCTAATACCGCTATGGCGGACCACCCTGCCCGCCTTCAGTCCCACTCAATCAAACTCCACTTCATTCAGTGTCTTTAGTGCCTTTCCATGAATTGTTTGCATCAAAAGGCTCTGGTTTACATCAAATGCAAACAATTAGCATGTATAACATCGCACGCTTCTGAGACATTACACCTTTAAACATTTATAGACTGCGCAGTGCTATAAAGGATTCAGGGCCTTGCAGCGCTGGTGTATTCACTAACACCGCCTCTGATTGGATGCTGAGTTGACATCGCTTCCTGTCCATATGCGATCCAGTCCCTGGATACTGTCTGGCTGAGGCGGTGTGCGTCCCATGGATATCCCATGATCCTCCACCTGCCACCTTTAGCCTCCGTCTGCGTGGCGAGCTGAACAGCGGCGATGATCGTGATGTCCAGTTCTGGAGCTCCACGGCCTGCGTGTGTGATTTACATCTGGAATCGGTGTGAAATCAAACTGTTACCCAGTGTAAACTGTGTGAGCTGTTCCTCCCTTTATTGACGTGCGAGGCTTGCCACTGACGTTAGTGTCTCTGTGCTGAGATGTAAAACTATTTTGCTTTTTATTTACTTGCCTTTATTTACTGTAGCATTTATCAATTACCTATTACATATTACATTTCAGTTGTCGTTTGTGTGGCTCGATGCTTGAAAATAAACTTCAGTCAAACCCCCGGCCTAGGGGAGGGTTCATCCTAAGTTATCCATCTCGATGTTAAATGCACAAAATAATATTGGCCTAAGGGTTTAAGTGGTTAATGGTTTTTAAAGCAAACCCTATAACTCCACAGTGATGCAGTGGTAATAACTGGCCTTTGTGATCCTGCACACCTGTTACTGTGTGACCTCTGACCCCTGCGTCAGCGTGCTCTGCGGTCGAGCTCTCGGCGGAGGGACCGTGAGGGATGTAGGCGCCCCTCCTCGCTCCTCCGAGACGGCCAGTGTCGCGTCCCCGTGCGCTGTGTTGCAGTAATAATAAGCCTCGTATTGCTTGTGTTTGGCACGCTCTGTCCTGTATCGGCAGTTAGCGAGCCCCTCGCAAGCCTGCTGATGTGACATCGGTGTGGGCCGGGGCGGTTTCCATGGTTACGTGCGAGCAGAGTTCTGCTGCGGGGCAGTAAGGAGTGGGTGGTGTAGGTGGTGTATTGGGTGGTACAGGAGGGTCGGTGGTGTAGTTACTAATCCTGGCCCTCACTGTGTGCTGTGCTGGCCGACAGCCCCTCTGTTCCACACTGACTCTATCTGCCCCCCTCATCCAGGGGCAGCAGTGTATAATATGGAACTAAGGGCTTTATAAATCACATAAGAGTAGAAGATTATTTTTGCAACTTTATTATGTCTTTATGAGCATGGTTGGGAGCAGGAGCCACAGATCTGAGAGTGAGTGATTATGTGTGCGTGTGTGTGCATGTATGACTATTATGTGTGCGTGCGAGGGGTATTTGATATCGGTATTTTTGATGTCAGTATACACACTATTTTTAAGAGGGAATATGTACAGCGCTGTTTAGCCCTGGATGTTGGTAAACATGGCTCCGCTCCGACAGCTCTATTGATGGACTTTGATCAGGTCCGGCGTGCGGCTGCACGTATTGAACAGGACCGTCGGCCTGTCCAGAGCCACACATACACCAGCAGGCTTTACCCATTACGCCTGTAACCGTGGCGACACTCCAGAGGTCATCCACTGGCGAGACAGCCCCCCCCCCCGATAAGAGAGTGACGGACTGAGAAAGCAGTGTTGACAGTGAGTGAGTGAGAGGGTTATAGAGTGAGAGGGTTATGGAGTGCGAGGGGTGCAGGATGTGGGGCTGATGTATTCATGAGGGTAATTATATTCGCAGACCACACGCCTCGAGACAAAACCTTGAGCACAGCCTTCTGTCTCTTTAGCCTGTAACATTACAACAGCTGCACACGCACCTCTCATTCACTCTGTAACTCAGTCCAGGCTAAAGACCCGTGTTTGAGGTTTGGGGGTGCGCTCTGTAAGACGACCTGTGCCAGGCTGTTTTTGGGGAGACTCGGAGCAGCTCCTGGCATGGTTTCCCACCCCCCTGTGTGTGTGTTTACATAGAGAGGCATGATCCCATTTTGTCCCTAACTCATTTCCCCCCCACCCATCCTGGCTGACTGTCTCAGTGCATGGGCAATTAAGAGGTGTGGGCGGGGCTAGGACAGGGGGCGGGGCCAGTCTGGATGATGCATCATTTGACAGTGTGAGGATTTGCTCAGAGACTCTGCAGTCTTCGTAATGTGTGTGTGTGTGAAGAGTGATACACACACGCACACACACGTTAACCACAGGAGGAGCAACGTTGCAGACACATTAACACCTGTACAGGGATAGAGGGAACAGGTGGAGGAGTGCAGAGATGGAGGGAACAGTCCCAGAGGAGTGTGGGGAGAGAGGGAACAGGTGGAGGAGTGCCGGGTGGGGGGGAGCAAAGAAGTGCAGTATTCAGTGGCACACGGGTCATGCAGCGGTCATGTTTGCTGTGTGGTCATGCAGCGGTCACTGCACTGACTGTAGGTATGAGCTCACCTGCTTTACAGAAGGACTCTGAGAGAGGGCTGCTGTTTGAACAGTAAGTGTAAATATGTGTGTGTGTGTGTGTTCTATTTAACCCTGTATGGGTCAGGCTGCAGTAGGTGTGTGTGTGTGTGTGTGTGTGTGTGTGATATTTAACCCTGTATGGGTCAGGCTGCAGTAGGTGTGTGTGTGTGTGTGTGTGATATTTAACCCTGTATGAGTCAGACTGCTGTAGGTATGTGTAATATGTGTGGAATGTGTGCTGCATTGTGCTGGGGTGGGCCTGCGTGAGGAAATGCCTGCGCTCCTGAGTAAACAGGGCCCTGTGGCCACACGCCCCCAACGCAGTCCCAAAGCAGCTGGCTGAGAACATTTTATGTGTGACGCGCACAGTGAGTGGTCCCTATGTGTGAGGCAGGGTATGGGTGAGGGCTCACTACATAATTTTAGTGTGTGTTTGTGTGTGTGTGCATGCTCGGGTTCACTCACAGAATGAGTTCTAATTCCAGGATTTCTCATTTTTGTGTGTATATGGTGTTGGTGATGTTCTGCGCTGTGTGTCCATGCGCACGTGCCTGTGTGTGTGGGGCAGAGTTGCAGTGTTGGTTTTTAGAGCTACAGGTTGTGTGTGTGTGTGTTGTATTGCAGCTGCAGGTGTGTGTGTGTGGTATTGGAGCTGCAGGTGTGTGTGATGTCAGTGTTTGGAAATTAAGCTGAAACACCGCGTGTACAGGACACCGCTACGCCTCACACAGAACGAGGTCATCACTCAGCACCGAGCCACTGACACTGCACATCACACACAACACACACCGTCTCTCAGAGTGAGGTCATCACTCGGCACCGAGCCACTGACACTGCACCATCACACACACACCGTCTCTCAGAATGAGGTCATCACTCAGTGCTGAGCCACTGACACTGCACCATCACACACACCGTCTCTCAGAATGAGGTCATCACTCAGTGCTGAGCCACTGACACTGCACCATCACACACACCGTCTCTCAGAATGAGCTCATCACTCAGCGCTGAGCCACTGACACTGCACCATCACACACAACACACAGCCTCCCCCATTTGACACACCTGCACCAATCAGAGCAGAGTGTTTGCCCAAGATGGCATGAATAAGCCCAGAGGAGAGCCTGTAAACAAAGGGACGTCTCCTCAGTGTCACATGACTTTAAAAACACAAAACAACCAAAAAAAGGCTGTAGCCTGTGTAGCCAGCAGCTGGCCACACCACGTGTTTCTGTGGAGAATCACGACTCCTCCAAATCGTCCGTGGGGTTGGCACAAGTGCGGCTGCGGTTGCAGATAATTCCAAATGAGGGGCGGGGTTGGAAATGTTCTACCACACAAAAAAAGACCTTTATGGCCTTTGAGTTGCGTAAACTTCCGCTTCAGGATGTCATGGCACGAGATGAGTACATCTTCCTCGCCCGTCGTGTCCAAGTTAAACACTGAGCCGGTCAGAATTGCGTAATCCCAGAGAAAAATGCATCCTTTTGTTTTTATGGAGCTCAGGTTTTGTACAGCTGCGGTCAAGGCTAGTATTTGCAGAGCAGCTTTGTCAAGTCCTGCGGTTCCCTCTTTCGCAACAGAAGGCTCACACTGCACTCTAGTGGCTGGTGTGTGTAACCACAGCCAGTTTCATTCTTTTGTTTGAGTTTCGGTGCTTTTGTGCATGTAACCGTAGAGCGCTTGGCTACATTTGGCATGTGGCAAAACCTGATTTTTTCATTTTCTCTGGGCTGTGAAGACTATTTGAAATATGAGTAAAATATTTTTGTGGCTCTCTTTCCCTGGGAGGGTTCCGTTGTGTGAGGAGGGCTTTGTCTGCGTTGAATCCCTCTGTTGTTTTGAGCGTTTGATTGGTCGTTTTTTTGTGTGTGATTGGCTACTGTTTGTGACCATATTGAACAGATATGCAGGTCTCAGAGTAGTGATTCAATTAAATCAGTTTAATCAGTGTGTGTGTGATTAATACTCACGGATGTCATTTTTTTAGATAAAGAAGCCGAGGGTTTTGACATGTCTTAAGCGTGTACACACACACTGTATTTCCTGGTTAATCAGGATAAATCACATCCCTGAATGCTGCAGTGCCCAGCCCAGCTATCCCCCCCCCCCCCCGTCTCTCTCCCTCTCTGCCCACCACCACCACCGCCAGGTGCTGAGTCACTGCTCACTGCTGGATCTGCAGCTCTAAGCTCCTGTCACCTGTCAGAGGAAACGCATCCCCACCTGACAGCCTCTCACACACACACACGCGCACACACACACACACGCACGCATGCACGCGCACACTTTTTTTTCTCACGCATACACACACACACACACACTCTCTCACACACACACACACACACACACACACACTTACTTGCTCTGTCCAGCGTGTGCAGACAGGTGTGATGCCCTGCATGTAAACGAGTTGCTCTGATTCATTATCTGGCTCTAGGGACAGTACTGCATACCAACAGCAGGGGGCGATGATGTCCAGTCTTTGTATTAAACTGATGATGAATAACAAATTATATTGTAATACCACACTGGGCCTTAGGGGGGTGCAGTGCGAGTGAGATGAGCTGAATTAAATCACAAACCAGAGTTAATCTTAAGAAAAATTACGCAGGGATAACAAAGGTAGACTTTGTTTCTTTGTGATCATGGTTGGGCAGAGTTGGCTATACTGCTGTTTTGAATAAAAGTGTACAGTACTGTACTGATCCCAGTGCATACTAAATTAGTGTAATGTTCTTTGTTGCGTTCACAGTTATTTAAATGAAATTTACAGTCTGTTGGGGAGCTGATGCCGAGCTTGGGGGGCTGAGCTTAGCTAAGTGTTAGAGCTGCTGCGAAATAACCTGGTAACAGGAGCACCCCTCTCACCTCTCGTATAGATCAACACCCATTCATTTTCACTGTGAAGAGAGAGGGGCGTGCGAGACAGAGAGGTGAGTGAGAGAGAGAGAGGTGAGAGGGAAAGACGGAATGAGAGGTGCGAACCATGAAGAGATGTGAAAGAGGGAGTGGGGGGCGCCTGTGATGGGAGTTTGAGAGAGATGGAGAGAGAGAGAGAGAGAGAGATGGAGAGGTAGAGATGGAAATAGAGGAAGAAAGACTCTTTTTCTTGCCGTGGAGTATTGGTCACAGCTGTACTTCACACACTGAAGCTTCCCTCTTTGGCCACTCCCAGCATCCTCTCTGCTCCACATCAAAGAGCTGCGTCTCACCGTCTCCCTCTCTGATCTCCGCCGGTACGCGTCCGTGACGCCGCTCTTCTCTCCGCGCGGAGCCGCGTGTTCGTGCGGGAAGCTCGCTTCGCTCCCGCTCGCAGAGATAAAGATCTTTCTCCGAACGTTGTGTGTTTCCCTGGAAATGCACGCAGCTCTTTCTGTAATCCCTGGCACTTTGCTTTATTAAGCCATAGTGTTCTTCATTGGAATTCTCTGTGATGTCATGCATTTTCTTATTTTACTGTTGTGTCGCACTGCTTCATAACCATGGCACATTTGTAAAACGGTTAAAGTACAATAGTGTTAATAGGGGAACATACAGGGCTCTACAGTGCTCCTGTTTTAGGAGCATTTACTCCTGAAAATTGATGTGTGCTGGAAAAATAATTTAGGAGCGCATGTACTAATTGGGATGCATTAGTGAACACATTTGCGCCTTGGAAAGACTCAGAGCGTAGAGCCGTGACATACAGCCACTGCTCTGCCTATAAAACTGAGCTGATGTCACTGTGACCTTGTACAGCAGGGGTGTCAGACTGTAGGTTTTAGCGGTTTCCTGTCAATCAACAGCCACTTTAGACCTTGGAAGCAAGCTGCGTGGACTCTGTAGCCAAAGCATGATGTAAATGAAGTGCCACAGGTGCTTATACAGGCCAGGAGCCAGCAGCACTGTGGTCTTCCAGGACTGGAGGGGGCGCTGCTTGATACCAGCAGCACTGCAGTCCTCCAGGCCCGGAGGGGGTGCTGCCTGATACCGGCAGCACTGCAGTCCTCCAGGACTGGAGGGGGCGCTGCCTGATACCGGCAGCACTGCAGTCCTCCAGGACTGGAGGGGGCGCTGCTTGATACCAGCAGTGCTGCGGTCCTCCAGGTCTGGAGGGAGCACTGCAGTTTTCCAGCACTAGGGGGCGGGGGGGGGCGAGGCGCTGCTTGATACCAGCAGCACTGCAGTCCTCCAGGACTGGAGGGGGCGCTGCCTGATGTACTGCAGGAGTGAGATGTGTATGATGTCACTGGGGCCTGTCGCTCAACCCGTTTTCCCCTTTCTCTCTGCAGGACCTGGAGATTGTGTACTCTTACCTACATGGGATGGAAGCCCTCTCCAATCTGAGAGAGCACCAGCTGAGGTAAGGCCTGACCTGGGATCAATCGCAATCGCTTAGTCATGTCTGTGCTTGTGCTAAGCACCAGCTGAGATGAGGCCAGACCTAGGATCAATCACTTAGTCATGCCTGTGCTTGTTAAAGTGTACATTGGGAAGGAACAGCACATCTTGATTAATGGTAATCCGAATGCCCTGTCCTCATTCGGTAATTGTGTCCTTCCAAACTGACCTGTTTGTTCACTGACCTTTTCTCTCGTCTCTCCTCGGCAGGATGATGTGTGAAACGGTGCGGTATGAGAGACATGACGCCAATGAGGTGTTATATTAGTGAGTATCTCCTTCTCTTATATCGCATTTCACACAGTGTTATATTAGTATCTCCTTCCCTTACATAATATTTCATACAGTGTTACATTCGTGAGTATCTTTCCCTTACATAACATTTCAGTGTTAAATTTGTATCTCTTTCCTCTACCTCACATTTCACACAGTGTTATATTAGTATCTCCTTCCCTTACATAATATTTCATAGTTATATTAGTGAATATCTCCTTCCCTTACATAACATTTCACAGTGTTATATTAATATCTTATTCCGACATAACATTTCACACAATGTAATATTTGTGAATATCCTTCCCTTACATCAAATTTTCACACACTGTTATATTAGTATCTTCTTCTCTTACATTTCACACAGTGATATATTAGTGAGTATCTCTTTCCTCTACTTAAAAATGTGATTTTTTTTTGGTGAACTAAACAGGAAATTGTTAGAGATGCCAGACTGAGGCTTTGTGAACCCAGAAATGTGCAGGGGCTTGAATGACTCACTGAGCCTAACAGATTTTTATAGCTACTGAGAGTCTGATCATTGCTACATCATCATCAGTGATTGACAGCACGCAGTAATGCCTGCCCATTATTATGTTAATGAGGGCTCACTCTTCCATAGTTTCAGAGCTCCTCTGTGAGTTGAATGAGTCATTTCCACATGCCATACAAAAGAGCATCCGCACTCCGACATCAAAGCAGCAGAAGCTCTGTGTTAATAATCGGACTGCCAGTCTTTTAAGGGTCATGCTAAGGGTAGTCTTTTAAACAGCCGTCTCAGTATCGGAAATGAGAATTAATGTCTCTGGGTCATTATACATTATGTGTGTCGCGACACAAAGGTAACGTACTTAACTCTTAATGAATGAATGATTATGACTGACTCAGGCAGTAAAATGGGGCGGAAAAATGATGAAATCTTCGGTTTGCTTGTGTAAGTTTGTGGTTGTTGGTCTGTCCCTGGATGTTGGTGAGAGTGTTTCATTGGCGCTGTCGCACTTTAATGGCATTAAGCCTGAGCAGCTTCCTGTTCCTGTTCCTGTGTGTGTGTGTGTGTGTGTGTGTGTGTGTGAGAGAGTGAGCATGTGTGTGCGTGTGTGTGTGAGCATGCGTGTGTGTGTGCATGCGTGTGTGAGCGTGCGTGTGTGTGTGAGCGTGCGTGTGTGTGTGAGCGTGCGTGTGTGTGTGAGCGTGCGTGCGTGTGTGTGCGAGCGTGTTTGAGCGTGCTTGCGTGAGTGTGTGTGTGAGCGTGAGTGTGTGAGCGTCTGTGTGCCTCTGCTTTCATCTTCCTGCTCTCTTTATGTTTATGCCGCTATTTTCGCCATGGATAAGCCGCTTTATCTCCAGCGCGCCACACGCTAAAAACGGCACGGCCTGCGTCACGTCTTCCCCGCTCCTCCTGACCCACATTCCCGCTCGCTCGCTACGGAAAAGTTTCTCCTCACGTCCGCACATCTTCATTTCAACAGAATGCAAAGTAGGAACACGTCAGTTTTGGGTTTCACTAAAACTTTCCCCTCAATAAAATAGAGTGACAGTTGCATTTGAAGTATTTAACAGCCACTCTTACCCAGGGAGATTCACCCAGCTAAAGTTCTTTTACATGCAATCCGTATTTTACTGAAGCACTCCAGGTTAAGTGCCTTGCACAATGCTCAAGGACGGAGACTGCATGGTGACTAAAGGCCTGATAAAGCCCTAGAGCTTGCAGCAGACCCCCCCCCCCCCCTCTCTCCTGCTGGCTTTGGTACAGTCTTGAATGGTAATGTGTGAGAGGGGGTGTTAGAAACTCCCCCTCTTCTGCTAGCATTGGTACAGCCCTAAATGGTTTTGTGTGAGAGGGGGTGTTAGAACCCCCCTGCTAGCTTTGGTACAGCCCTGAATGGTAATGTGTGAGAGGGGGTGTTAGAAACTCCCCCTCTCCTGCTTGCATTGGTACAGCCCTAATGGTCACATGTGAGAAGGGTGTTAAAATGCCCCTCACCCCTCTGCTGCTAGCATTGGTATAGCCCTGAATGTTTTTTTTTTCTGAGACAGGGCGTTACAAACTCCCCATCTTCTGCTCACATTGGTACAGCCCTAATGGTTACGTGTGAAAGGGGGTGTTAGAACCCCCCTGCTAGCATTGGTATAGCCCTGAATGGTCACGTGAGAGAACGGATGTTAGGACATCCCCCTTTCCTGCTGGCTTTGGTACAGCCCTGATGTGTTTACACGCATACCATCAGCGAGTGGCCTTTATCAGTACCGCCCCTCTGACATCACTGCCTTTGAGTGAAGGCATGAGGTCATGGCTCCGCAAACACACTTCAGGAAACATCTCCCCTCTCAACCTGGACACACAGGTGCAGCTGAACACGCTCTCTTACAGCCTGAGCACTGAGCTCTGTGTTACTTATTCAATACTTTCAAACCCCCCCCATCTCAAAAAACAAGTTCGAGTTGTGCATCTCACATCGATGCCACACCAGTCTGTTGAGTTACCTTATGCCACCTGTGATAGAGGTGAGGTTGCAGTGCTTTATGTTTGTGTGGCAAAGAAACACTGTGAGTGGTCAATGGGACACACGGCTACATACTTCCTGAGTGACATTAGAAATACAATAAAAGGGAAGCAAGATCAGTTTAACAGTCATACATTCAGTATATTTCCACAGCAAACACAGTGCATTTCTGTATTTACTAATACCTCCGGTACGCTGTTCATCGGTATAAATTCTTGCTTCTCACGCTGCGCAAGAATGTCTTCATTTTTTGTGCTTCGAGGCTGTGTTTCTGTTGGCTCCACAGCCGGAACCTTTCAGGAAGTGAAAACAGAGAATAGGGTCTTAACCCACTTTCTGAGTATAAAGCAGACGTAGGGCACATGGGATTTGTAGTTCAAAGGGGTAAAGGTGGCTTGTGCTTTTGCCCTCTGATGTGCTGCCTTGTCACAGTCATCAGCTCTTGGATCCCCCTACTGGTGAAACAAAGGACTTCAGCCTGTCACACAGGCAGCAAATAGCACCTTTTGTGTTCCTAAATGCAAATATCCAAATATTTTCTCTTAAATTTCCAATTAATTGAATAAGTAAGTTTTATTTGGCATATTAACCTTCAATGATGATTTATTATGATATGTACTGCTAATTTATTAATTCACAATTTTTAATAAGCTTTTTATATGTATTTGAAATGCACTGAAGAAGTAAAAGGCTGCTCAGTCTCCATACACATGAGTTAAAGCTCTGTTGCAGTGCCCTGGTCTCTGTTAGGCTCTCTGCAGTTTGGCTCTGCTCATGGTGTGGATATGGCCCCTCCATCACACCCGTGGGTCTTCGTGAATGGGACACGTCCTCTGGCTGGTACCTGGCCAAATGCTGCCCGCTTTTGGGCGATACTCCCGCAGAGTGCCCCTGTCGGCATGTGGCAGAGTGGTGTGTGTCTCAGCATGCCAGTCCCCGGTGCCTGTTCACCACAGAGTCTCTACTTCCTGCCAAAATGCAGCGCAGAGACACGTCCTTTACCTCTGTACTGAACTCCTTCCAGAACCTTCTCATCACCTTCCTATGCTGTAAATGCACTAGTACTATATCCGTCTATGTCTTTATCCATCTCCATGTCTGCAGTTTATCTCAGTCTTTTGAACCTTTAAAACACTTTTACAATGAAATATCCCCTTTCTTTTAGCTCTTCCTCCTCCAATGACGGTTTCCCTCTAAACACAAAGCACGGCTGTGAGAATTCTCGGTGCCTGTTCACCACAAATAAAATAAAGCTGCCTTGCCTTCTCGATGGCGCTCGTTAGCGGCAGGGTGTGTCGGAGAGCGCATGCGGGCGATTAATCGATGAGAAGCGACAGGCAGGAGGGCGTAGACTGCATAACACAGAGACCTAACTGAAGTGACACACGGCCTGTGACAGGAATCAAGGTGTGGAAGAGTGTGGGGCTCTTTTTCTCCTGTATTAAAACTAAGTAATAATGAATCTCCGAGTCATTTAGGCCGCCCAACGCAGGCCTGTACCCAACAAAACATGGCCTGCATATCCCACAATGCACTGCGCTCTGTTTGACCAGCCTTCCAATCTTAATGCAGGATGTACATTATACAAATACCTAGAATCTCACACAGAGCCCAGATATACAGACGCACGCACACACACACACTCGCACAAACACAGACAAACGCACACACATGCACGCACGCATGTTAAATATCTCCCTTGCACGCAGGGACTGCTGTGTGATAAACACTTGTAAAGGTTGTGCTTATAAGCGGGTGACCCAGTTCAATCAGAACTGCATCTCATCTCAGTTACAGCGTCTCTCTACTGCACGGCCTGCTGATTAATATTTCACTCTGTTCAGAGAGAGGAGAGGGAGGGAGAGAGAGATGTTAAAGGGAAGAGAGAACGGGGATAGATGGGGAGGGAGAGAGAGATGTGAAAACTGGAGAGAGAAGAGAGGGATAGATGGAGTGGAAGAGTGATGTGTGAGAAGGAAGGAGAGAGAGAGAGAGAGAGAGAGAGAGAGAGAGAGAGAGAGAGAGAGAGAGAGAGAGAGAGAGAGAGAGAGAGAGAGAGAGATATTGGTGTAAGAGGGAGGGTGAGGGAGGGAGGGAGGGAGGGAGAGAGAGAGAGAGAGAGAGAGAGAGAGAGAGAGAGAGAGAGAGAGAGAGAGAGAGAGAGAGAGAGGTGAAGATGCAGGTTTTCTGGTACGGGGATGAGTGTAAAGAGCGCCGCGCCTCATCATGTGGGCGGTGCTTTTCACTGATTGACAGCTCATTTGCATAGAGGTGCAGTGGCCCTCCTGACATAGGATATTTGGTGTGTTTGGGCAGGGGGGACCGTCTGATCCAGGATCAGTGGACTGTAATGCAGCCCTAAGCAGTTTTGTGTAAAAAGCAGAGGCTGATCGACCTGGGTTTAGTGAATGCTTGGCTCAGGATCTACTGCAGTGTGGAGGCAGTACAAAGCGGGCAGAGGTGTGTGTGTGTGTGTGCTCGCGTGTGTTTGTGTGCGCGCGTCTGAGATTATGGCTTCTTTATACACTGACATGTACCTGACTTTGACTGCGCCTGGCTCATGAATATCCCATGATGCTTGGCGCAGTGGTGAGAGAGGCACAGGGCCTGGAGCACTGCCCTCTGCAGACTGTTGGGTGTGGCTCACAGACTCATTTCAAAAACTCATGTGCATTTTTCTCATTCAAAAAAATATAGAATCAAAACTCTAAATGCTATGCCATGATTTCATATTACACCTAGATTATTTTATGGATTATTAAAGTTAAAACCACAAAAAAGATGACCGCACAGAGACGCGTGCACACGCAGGCAGACAGACAGACAGACAGACAGACAGACTCTCTGAACATTAAACCTTTTTGACATTTAGCGTCTTGCACGGCTTACATTTTTACATGGTGTCCATTTGTTACAGCAGAATTACAGCTGTGTACATGTAATTCAGCTGCATAAATGTACAGATCATAAGCTCACTCGCCTCCTCTGGCAACAAGTTTACCATGGTGAGTGTGTGGGAGAGAGGAAGTAGGCTGGTTGTGTGTGTGTGTGTGTGTGTGTGTGTGAGAGAGAGAGAGAGGTTCACGGATGTGGACTCTCAGGGTTATATTTCTGCAAGCTTTTGAGGGATGTGGAGTTTATCATGGTTATATTTCTCATTCTTTTCCAGTCCTGATGACATCGGTACCTGCTGGTACATCCTCCTGTCTGGCTCAGTGTTCATCAAGGAGTCTATGTTTCTGCCAAGAAGCAGGTAAGCCATCAAACCTCATCTCCATGAGCTACTCTACTACTAACTACTGATACTTCCACTGCAGCTACTACCACTGCTGCTAGTGCTACTACTATTGCTACTGCTACCACAACAACTACTACTACCACTGCTGCTAGTGCTACTACTATTGCTACTGCTACCACAACAACTACTGCTACCACAACAACTACTACTACTACTGCTGCTAGTGCTACTGCTACCACTGCTGCTATTACTACTGCTACAAGAACTACCAGTACTGCTATTGCTAACACTGCAGCTTCTACCACTGCTGCTAGTGCTACTACTATTGCTACTGCTACCACAACAACTACTACTACTACTGCTGCTAGTGCTACTACTATTGCTACTGCTACCACAACAACTACTACTACTACTGCTGCTAGTGCTACTGCTACCACTGCTGCTATTACTACTGCTACAAGAACTACCAGTACTGCTATTGCTAACACTGCTACAACTACCACTGCTGATATTGCTACTGTGAACACTCCTGCTATTGGTATTGCTACTGCTACTACTACTGCTGCTATTGCTACTACGACCACTGCTGCTCTTGCTTCTGCTACTTTTACTGCTATTGCTATTACTGCCACTGCTGCTATGGCTACTGCTGCTACTTCGACTGCTGCTGCTACTCATACTACATTCTTCTCCCTTCTTCTATTCTGGAAGGTTCCTAATGAAAGTTTATCATCAGTTCTGCAGGAGTAGGCTCAGATACACTGCGATGCCCCGAGACTGAACTTTGCGTGCAGTGAAATTTCTCTCCTTTGCGCCCAAAGCGATTATTTAGATTAACGCAATCTCCTAATTTCCTCGGGGAGCTGAAACTGGTCCTCTCCAGCATTCCAACATTTACTCTGCCTGTAGACACACGTTGATTAGCATAATTTAAGTGACGATGGAGCTAATGCGCTTTATTGAATGGTAAATGTCAGGCAGGCGGGCAGGAGGCTGCAGGCGAAAGATTTGAGCAGAGAAAGGAGCCGGCAGGCCTGGTGTTACCTGCCAAGCGGGTGACCTGCTTATTGATCGTCTGTCTAATCACATTTCACTCTTATAGAGGCCCTCCTGGACAGCTTGGGTGCTCAACCGTCTGAAAAACGGCACCTGTACACAAAGTGCTAAGCTATCCTCTTCCTAATGGGTCTTTCAAGGGCAATGCCCAGATTTAGTCCTGCTGTGTCTAAAGCATATTGATGTATAATACACATACACACAATTATCAGTGTCAATTAGAAGGTAGCGTGTCTGTCTTTCATTTACTCAAAATACACTCTTGATAGACTAATTGGGATGTTGTACATTTTTAAAGGGACTTAGACTGGGTGTTACTGTAGAAATTGTACACAGTGATAAAGTGACTGATACACAACATTTTAGTACATTTATGTGTGTTTACTGCTTCCCACAGAGGTCACAGAAATTAATATATAGCCCTTTCATTTCCCCTGGAGGAACTTTTTGTGGAACTCAGGAACTTTAGCCCCCTTTCGACCGGAGGAACTAGGGCCGATTTTGCTTCCTGGGGAATGGTTCCTTCCTCTTTCCCTGTTCTCTGAGCTTGCATGCAGTCATAGGAGCCTTTCAAAAGGTTATCTGTTCTGCCCACACAGTTATATATGACACTCTGTGAAGTGGAGCCTGTAAATGTAGATTAATTCGATTTTAAAACAACACCTGTGCTGCAGTCATGTATGTCCCAACCAGTGACGTCTGAACTATAAAATAGCATGAACTTAGTTTCGCAAAAAAGGCTAAAGGATTATTTTAAACCTCTTATTCCAAGAACCGCAAACTACCAATTGAACAGCGACCAGTGCAGAAATTAAAATTATTTGCTTTGCATATTGTTAATAGCACTATTGTTATTGATAATATTGTTACGTAAAGACTTGTAGGTTTAACCTTTGAAGGAGTTTATCATACGTAGGCCTATTTATAAATGAAGAACCAGTCCCAACAAATCCATAAGGGAATCACTGTATGATCATGCTAAGCTATTGCTTCGTGTGCTTGTTTTTTTCCCCGAACAATGTTTTTGGTGCGTCTCTAACTTGCTTATTCAGCGGTATATATAAACGAGCGCGATGGCGGCTTTGATGTGCGCGTGGGGAAGATGGAACGCGTGCTGCGTGTTATTAGTCGCGTGTCCCGCTTTATTTCGCTGAAACGGGAAGTTTGTTTAATTCTGCTGACGTGCCCTCCCGTCTGTGGGGGAAATAAATCGACGGGGCAATCGCCAGCTTCTGCCTCTGTAATTCTTTGCTTGGGGCAAATGTTTAGCGCTAAAACTATAGCGGAGATGGCTCTGACATAGCAGAGCGGTAAAAAGGTGCTCAAAAGGCAGTGGAAACGGAAAACACAATTAGTGCAAATTGTACGTTGAAAAAACGTACTTTAATAGCGTGACAGCTGTTGTAAAACACTTGGGGTGCAAACATCACGTCATGTCAACATAAGCAAAAACTTGCTTTGCTTTTTGTTGGAATGTTTCTTGTATCTGTACATTACAAGTGCTAAGATGTTTGTATCAGAAATGAAACCCAGGAAAAATGCTTGGTTGCTGGCTTTAATCATAAGGCGGCAGGGCTTTTGTAAGGGCCGCATATAGCTTTTAGATAGACATGAGATCTCTCGTTCCACGGCCCTGTCATCCATCTGATTTTCACTTTTTGTCTCTAAGGTTGGGCGGAAGTTTCTAGAACGGAAGAACATTTAGTCATCCTCCCATCAACCCAACATTGCTGACGGGAAATTTGTTTTTAATATATCATGTTTTTTTTTTTTTGGTTTTAGATTTTTGTTCAGTTCAGTTCCAGTAATCTTGCATTTTGAGCTCATGCAAATGCGCATGGCCGCATTAATGCCCATTTGCATTAAGCGGAAGCATAACAGAAAAGGGCCGCAGGAACGCAGGTTCGACTGCACTCCATGTGAGTAACCAATGTGACTGCTATAGAGGCACCAATAATTCATGCCAAGGGTCGTTAAATAAACTCAATAAAGCTGGATTCACGTACCGAGTGTATCGCTTGTATCACTGATATCTGTAGAGTTTAAATGTAAAAGCCTACATTACTCTTCTGCACTGCTGCAGTCGGGGGGCGTAAATATTGGCCCTGGTGTCGCGTGGCTTTGGGGTGCTTTTGAGTAGGGGCAAAAGTATTTACCACAGGAGTCTTTCTGAAATGAGCAACTGCCAGGCCTGTTTTATATGTGTAGTGTCATACAGTACTGGATTTTAATCATAACTAAATGAGACCAAATTTTTTATAACATTTTTTAGATGTTTTAAATATTTTAGATTAGTCAGAACTGGACAATGTTTTTAGCATGAGTCATTACCTGCCCATCACCTTTTAGGAAGCTTCCATTTCCTCCTCACTAACTGGAACTTGGCCAGTGATAAGCTGTACACACACACCTGCACACACACACACACACACACACACACACCTGCACACACACCCCTATACATGTATATATACGTGTTTGTTAGTGAAACATTGTGGGACTGATGTTTGAGAGTTTGATCATTCTGTGGGCAGAGGTGAGTGCAGTTCTGTGCTGTTGCATTTTTGGTGTGTTTGTGCCAGTGAGGGGACACATTGATTATGCCGCACAGACACACACACAGACACACACAGACACACACAGACACACACAGACACACACAGACACACACAGACACACACAGACACACACACACACACACAGACACACACACAGACACACACACACACAGACACACACACACACACACACAGACACACACACAGACACACACACACAGACACACAGACACACACACACACACACACACACACACAGACACACACACACACAGACACACACACACACAGACACACACACACACACAGACACACACACACACACAGACACACACACAGACACACACACACAGACACACACACAGAGACACACACACCGACACACACACCGACACAGACACACACACAGACACACACTCACACTCACACTCACACTCACACTCAGACAGACACTCACTCACTCACACACACACAGACACACACACAGACACACACACACAGACACACACTCACAGACACACACTCACAGACACACACTCACAGACACACACTCACAGACACACACTCACAGACACACACAGACACACACAGACACACACACACACACACAGACACACACTCACACTCACACTCAGACACACACAGACACTCACTCACTCACACACACACTCAGACACACACTCAGACACACACTCACAGACACACACTCACAGACACACACTCACAGACACTCACAGACACTCACAGACACACACACACACACACACACACACACACACACACACACACACACACACACACACACTCACACTTTACTCTTCTCTGCATTTCTGTTTCAGTTTGACTGATGTAACCAGTGCAGTTCTGTAGGTGCTTCTGGTAAATGGCAGGCAGTGGTCTGAGAGGGGAAGTATGAATGGAGCCTGGTTTCTGTTTTTAATCTTTGTTTTGCAGCGCGTCCTTCCTCCGTGGTACACACGCTGTGCTTTCCTGTCTCATGGACGGCCAGTATATCAGGAATATGTGGCATGTGGAATGAGTTTAAAGGATCGCTGGGAAGCGGCGTGACGTACAGGAGGCGTGTGCGCGCTGGGAATTCTCTGAGGCAGCGTGGGAAATGGACTGGGTCGGGAGCAGTGGCGCATTTCTCAGGGCTGAGGGGGTGTGGTCTGTGGGATGGGGGTGCGGTCTGTGGGATGGGGGCGTGGCCTGGAATGTTGGGGTTGTGGTCTGTTGATCAGAGACTGTGTCTGAGGGGGGGTAGGTGGGGCCTGCAGTTTGGGGGGGGCGGAGTTCCAGGGAGCAGTACACGGTAGACTTGGGGCAGAGGTCGGTAGCGACTGCTTGGGTCGCCCCGTACAGGAAATGGCCTGTCCGGTGGAATGTTGGCTGCAATCCACTTGGCACATAGGGACCAGAGCAGCATGAAAACACACACACACACACACACACACACACACACACACACACAGAAGGTGCTGTTACATGCTGACTATGGCTGGGTTTCTCTGAGGGAAAACACAGAAGCTTGGATTTCATAGAAGAAGAAGGTGAGAGTTGTTTGTTTTCTCTCCATCTCCTGGTTTGTCTCTTTTGTCTCACTTTCTCATTTAGCATAGTTTGGTGACAGTAGAAGGTAAAATTTGTGATATCTTGTTTCACAAATGAAACCTGGCATCACTTTGGGTAGGGCAGTAATGTGCGTGTGCGCGTGAACGTGAGCGTGTGTGTGTGTGTGCGCGTGTGTGCGTGTGTGCGTGTGTGCGTGTGTGCGTGTGTGCGTGTGTGTGTGTGAGTATGAGTATGAGGCTGCTGCACTCAGCCTGACTTTACAGGCTTCTGATAATGATGGCAGGAAATGGAGAGTAAGTAAACTGAATAGTGCAAATGTGATTTTTCCCATGTCGTGTTGGTAATTTTATCACACGGCAGTTTGAAGTCGAGAAAATGAGAAAGAAACCGAAAAAGGTTTTTCTCAGGAAACATAACACGAGGGGTATTTTCGGTACTGAAGTCATCAGCGAGCACTTGTTTCCTTATGTCCCATTTCAGTTGCTAAGGAAAGAGGTGGGAGGTTTCTGCATGTATGTGCGTCTGCACATCTCTGCGTCTGTGCATCTGTCTGTGTCGACTGTCACTGAGTTGTCATAGTTACTGTAACCGCGTTATGCGTGTGAACCTGGAGGCAGGCAGCTGGTTCTATTTTTTACAGGTTAGCTTTGATAGGTTAAGATAGATAGCGTATGGTAGCGTAAGAGCATAGCATAGCATACCATAGGATAGGGTAGGTAGCATAAGATAAGATAGGATAGGTAGCGTAGTGGCATAGGATTGGGTAGGTAGCGTAAGATAGGGTAGGGTAGGTAGCGTAGTGGCATAGGATAGGGTAAGTAGCGTAGTGGCATAGGATAGGGTAAGTAGCGTAGTGACATAGGATTGGGTAAGTAGCGTAGTGACATAGGATAGGGTAAGTAGCGTAGTGGCATAGGATAGGGTAAGTAGCGTAGTGGCATAGGATAGGGTAAGTAGCGTAGTGGCATAGGATAGGGTAAGTAGCGTAGTGGCATAGGATAGGGTAAGTAGCGTAGTGGCATAGGATAGGGTAAGTCAGGGGTGGGCAACCCTGGTCCTGGAGAGCCACAGGAGCTGCTGGTTTTTGTTTTTAAATACAGCAACTACTCAGACCAAAGAAACCAGGTGAGGAGAGTTCACTGTAATCAACTGCTTTAATTTATCCATTAAGTGGCGAGTAACAACAAAAACCAGCGGACCCTGCCGCTCTCCAGGACCAGGGTTCCCTACCCCTGGGGTAGGTAGGGTAACATAGCATAGCATAGCATAGGACAGGATAGAGTAGGTAGCGTAAGATGGGATAGGGTAGGTCGCGTAAAATAGCATAGGATATTGCAGATAGTGTAAAATGGTATAGGATAAGGTTGGCTAGGTAGTGTAAGATGATGTAGGGTTGCATAGGGTAGGTAGCATAAAATAGCATAGGATATGGTAGGGTAGGTAGCGTAAAAGGATGAAGGGTAGGTAGCATAAGATAGCATAGGATAGGGTAGGTAGCATAAGATGACATAGGGCAGACAGGGTAGGATAAGGTGAAGTAAGGAAGCCAAAGCCCAGGTTTGACACCTGCCTCTTCTGTTCTTTGTAATCTGAAATTAGAAAGGAAATTGAGAATGTTTAAGAGCTGAGAGAGGAGACAAGACACACACACACGCACGCACACTCAGTCTCTCTCACACACACACACACACACACACACACACACACACACACACACACACACACACACACACACTATCTAAAATTAGTTTTCTTGTTATATATCTAAACTGTGTTTCTGTCAGAAACAAATGTCTCCAAAATGTGATGTTGTAGTAGCACTGAATTCTGACCAGCTGGAAGCTAGAAAGCAAGACCCCTTCATCCTGAATACTAATCTCCTCTTGTTCGTGTGTAGTAGTTTGGAGGAGTACTTACTGCAAGATTCAGATTTCCACCAAAGCACTTGCAAATCGCTACTTGGAATCTCTGCCTTTTCTTTGTGCACTAATTGTAAGTCGCTCTGGATAAGAGCGTCAGCTAAATGCCTAAAACGCAAATGCGAATTTAAGACGGGTCGGCTAGATCTGTAGGTGGATTTCATGCCAAGTTCTCAATTCTCAATATACCAATTGACAGCTGTAGACTTGTGTTTTTGTGTCCCTGCGTGAACATTGGTCTTTGGTCTAATCTGTGGTTAAACTAGCGTTTGGTGAATGGAGCTAATTAGCAAACTGAGCAGGGTTAATTGGTGCCAAGAAAAACCTGCAAATGCATTAGCCCTCTAGGAATGGGAATGTCCGTCCCTCACTTAAGGGGTTAAGCTGAGGGACAGTTCTGTATGCACGTGCCATGTTTTACCCATGAGCCCTTGCAGCTATTTTGGAAGGCTGTAGTATGACCCATAGTGACCCTTTCCTTTGGCCTGTCACAGTTGAGTTATGCAAATGAAGAATAACTTGCATTCCTTGGTACATGATGCCAACATTTTATTATTTTTTTTAATGACCTGCATAAATTTCTCATGGACAAAATTATTATTATCAACTGTTAATAATTGCGGTTCAGATCGTATACTGTGCAAGCTTTCTATGCAGACTAGGATTGTGTGTGTACGGTTGTAAATTCAGTTACCGTTGATTAAGGCGTTTTGCGTTGTTTGTATAAGTATTCATTGGTACACATACATTACAATGTATGCTCAAAAGGTTTCCCTGGTTACAGCCGGGTGTTAATAACGGTTAATAAGCAGAATAACGGTGTCATGCGTACTACCGCAGAGCTTTAAAAAGCTTGCAACGTCATCCCCACTGTCTGAAAAGCCAAGAGAAATGTCACGGCTCCTCATTGGATTAATGTAATTTACTATCGGGTCTGGCAATGCTTATGTGCACGTATAACGAATAGGCCAGATCACTGACTTGTAGAGCCAACTGCCAAATGTCATTGGTGACAGTTGTTTGCTGCCAAACGCAGCGAGAGGTGCGCCATGTTTCGAGAGTCGCGTCTCTTAAAAAGCATTTCCACGGTAACTCTGGTCTTCACAGAAATGTCACTATTAGGCTGTATTACGTTACATTTATGCGTTTTTTCAGAACAAATTACACAATATGAATTAATACAGCTGAATATTAACGGAAAGGTGTTGAGCTCATTTTAAGTGCCTTTGCTCAAGGATACAGCTGTAGGAATCCAACCTGCAACTTCTGAGTTAAAGCTCCTGTTCCCTAACCTATTCTACGCATTATAGTAGTGCGTAAATATTTTAAATATGTATAAGTATGTTTGTTTTATGGTGTCTCGTGGCATAGAGCAGCCTGTAGACCAACGTCCCCATGCTCATTGCGAGCCGCGACGTTAGCAGTTCGAATCTGGCCGTGTGACCTTGGTCGCATGTCTCTCCCTCTCTCTCGCTTCCCATTCTTCCTGTCTCTCTACTCTGTGCTGTCCAATAAAAAGCTAAAAAGCCCTAAAAAAAAAAAAAAAGAAGTATGTTTCTTTTTAAAATGTCCCAGAGAGACCAATGAAAGTGTAGAGGAATCCGGAACATTCCGCGTGTGGTGCAGAGCCACGCCTCGGGCGTGTCTGAGGAGGAGAGAGCACCTGGGAACCCGCCCGCCTACCGCAGAGCGCCCACCAGTCATTCCTGAGCACGCTCAGTTTGCACTCTGCTCCCTGAACATGGAACATTTACATTCCAGGCATTTGGCAGACGGTCTTATCCACAGCGACTTAAGCAGCTTACATCCGCTTTACATACGATCCGTTGATACAGCTGGATATTTACTGAGGCGATTCAGGTTATGTGCCATTGCTCAGTGGTACGACGGCAGCATCCCACCTGGGAATCGAACCTGCAACCTTTGACCTTAGTTTCCCTCGCGTTTACGCTGCACTGCCGCCAGAGTGTTGCTCCCGGCCTTATCGCGGCACATCTCAGAGACCAAATAAAGTGATTTTGTGATTGTCTTTTAGGGTAATTATATATTTAAATTTCAGGACTGTGTGTGGTCGTAAGTGTAAAATCTGATGAATGAGGCTGTAGCTATCCTTCTCCTTCTACGAGTCTGATCACAGAGGGGACTTATTTTTGGCATTTCAGGGGCGGTGGCAGCTGTTTGTCATCGGTGTAATGAGCCAAAATGGCATCTCTGGGGTTTGTGGATTGCGCTGGCCTCAGTGTAGGAATTATCACATCTCGGTGAAGCTATGTGTTCCAGTCACAAGCCACAATGGCATCTCTGCGGTTTAAAGATTGTGTTGGCCAGACTGTAGGAATTATCACATCTCGATGAAGCTGTGTGTCCCAGCCATGAGCCAAAATGGCATCTCTGCAGTTTAAACACTGTTCTGGCCTTAGTGTAGAAATGATCACGTCTCAAAAAGCCCCGGCATAGATTCTCCGGTGCAGTTCAATATTTTGCCTGTTGCTCTCTTCTACATATAAGCCTAACTGTACTATCAATACAACTCTCATAGGAAATTAACTTTCCTTCTGTTAGTGTTTTTTTTAAATTTTATATATATATATTTTTAGTGTTACCACAGGATTTATTAATACAGCCACATAAACAAGTTAATTGACATAATTTATGCAGTGTGTGTAATTTTGCAGAAATGTATGAGAAATTAACCGCGGAGAAGGCGTATCCAACGGAGTAATGTCGCCTAATTGCCTTAATGGAAATATTACTGCCTCACCTGAGAACACGTGAAATTTCCCTCTCTCCTGTAGTCTCTGCATCGCGGGCCCCTGGGGGCATATCTTAATGTGGAACGTAGGAAAGAACAAGCCGCTAACCCGCCGTTTTAATTACCGCCAGAGAGGGAAGCATATGAATCATAATTACTCATCAAATCTCACCATCTTGTCATCTCAAGGAGTCAGTGGGTTTGGCTGTAGCTGCGGTGACAATGTTCTCCGGCTCTCCGGTTTTAGACACTTGTGCGACGTTCAGCCCTTTGGAAGCTGATTTAAGAGGCCAGTAGTGCTCTCGAGAGCTGAAGCGGACAGCTGTGTCTCTCAAGCAGGCCGGCTCAATTCTGGTCCCAGAGGGCTTTTTTCCACTCTCTCTAAACTGGCGTTGCCTACAGTCCCGTATTTCAAGTATGGAATGCCTTTTTTTTCTCCCTGTAGGTGGTGCTGTGAATTCTACTGAACGTGTCTGGTTTCCATCTCTTGGGTGCTGCCTGTAGATGCGAGTAGGGCGCTCTGTCGCCCTTGCTGAGCTGCCTGTGCGCATGGTGGTATCACAGGGTTGCCATGAGCGCAGAATGGGTGGCGGTGGTTTCCACGGGTGCTCTAGCTCTCTGAGCGCCACAGGGTCCTGCGGGAACAACCTGGAAACCACAGAGCCATCTGAGTTAACAAACATTGCGTCCGCGCAGCCAATCAGAGACCTTCCCCTCACTTTCCTTCTCCCTTCCTGCACCCTCTGCTCTCGACTGCACTACAAGTCATTGGGGTTGTGCCTCAAAGCCGAACCAAGGCCGCCCCCCGGTCCATTTGCAGTAGACACTAAAGGATTAGGACAAGGGGTCAGTCTCAGAGGTGCTCCTCCCTGTGTGTAACCGTGCTCCTCTTTGTGTTCTCCTCTCTCTGAGGTGTATAACCGTGCTCCTCCCCGTGTTCTCCTCTCTCTGAGGTGTGTAACCGTGCTCCTCCCCGTGTTCTCCTCTCTCTGAAGTGTGTAACCGTGCTCCTCCTTGTGTTCTTCTCCCTCTGCAGCTTTGGAAAGCGCTCAGCCGGCAGCCTCAGGCGTGGATGTGAGTGCATTGTACTGGAGCCCTCGGAGATGATTGTGGTAAGTCCCACACCTAATTGAGCTTGGGGTTGGGTTGGGTTGCGTTAGGTTGAGTTAGGTTGAGGTTTGGGTTGGGTTGATGTTGGAGTTGTGTTGAGGTTGGGTTGGGTTGAGTTAGGTTGAGGTTGCGGTTGGGTTGAGGTTGTGTTGGCTTAGGTTGATGTTGGAGTTGTGTTGTGGTTGAGTTGAGTTAGGTTGAGGTTGAGGTTGGGATTGGGGTTGGGGTTGGGTTGAGCTTGTGTTGGCTTAGGTTGATGTTGTGTTGAGGTTGGGTTGGTTTGGTTGGAACATTTGTTGTTTCATCCCTCAGCGTGTTCTGAACGGAACATCAGAGCTGTAATTTGAGAGACATCTGGAATCATCATACAGTAAAAAAAACGTAAAAAAACAATGCGAACAAACAAGAAACTCAGTTTTTTTTTGTCATTTTATTCTTGGCAGTTAATTCTAAGACAAAGCATATAATTAAAATGAGTTCCAGAGATTTGTGCCAGAAAAAGACGTATTGTGAGAGAGTGTGTGGGAAGCGTTTTGAAACTTAAGACTGAGAGTATGTGGTTTCGGTGCTTTGAGCAATGGCCTGACAGCACAGACATATCTGGTTTCAGTTAGAAACAACCAGTGGTAATGACTGAGTTCAGCAGGTTTGCCTGAGCGTTTCTCTCGTAGCTCATGGGGGCTTCAGTGATGGTCATATTTGTGATTTGTTCATATGTGCTGCCAGTCATCACTGCTGTGTGGTTTTTTTCTTTCAGAATTTCTCAAAATACACCAAAGATTAAACCTCGGATGTAGTTTCTGTTTTCGTAAAATAAGAGAGCACTGTAGGGGGGATAAAAGCTATTAAAGTGGGACAGGTGTTCCTACAGTGAATATAGTGTCCCAGTGGGGTTATAGGCAGTCGACTGCACAGTGTGGGCCCTACAGTCGAGCCAGAGAATGAAATTAAACACGACCAGTTACTGCCTGTTTTTAATTACACTATAACTGCTGATGATGCACAATTAATTATTTAATACCTATTTTAAGTACAGCCATTTCCCCTTTGTGCCAGAGCACATTTGTACACCTTCTCTCTTGTGCCTTTTCCATCTCTTCAGTGTGAAAGAATGATACGTTTGTGAAGGAAGGCATATGTTTGACTACCCTGTGTTCTGTATTTAGCTGCAGTTTTAGCTTACATATATCCTCATTCTTGGAGTTGTAGTAGTATGGTTGAGATATATTATTAATAAAAGCATACTGTTTGGAATGAGCCTGCCGAGTCCTTGCTGTGCTGGATAGGACCGTGTTGCATCATGGGAGGTTTGTGTGATTCAGGGGACGCTATTTTTTTCCTGCTTGTCATTGACCTGCTTCTCGCCATGTTTGGTGCAGCCTGGTTTCACCACGACCTGCCGTAGATGTACAGTGTGTGTTCTGGCTCAGTCTGATCCAGTTGGGCAGACTGCATTTAAACCCGTGGTTTCTGAAACTGGTCTTCAGACCGTTTGGCTGCTCGTACACCCTGCTGCATCGCGTGTGTTTATCAACAGTTGAGTTCGATCAGTATGGACGCACCGGGGGAATTCGATTTTATTTCCTAGATTGAGCCGTCGATGCGACTTGAATGAAACTGCTGAACCTACTGAGACGTAACTGAGACATTTTACGAAGGATAACGGTTCGTTTGTGCTTTCCTCGGCTCTGAGCCAGCCTACTGCCACAGAGTATCTGAGCCTTCTTTGATACTCTATACTCTGAGGGATTTTATGTGTTCCACCTTAAGGGCTTTATTAGTTGTATCAGGTGTGCTTGAGGTGGAACGCATCGAATACCTGGTTCCAGCTGGGGGTGCCCGAGAAGAGGTTTGGGATCCACTGATCTATCGAAAAGTAGCCGGCCAAGCAGAGGGCTGTAGTCGGCCAATTCGACGACAGCGGGTGATTGGGGAACTCCTTGATAACCTCGCTGCTCCGTTTATTATTGCTGTGCAGGTGCATTATTTTACCTGACGCCCGGCTCTTTATGCGTTTGAACCTCACTGTTAGTTTATTATGTTTATTTACGGTGCAATTTGGGCACGTTCAGAGCCGCGCTGCTTAACGGAGCAGTTGAGATGGGGTTTCTGTGCATAATTTCACCACGCCGTTATTTTTTACGGCCACAGTATTTTACCTCCGGCTACGAGATTGTGCTTTTCCTGCTTGGGAAGCTCAAGACTTATTTAGCATCTTTAATTACGGTACGTTACGGCGTGTTTGAATGGAGGTGTACTAGTCTACAGTGCGTTTGGAGCTTAACAGAGCAGCTAAGATGGATTTCTATGGGTAATTAGTCATTTTGTTGTGCTGTTCGTTTTAACGGTTAGCGCGTGTGAATTTTGTTTTCATCCTTGTGTGAAATTGGGCTGTTTTTGTGCGAGCCCCTCGCACCCCTCCTCCCTCACCGGGACCTCTTGCGTCATAGCAGCGCGGACGCCGTCGCACTTCCAAACCGCTTTTCCAGCAGCTCCGCCGGCCCGTTGCCATGGCAGCGGATCGCACGGTCTGTGAAAGCAGAAAGCGTTGAAATATGGGTCTGCTGTGGGAGAGACGAGGAGGGGGAGCGTGTAAGCGGTAACTGTCTGCCCAAATCGCGCTCGTTTTTATCACCGGCGATTACGCGGCACGTGTCGTCTGTTCTCATCCGTCACCAATGTGCTGACTGAGAGACCTACGGCGGTGTTTGATTTGTTGTGTTTTTTTTATTAGGATTTTTTTATTTTTTAGGTTGTCCTCGAGGGGGAGTTCTCTGTGTTTTGCGCTATATTCGGCGGACCGATGCAGAAGGCGAGGTGGAACGTCGGTCCCTCTCTCTCCGGCTGATTTACTGAGCGGCCGCGCGGTTTTACCGCTACCTTTGTGTCGGCGTGGTGAAAGACGGGCTGAGGTGCCGGTTAATCCCGCCAGCTCCGCGCATGCTTAGCGCCATCGCTCCGTCCTTCGGTTCAGCTGAGACTATGCGTACGTCTCCTACCACTCTCTCCTCTTTCCCCGACTGCCATCCAGGACACAGCTCGCCCAAACGGCCAACAGGTGAAGCCCCATCGCTGTCCTGGGGCCGGCTGTAGGAGAAGGGGGGATTTTGGGGATGGTAGGGGGGGGGGCAATCTATTTCCAGCCATCCTTTGCTCTTTTGCTTTTCCCACAGCTTGGCGTCTCGGTCGAGCTCCTCCACATGCGTTTCTGAGACACGTTCCCGTACAGGTTGCAGGTTGTTCATGAGGAAGAGAAGGGGAGGAGAGGAAGGAGAGGATATAGGAGAGGATATAGGAGAGAAGAAGAGAAGGGAGGAAGAGGAGGAGAGGAAGAGAGAGGAGGAGAGGAGAGAGAAGGAGAGGATAGAGGAGGAGAGGAGGAGAGGATAGAGGAGGAGAGGATAGAGGAGGAGAGGATAGAGGAGGAGAGGATAGAGGAGGAGAGGATAGAGGAGGAGAGGATAGAGGAGGAGAGGATAGAGGAGGAGAGGATAGAGGAGGAGAGGATAGAGGAGGAGAGGATAGAGGAGGAGAGAAGAAGATGGGGGAGGAAAGAGCGACGTGGGCGTAAACTGGTTCTTGTGTTTCCCCTTGCCACAGGTGGACTATATGGATGAGAATGAGGAGTACTTCCAGCGCCAAGCGTCCCACCGACAGTCCCGCAGGAGGTTCCGCAAAATCAACCAGAAGGGCGAGCGGCAGACCATCATCGACACGGTGGACCCGTACCCCGTGGGGAAACCGCCGTTGCCTAGGGGATACCACACAGTAAGTCTTTCGGCCTTCGTCCCGCTGGGTTTCTTCCTCCTTTAACAGAGAGCGACGCTAGCGTTTCTGCTGTAAACCTCTTCCTGTGAGCCGTCAACCCCTCAGCCAGGCACCGGCTAGCAGCTCTGTCTCTTTCTGCAGGAATCGATTCAAAGTTTGCTTTCTCCAGAAGGGTTATTATGTCTATACTTTTTATCCATAATTTTTAGTCTGTTAATTTTTTATATATATTTTTTTAAATATACTGTGGCTCACACTGTTATTTAGTGATGCGTTTATTTTTGATGCATAGCACGGCCGTTGCGATGCATTAAAACCTTGTATGTTGCGAGATGAAGTTCTTACAGTTGTTGCCGTCACACAGGGCCTGACGCTGAGCCCGGTCGGCTGTGAGAATGTAATATATTTTTTGTTTTAGTAATAGTTCAGAGAGAGCAGACAGCTGTTTTCCGTGTAATGGCTCCTAAGGCTTTAGCTGAGTAAAGTAATGCCCGCATTATGAAGCAGGCAGATGCGTGTCTCTGATACAAAGCATTCCTCGCAAGCTTTGCAGCCTTTATTTGGCGCATGGATGAAATTGATGGTTTTGGGGTTGCGTCATTTCAGACTCCCTTGACTCCTGCATGGATGCAACCAGGGTATGAAATTAACTTTAAACCAGAGTGGCTTGTGGATTCTAAAAATCACCCGCCATTTTCAGCATTTTACCAGCCGCGTTACCTTTTACAATATAACATCGCCTGGTTGGTTACCAGCCAACGTGGCTGCTAGAGTAGAAATCTTATCAGCATTTGGCTGGTGGCTGGTGTTCATTTCACACCCTGGATGCAGCTACGCATGGATGCTGTGAAGTCACAGAACACGCGTGTTTGATCTTTCCAAACGAGAACGCAAGTGAGATCTTATTCGTGGCCCTTATTGGCGGTTCCCGTGGTCCGTTCCTCTTATCCCTCCAAGACCGCGATAAAGAAAACGTTCGCATATTTGCTCTATTACAATGGAGTGGGGGGGGGGGGGGGGAATCAACAGCCACAGACGTCATTGACCCTGATTGCTGCTCGGCTTCTTCTGCAAACAGGACGTTGAACTTTCTCATGGCCCAGTAGCATGTGCGCGGGCCGCTGTTTGTTGAGCGAAGGAAATCCAGCAAAGGAAAAAATAGCGATCGTCTTTTGACGAGGAAGCGGTCTGATGCAAATTACGGCAAGGTTTCTGGGACATGAGGTGAACAATGGTGACATGACGGGTAGCGTATGAAAATCTTTATGAAAATGACACGCGCGCTTCCCGCCGTCGTCGTCTGGTCGTAACTTGCAGAGTTAAAGCCCGTTTCGACTCTGTAGTCTCGTTACCGAGCAGCAGGTTCAAGATGCGTCTCCATTCGTTTTGTGCGGTTGGGTGCCGACCTACGTGCGCTGTTGATATTCAAACAAAAAAAGGAGGTGATAACTTTGAAGGATTGATCTGAAAATAAAGGTTCTTTCAATAAAGGCCCCCCAAAAAAATAAGAAACGTATGCTGATTGCTTTCGGTACAGTGTGGTACAGTGTGGTACAGTGGGCATTCAGTCTCAGCCACACTGAGAACAGCATTGCACTCTGCACAGTGTGGTACTGTGGGCATTGAGTCTCAGCCACACTGAGAACAGCATTTGCATGTGATGCTCAGTCCCCAGGTCTCTTGGCTCTCAAAACGTGATCGCCCGCCTGCCCGCCCGCCTGCTGTTACCGCTGAGCTCCAGCTTGCGTTCCGCGAACAGACCCGCCGGGGACGCACGTTTCTCAGGCATGTACCACGTGCTGTCCAGCGGCTGTTCACACGCCGGCGGACCCCAGGGGGGCTCGGAGCCCAGGCTTAAACGGGTCTGCAGACCGGAACAGCGCTGTGGCGCTCACTGCCGTTACCGTGGTGAGAGCCGGGATGTGAACGATGGCCTGAATGTCGTGAGATGTGACTCCACAGGCGCTGACTTTTTTACTTTGGGTGTGCAACTCAAAACAATCCAAGTTTCATCCATAGAATTGCATGGATTGTGGAGCCTAGCGCGTAGCCTAGTGAGCGTTAGATTTACTGCACTGTGGATGTGTCGTTTGATTTGCTGAATCTGGAAGAGTTTGAGGTCACAGCTATAACTTTCAAAGGTTCAAGGTGCATCTATCCTCAGTCTTGGTGATTTATGCACAGGTTTGCCCACATACGCATACCCGCGCGCACACACATACACACACACTCACACTTACATGCATCCAGGTTTACATGTTGGACAGTAAAACAGTGCAATTCCTTCACCTCCGCAGTTTGTATTTATTTATTTATTTATTTATTGATACTATGCAAGCCATCCATCCAAATAAATTTTGAGGGGCTTACTACTACCTCCCATGAAATAATTTTTTTATTTCATAGCTTCCAGTTATATGGATATTTTTCAGACAG